>OY744545.1:24409457-24469457 GCA_963556195.1 Sepiola atlantica | reverse complement strand
GAAAATTTTGTTCTCCATACCATCAACAAGAAAAAACTATTTTTCTTTACAGAACAATTTATATTCCTACACGTCACAAAATAAATAAATAAAAAAATAAATAATAAAAAGTTATAACACAATATAAACTTTGTTTTCACATTATTATTTTTATTTTTTATATACATACTTATATATATATATATGTATATATATATATATATATATATATATATATATATATATATATATATATATATATATATATATATATTAGAGAGAGAGACAGAGAGAGTGTTGTTAGACCACATCGAAATTATAAAAACTCCAGGTATCGATTCAATCCTGAAATTTATCTAAGAACAAACGAGTTTATTTTTGGAAGACACGTGTATAAACGGTTACCACTAGCAAATACGAGCCAATTCTAAAAAATATATCTTTTGCATTGAATGTTCTGATTAGAAGGAAAGCAAATTCAGCGAAAACAACATGTTTATCATGGAGTTGAAAATATGTTTTTTTAAGCAAGAGGATCCAACTACTTGATTTCTTTTTCTTTTCTTTCCATCGCTTGATGTCATTATTCGTGCGCATCGAGAGAGAAGTTCCTTTCTCCTTGATCTTTCATTCTGTCTTGAGTGTTTTATCAAATGGCCACTGTCTACTTGACTTCTCAACATTACAAGATGCACCTGCCATTATGTGGTCATTAGTCTACTAGTCTAACAAACCATTGACAATTCAGGTCAAACAATATCATTCATCGCGCACACATGTGGGGGTATGTGTCTGTGGGGGTATGTGTCTGTGGGGGTATGTGTCTGTAGGGGTATGTGTCTGTTATGTATGTGTGATTCTTGACTGTTGTTATTGTCCAACTGCTGTCGTTCATTGCAAAAACTATTCATCTATGAGAAGATAATACATTACTATATCTTTATGATACAAATCAGTCCGACAGTGGTGTTGTTGCTGTAGGGCTGAGGTATGGTCCTGTCCAGTCGTGGGAGTTCAACCTTCCCGGGCTTTACCTTCTCTCTGAGAAGGGGTTAGTTTATTGATAATCGCCTGAGACGCCATACCCGGAATGCCGACAGAGATGCTCAGGCATTTTTTTGTAAGCCAGAGTGCGCTTCTCAAAATCACACCTAACCTTGTGGCTAACCTCATGGCAAGTAGGTTAATAATATGTTTCGGGCGCTAGTGTTCATACATCTGAGGTTATACATCTGGTAACCTATAGTTTGGCATGCCCTATCAGATTCCTCTTTATTGGAGTAAATTATGGTTCGGCTCGGTTCTAGTTGATGTACTATCAAGAAGTGGAGTATTGTTTGTTGGCTGAGATGCCCTTAACGGGGAATGCCAATGGACCTGTTCCCGGCTAGTTTTGTAATCGTCTAGAGTTCTCTCTTAAGAAGGTAGATTGCCTTACACCCCGGGCTTGTGCCACATTTTGTGCGATGAGAAACAAGTAAATTGTTGTGTCTTGTGCGTTTAGATACGTCCTTCCAACTCTATCGAAGGTTTTTCGTCGGTCGGTCGGTCGGTCGTCTTGTCATTTTTAAAAAAAAATTTCAGCACATTTGCATATTCAAAAGACTGCATCGTCAAGTTTAGTGAAAAGTGTGGCAATAACCTTGAATATCTCTACATATAAATGGCAATGTCTGCCTGTGCACCCTATAGAAGAAAGTGTAAAAAATCTAGATAAACTTTAAACTGTATTTATATATAAATATTTCTGAGGAACACAATGGAAGGGAGATATGAAGCATTATCTCGCCTAAAACTTAAAATATACAATATTTTGAGGAAATTAAAATCTCTATAATTATCTGAGGAAGACAATGGAAGTTGCCTCTAGTTTATGTGCCGAATTTCTATGTCCCCCTCTAACCGAACTATGGGGACAGAAACTCCTTAATACTTAAAATACATACGTCCGATTTTAATGAAATTGAAACCATATGTATAAGACACTTATTTAGAGTGTTTTCCGAAATTTAATTTCTCTCGACTTTATTAGGAGGCGAAAAGAACGGCAGTAAAAAAGTAAGTAATATAGTGTAATAAGCATAGTGAAAAACGAACATAATATTCCTAATTAAGTCAACGTCGAGTCTTCCTGTTAGCACCTCTCTCAAATCTGGGTTGAATTTAAAAGTTCTATTTTCGTCATTTATTTCCTCGCTAAATGCCGATGAAATGGGCGCATCTACAACTCTCTGTTATTATTTTCTCAACAATTAACAACATTAATATTGACATTGACATTTACATAGACATACTACTACTACTACTACTAATAATAATAATAATAATAGTATTAATAGTAGTAGAGTCTTTATTTATTAAAATGTCAGTTGTTTTATTTCATTAGAGTAGCGATGAATTGCAAGCTTCAACAAAGACTAAATAAGTTCTTAGAAGACCCTTTTACCGGAATGAAGAAAAAAACATAAAACTTTCGGGAAAACTGACAAAAACTATCACATTGGTAGCAGTTTCGTTTTATTCCCAGGCATAGGAAGATACCCATCTAATCCGATTGTTACTGACTTTGTGGTGTACTGAAATAAAATATTTAAATTTAAAGACAACACACTTATGAAAAAGAAATATTGATTTGATTTAACGTATAGTGATTAGGTTTTTGATGTAGACGTTGGCATGGAATGAAATACAACTGTTACAAGCGTGGTTGTCTTTTCTTGTCTCTTCTCCTTTCCGTTTTCCCGGAATTCCCCTCTTCTTTCTTTTCTCTTTTTCGTGTCCGTAAGAACTTCCTGGAAACTAGTTTTCTTTTTAATAAAAGTGTTAACTTTCAATAACCATATTTTATTTCGGTATCTGTAATTTTCAGTTTCTGATTGATATTCCTTGCAATAAAACATATGTGTTTATATTTATTCTTCTAACACCCAAAATGGCAACATTCTGACTGTCGAAAAGCGATAGCGAACCCACATGTTCCATTAAAGGTTGAAATGTTAAACTTTTATGCAGATGAACTTAATAGAAAAGGACCAGTAAAACTATAGATTGGATAGACATCTGCAAGTGTCAGAAATTTATTTTCTTCTTCTTCTTCTTCTTCTTTTCTTTTCTTCTTCTTCTATAACCCCCTTTTTTAAGAACTTGTAATGAATGACTGCTGCTGATGACACACGTCGGGTGTCGGAAGCGTGGGCGTTTGACGCCGGAAGCCGTTGAAATAACCGCGAAATTCAAGTTAGTTGCTGAAACGATCTCGAGGTGGAGAGGTCGGTCGACTCAACTCGGACATGAAGAAGTCCTAAAAACAAGAATGTTAAAACAGGAATATGTAGAGAGAATGCCTGTAAAAAATCTTCAAAGAAGTTGGAGTTTCAACTAGTGTTCGAGGTTGAATATTTACGTTGGACGGAGAAGTCCACTGAAGTCTAAAAACAGAAACAAGGAAGATATTCATTTGAAAGGCAAATGTGCCTTTGGAAAAGACAAAACGAAGTGTGTTCCGAAAGATGTCTCCAAATGAAGAGTTGACGTGGAAGAGTGCCACTATTCTCAAAAGGAGTCGATCGAAGAAACGATGCGATGTCAATAAAAAAAATGAACAATCAAAGGAAACAAGTCAGCGCGAACAAAAAGGACTTTTCTATATTCTTCTGGTATTTTTTTATTTTACTAACAAAATTCTTTCAAGTAAGTTTTCTCTTTTTTCTGACATGTCTTTCCTAGCAAAGTTAATAAGCCTTCGGGCAGCATAATTAGGACTTTATTTATGCAGCCTTTCCGTGTGTCCATCGGAATTTAAATTCAGTCTATGAAGTGAACTTTGAACATGAACTTTCTGCCGAACCCATTTTACCTTTTTTTTCTTTTTCTTCAATAAATTATTTGTTGTTTAAAATAGCTTGTTTTTTTTCTTCTCTTACTGTTTATTTAATTGTCTAGTTATTGCCCGAGGTCCTTACGTGTATCGATTTTGGCCTGTACGTGGTTAAAATTGCGATATTCTGCATAAATAAAATCTAGGTCTCTGTGTTCTATTCTCTATCTATGTTTAAACACAGAGGCGTTCGGCCTAATGGTTTCTACGCTCTGTCTTACTAAGAATAGTGAGCGAGACCATATCTTTCTGTCTATCGTTTGGGAGTGGTTCTATAAACACTATTTTATTGTACTGTAAAGGTAGTCGTTTGTGCCCAAACTGTATATAGACTTATCAAGGTTCACTGGACTGAATAAGCTGCTTTTATAGTCAATTAATGATTTTCTGTTTTATCTTCGTCGCTGCTTTGAGTTCATTGTGTAATTTATCTTGCGCGCGTGCGTGTCGCCATTTTATTGTCTCCACGTGGTGAGTCAGCCATCTTGTCTTGTTCAGTTTAAGTTGGCGGGAAAATTTGGCGCCAAGTGTAGGTGTCACTGTCTGTAGTAACCCCCCCCCTCTTAGTACATGTAGAAAGGAGTCGGTGGGGAGGGATTTGAAAAATGGCGAGTTTAACAGCAGATGTCTTGTTGAAAAAAATAAAATACGCTAAAGATAAAATATTAGTCGTATTTGAAGTGTTAAAATCTTCTAGTGAGATAGAAGAATCTAAATATATTTTGTGTAAAGAACAGATTGATGAATATCTGAAAGACGTAGTTCGGTTGGAGGAACAAGTTATGGATGCTTATCTCTCTGATGGTGCAGACGATGAGTTAGTGGAAAGTTTTAATAAGGGAGCTGCCTTATTTAAAATACAAGTGATAGAAAAATTAACTACGTTTAAGCCTTGTAAAAAAGACGTTGACGAGAATTCCAGAATTAGTAAGGGGATAAAAGGCATCGATTTAACCCCTAAAATAGTTTGTCCCAAGTTTAGCGATAGGGATCTGGAAACGGATAAGTTAGCTTATCTAAACTTCCATAGAGAATTTTTGAATTGTGTAGCTAATCTTGATAGTGACGCATTAAGATTAGTGATATTGAAAAACCATCTTTCTGGTTATGCCTTTCATGTGATAAAACATCTGTCTGTATCAGATGAAAATTATCGAGTAGCTTTGGACTTGCTATCGAAAGAGTTCTTAGACGAAAAGTGTATCGTCGACTCTATATTTTCGTCCATGTTGAATGAAAATCGCATGTATAATAATAATGTCGTAAAGAAATTCCTGACTAAGATGAAAACCCAATTGTACGAGTTAAAGAACTCGTTCGGTTTGGATTTCTTTGAGAGTAATTCTCCGGAAAATCGTTTGTTAAGTCACATTGTATTCAATAAACTGACAACTTCCTTTAAGTCAGAATTAATACATAAGGTGAACGGAAATTATCCCTCTTTGAACCAAATTCTGGAGAATAGTGTTGAGATATTTAAAACACTGGAATTTTGTGAACACGATTCGAGATATCGTAAAGTTGATTCCTTTAAGGAAAAGAGTAAATTCAGGCCTTTCGAACCTGAAAAGAAACCTTCCACGTTGAAAAATTTTCATGTTAAAACACATAAGGTTAAGTTTAAGTGTTGTTTTTGTAGAAACGATTATCATCTGTCTCGTGACTGTAATAAGTTTCCCTCTTACGAAGAAAGACTTAAAAGATGTAGCGAATTAAAGTTATGTGCTAGGTGTACTAGCTCTAATCATCTGAAGAATTTGTGTCCTTATGAAAAAAACGATAAGATTACGTGTTGGTCGTGCGAACAGTCGGGACACTTGTCCGCCTTGTGTCCGAGTTTTCTCAAACCTGTGGTGAAGTCAAATATTTGCAGGTTGAAGAGTAGTTCTTCATTGTTGCCTGTGATAGGTATCACAGTTGAAGTAGGTGGCGAATTTCACACCGTAAATTGTCTGCTAGACACTGGTAGTGAACGGTCTTATATGGGTAAAAGATTTTCTGATAGATTTATGAAAGAAGAGTTGTCTTCCTTGCATCGTCGAAAATACGTAATAAAGACCTTTATTGGTAGCCAAGAGAAAGACTTGAATGAAGTAACATTGAAGGTGTCCTTTCCCGATGTTGCGAGAAGTATCAATTTTCTGATGGATGAACAGTTGGATTTGTCCTTCAAAATGAAAGGGTTGGAGGAGGTGATCAGTAATTTGAAGAAAAGCGACGTTAAACTTGCTGCTGATTTCTCCGAATTGAGAAGTGATGTTCTTGAAATATACGGTCTGATAGGGATTGATGTGATTAGATTTCTGGGACCCTTAAGATTAACAAAGATTAAAAATGGTTCTGCTTTTGAGTCCTCGCTAGGTATGATATTATTTGGCGACCCCTCTGATTTTGAACCACATATGGAGATTGGTTTAAATTATAATCAAGTCATCGGTGAACATGCTTCTTGTGATGTGACCCATGTTTACTTTGCTCTAGAACCTAAGTCCAACCATCTGGATCCTTGGAATGGGCTTGATGGAGCTTCCGTGGACAGGGGTATTGAACAAATGTTCAAATTGGAATCATTAGGGATAGTTAATGAAGTTAGTAGTGATTACGACAGAAAGAAAATAGAATAATTCAGCTCCTCTATTGAATACAGAGATAATAATTACTACATAGGTTTGTCGTGGGACTTAGATAAATTAAAGAAAGTACCCTCTAACCATAGAGTATCGTTAGCTGTCCTAGATAAAGTAGTGGACAGATTATCCTCTCAGAACTTGTATTCTGAGTATTGCAAAGTCTTCCTAGACCAGGAATGTGACGGTGTGATTGAAAGAATCCATCCGACTCCTTCGGAGTTCTACAAGTATACGTGGATACCGCACCGGCCAGTCTTAAAAAATGATGTGCAGTGCACGACTAAGATTAGGCCTGTTTTCAATTGCTCGTTGAGGGTAAATAATAAACCTTCTCTCAACGATTGTGCTTATAGTGGCATAAATCTGTATACTGACATGTTGGAACTTCTGTTCAAGTTTAGAACAGATAATTATGTATTATTGGCTGACATCAGAAAGGCGTTTCTGATGATTAGACTAAAGAATAACTTTGACAAAAATAGATTCTGTTTCTTTTTAAAAATAAAAGATGAATTAGTGTGTTTTCGATACAAAACTCTGATATTCGGGTTTGTGTCTAGTCCCTTCATCTTAAGTTACGTAGTGAAGCACCACGTTGAGAAGCACTCATCGGGACCTTGTAGAGACATGTTGTTAAAAAACTTTTACGTAGATAATCTAGTGAAAACACATGGGTCTCCTGATGAATTGTTGAAACTCTATACCGAGGCTGTGAATGTCATGGAAAAGGGAAGCTTCTTATTGAAAACGTGCTGTAGTAACAGTGAATTGGTGTCTGCTCGCATTCGAGCGGATAACAATTACTCTTCTCATGGAGTGCCCTGTGAGAAAGTACTGGGGTATTGGTATGACCCTGAGTCAGACGAAATTGGTATCTCCAAAGGTGAAGTTAAAAGGTCAGTCTCCACAAAAAGAGATATGCTATCCGTTAGTTCGTCTGTATTCGATCCGTTAGGTTTAGTATTGCCTATAACTATAAAAGGAAAAATTATATTAAGTCAAGTTTGGAAATCAGGAGTGGCATGGGATCAGGTAGTTCCTGATAGCTTGTTGTCTGTTTGGAATAGTTTTCAGGCAAATCTCCGAGATGTTCAAAAAATTGGTTTTGAAAGATGTTCAGTACAAACCAATTCGCCTGTTACCTTGATCGTGTTTTGTGATGCTTCGAATCTTGCTTATGGCATAGTCGAATATATGTATCAGGGAGGAGAGGCCAGTCTATTTTATGCGAAAGCCAAAGTGGCTCCTTCTGTTAAAAGAACTCTTCCTACGTTGGAATTACTAGCTGTATATCTGGGAATTAAGCATCTCCTTATTTTGATTGAAATGTTTCCCAAGCTGTTTGAGGAAATTATCATTGCTGTAGATGCACAGGTAGTGCTATCTTGGTTGTTGTCTGAATCTGTACACACTAAGTGCCAGTTCACTAAAAATCGTTTGAAGGATATAAAATTCATTATGAATGAGATAAGTTGTAAGGGTTATACCTTAAAGTTCAAGTATGTAAGTACTAGTGAAAACCCTGCAGATTTGTTAACTAGAGGCGTTTCCTTTAGTAAGTTTAAAAAGGATAAAAACTTTTGGATTAGAGGTCCAGTATGGTTACAGACAGAAAAGTTGAAGTGGCCTGACTATAAGTTGGATTGCATTAGTGACAAATGCAAGACCTTGGTAACTGCTTATACTGGCTTGAATGGGGATTCTAACTCATGTGTGGTTGAGTTGGAAAGATTCTCTTCTCTCAAAAGGTTGATAAGTACCTTAGAGATTGTGTTTAAATTTATTGCCAAGTTAAGGGGCGATAAGCGTGATGTCAATTTTACATCTGAGGCAAAGTCCTATTTGATTAAGGTTACTCAGAGTGAGTTTTTCGCTGAAGAAATAAGTTTTCTGAAAAGTAAAGTGGAAAGTAATATTCCTTTGTTGGTGAATAAGTTGAACCTAATTTTGGATGACAACAATTTGTTACGTTGTCGGGGACGTATAGAAAACTCTGAATATTTTTCCGAAGAAGTGAAAAGTCCTGTTCTGCTGCCTAAAATGTGTCACCTAACCAGTTTGTTGGTGATGGAGTGTCACATAAAATGCAAGCATTTGGGGATTGCTGCTACGCTTGATAAGGTGCGCAATTCTGGGTTTTGGTTACCCAAGGCCAGGCAGGCCGTCAAAATTGTTCTTGCTAGTTGTATGGTATGCAAGAAGTTTAACTCCTTGTCTTTTCGTTATCCTAAGATGACAAACCTACCCAAGCATCGAGTTAATCTTATCAGACCTTTCTACCATACGGGGATAGACTTCACGGGTCACCTGTGGGTAGAGGACGGTAGTAAAGTAAAAAAGATGTACATATTGCTATTCACTTGTCTTAGTGTGCGTTCTATACATATGGAGTTGGTTGAAGAAATGAGTACTCAATCGGTAGTGTTAGCCTTTTTGAGGTTCTTCAATGTATATGGTGTGCCATCACACATATACTCAGACAATGCTTTATCCTTTGTTGCTGGGTGCGACTTAGTAAAAGAAGTTCTTCTCTCTGATGGATTCAGAGGAGATTTGGAAATGTGTAATATAAAACACTGCAGGATTCCTTCGTATTCTGCTTGGTTCGGAGCAATATGGGAAAGGTTGATAAAAACTGTCAAGTGTTGTCTATTCAAAACAATTGGTCGCAAGAGGTTGGATTACTTTCAACTGCTAACCATTTTGTCTGACATACAAAGAGCGGTAAATGATAGGCCTTTGACTTATCGTTGTAGCGATGATGCTTCCCTGGAAGTCATCTCTCCTAGTGCCTTTATGCGTTTTTCTCCTGGGAAAACCGTGTTCTTGAACCTTGAAAACGATTCTTGTTTAGAAGTGCCCCCGAATCGAGTGGATTTGATCGAGAGTTTGAAAGGTAGAGAATGCCTTTTGATCAGATTCAAGTCATTGTGGTATGAGCAATATTTACTGAGTCTGAGGGAATTGTCTAAGGATTTGCATCAAGTGGAATTTGGTAACAAAATTAAGGTAGATGATATAGTCCTAGTTAGGAATCTCGTTAAACCTAGGCCCTATTGGAAGCTAGGTAGAGTTGTTAAGCTCACTCAGGGGTCTGACGGAATTGTTCGCTCTGCCTTGATAAAGAAGGGAGAGACATGTAGTGAGCATTCTATTAAGCATTTGTATCCTATGGAGCTATCTATATCTCATTCGTACCAAGTGAGACCTGGGAAAAATAAGGATTCGTGCAGTGATGATGATGGAGCTGAGACTTCTAAACCTAAGAGAGGTAGAAAATGTGTTAAGGATAAGAATCCTGACTATGTTTACTATTAGACTGTAAGTGAGCGATCCTTTTCTTTTCTTTTTTTTTGTTCGGGAGAGTGTCAGAAATTTATTTTCTTCTTCTTCTTCTTCTTCTTCTTTTCTTTTCTTCTTCTTCTAAAACCCCCTTTTTTAAGAACTTGTAATGAATGACTGCTGCTGATGACACACGTCGGGTGTCGGAAGCGTGGGCGTTTGACGCCGGAAGCCGTTGAAATAACCGCGAAATTCAAGTTAGTTGCTGAAACGATCTCGAGGTGGAGAGGTCGGTCGACTCAACTCGGACATGAAGAAGTCCTAAAAACAAGAATGTTAAAACAGGAATATGTAGAGAGCATGCCTGTAAAAAATCTTCAAAGAAGTTGGAGTTTCAACTAGTGTTCGAGGTTGAATATTTACGTTGGACGGAGAAGTCCACTGAAGTCTAAAAACAGAAACAAGGAAGATATTCATTTGAAAGGCAAATGTGCCTTTGGAAAAGACAAAACGAAGTGTGTTCCGAAAGATGTCTCCAAATGAAGAGTTGACGTGGAAGAGTGCCACTATTCTCAAAAGGAGTCGATCGAAGAAACGATGCGATGTCAATAAAAAAAATGAACAATCAAAGGAAACAAGTCAGCGCGAACAAAAAGGACTTTTCTATATTCTTCTGGTATTTTTTTATTTTACTAACAAAATTCTTTCAAGTAAGTTTTCTCTTTTTTCTGACATGTCTTTCCTAGCAAAGTTAATAAGCCTTCGGGCAGCATAATTAGGACTTTATTTATGCAGCCTTTCCGTGTGTCCATCGGAATTTAAATTCAGTCTATGAAGTGAACTTTGAACATGAACTTTCTGCCGAACCCATTTTACCTTTTTTTTCTTTTTCTTCAATAAATTATTTGTTGTTTAAAATAGCTTGTTTTTTTTTTCTCTTACTGTTTATTTAATTGTCTAGTTATTGCCCGAGGTCCTTACGTGTATCGATTTTGGCCTGTACGTGGTTAAAATTGCGATACAATATGAAATAACGCACACAATACACAATAAGATTCGAACTTACCTTGTCTATTGCTTTGCGATGATGATATGGTTGCTGTTGAAACATGGCGATTTTATAGCAAGTTCTAGCATCGTTGTTTTCTTAATTGTTGACCACTGGTTTCGATATTTTGTCATAAGCATTGATGGGTTCATTCCTGGTATTCACGGTGTTCTGTCTAATGTTACTTGAATTATTGTTGAACAGTAGATAAAGTTCAATTCCTGAATTGGGAATGACAGCTTTTGAAGCGATGGAATAACAACAGTATTTATTTATCGAACAATTTCACTGAAGCAAGTAATAAAGAATTATATACAACAGAAAACGATAAATACACAGAATGATGGTTAACGAATACGCGCTTTTGCGAGAACTTATCTTTGATGCCGTGTGTTCTGATAACAGATGCGCACGCCTGGCTCAAACAATTCCGACCGTTTTCGCCCTGGAATCTACTGACTTTGTCTTGCGACTGCTTTATGAGGTGTTTTGTGGTAATGCAATCAAACCGACTCCGCGGTAGTAGGGATATTGGGAAAAGAGGCTGGAGCGTTGGGTTTTTGAGTTTATATATCTGGCTCACGTGACTGTTATGATGGCAGCGATTGAGTTACCTCTTAGCCAATGCAGGGAATAAAAAGGACAAGGGAAGATAACCACACTCACTAATCTGTGAGTTTTATAAATTCCAATACAGTTTGAACTGTAGTAGTGTTTTCTTTAATGCATTGTAGATGTTATTGACAGACGGCATTTCATTATGTCCAAACTTAAGTATCACACTTGAAAATCGCTCTTACACCTTAAGTGACACCCGTTGTTATTTGAGGTTAAAGGTTTATCAATTATACTTAATTATTAATGCATTATCGTAATGTCTGCATATAGATACATAGACATTAGTTAATGTGTAATTTTTAGTTTTTGATAGATATTTTTCAATGCAACATCTGTGTTTATATTAGATCCATCCGTCTTTTTTAACTTGTCCCAAAATGGCGGTAATGCTGAAGAAACAAGTAGATATTTCTTGGCCTTTTGTCTAGGAGTAAAGTATCTGTTCTAATACTACATGTAATCTTTGCTGCCCTCAATTATTAAAAAAGAAATCTTTCCAGACTGAGGCAATTTTTACTTTTTCCCCAATCCACTATTACAGAGCTAGAATCTTACCCACAAAAAATACAGGCATTCTGCTTCCGTAGGAGGCAACAAATAAGGGCACGGGGATTTTTAATGACCCTGCCCCTCTAAAGTCGATAGACACCCTACATTAAACGACATTATTCTCTGAATGAGGGTTGAGACATTAAAATTGTATGCATATCAACTACTACTAGTGAAATTGTATGCATATCAACTACTACTAGTGAAATTGTATGCATATCAACTACTACTAGTGAAATTGTATGCATATCAACTACTACTAGTGAAACTATAATTTAAGAGATTTTGATTTACACATCTGCGATACGTAATAACAACCTGATATGCATACAACGCCAGAGTAAGACGCTTCACGGAATACTCAATAATCACATAGAATAGAGAGCAGACTCCATTAGAATAAGAAAACACTTAGCGAAATCAGTCATAAACGAACAACAATTATGTAACTTTGAATCTCGTCTTTTTCTTCGCACACCTTGCATCCACAGTGACTAGTTAAGCTTCAATCAGTCATCTTCCAACATCCTCACCACCCCACTTACAATGAAACCCAACATTCATTACCAACTACCCCCTTGTTATCCACCCGCCAAAGACTAATATCAACTTCACTAGTATTGAATCAATATAAACATACGTTTGTGTTAATATTTTCTTGTTCTTACTTGTATGTTCTTTGCTTATTATCATATTCCGATATACATGTACACGCATTGTATTTTGTTTATAATTCGCAACAATTCTTTTTCTTGTTCCTGTGTACACAAGATTATCATGAACAAGAGTATGCAACAATATGCGCCATTATCAGAAAGTAGTTAACATTGGATCAGTATTCCGACTGAAATCAAACAATGGCATATATCTTGCACTACTGTAATGTCATCTACCCTCAAACAATTTACAACTTGAAAAGCGAGTTACAGAGTTTTATGTATTCTGTCTCCAGGACCACGTCTATAGATTGCACCGCGGGCATTTATAGACTTGTAAATACTGGCCAATATTCATTGTTCTTGTCAGCGAATATGCACGTTGGGATGAACAATCAACTCGAGTGTGGCTCGTATTTCATTGCTGCGGTTTGTGGTTAAAAATATACAACAAAGTTTACAGTATATAAACTATAATATACCCATATCGTCAAAAATAGAGGCGATTTTCGTAACAAATAAATATTTGTTTAATAATCTATATAATACTAAAAGTCTATGGGTCTTGTATGTTTGCAATCAGCTTTCAGCTTTCCGGTTTTCAACATCCGGTTGCGCATGCGTAAATAGCATCGTCTTCCAATCTGTTATTCCAATTCCGTTGAACTCTTATTATTAACGAACACATGAAATTTTTCATTCTGGAAATGTTTATATCGCTTTAAATATAAAACAATTACATTTAATTTCATCAAATAGTTTTTTTGTTTTCTCCACGGCTAAAAACATTCAACGGCAGGACTTTGTAAAGTCTGTCGCAGTTTCAAAAAAGCTCCACCCTTTTAAAAAACAAAAACAAACAAACAAAACAACAACAATCATTATTAATATCAATAGCGGCGGTGAACGAAACCACCTCCCACTTTTCCTCTCACAGATTTCACCACTCCTACTCCCTCTGTTTTCGTTACGTACGCGAGACAGCCGGTTGTACCCCCTTCCTTCCTCAAATCGCCCTTTTATTATTCTGTACTTTCAACTAACAATTTCATTTAAAAGATTATATATAAAAATTTGAATTTAACTATAATAAGTATTATGGTACCTGTTCAGTGCATATTTACCTATAAGTATGGCCAACCACTTATAATTCAGTAACTATAATTTAAAAAAAAAACAATTATAATAAACAGAACGACGCATAGAAATCTATCTATATTCTTTTTTCAACAATTACATTTAATTTCATCAAATAGTTTTTTTGTTTTCTCCACAAGTGTCACGCACATACATGAATTCCATAGCTAATATAACAAACTGACCCAACGGGTCACGGGTGGTCTAGTAATAAATAAATTTCTTCCTTCCACCATTGCATCTCCCATCCCATCTTGCTTGATTTGGCCTCTACATTCTCCTATGGGTCAGCATAGCACACTTAAGGATTATTACACGGACACATCACCATTATTGTTGAGAGAATAAAGCCTAACCTTCTTTATATTTATAAAAGACAAAATAAATGCCTGTCTGTCTAGTAATACACTTCTCACACTTTCTCGATTTTAATAAAATCTCTTTTTCTCGTTCTTACATTTTTAATTTATCAAAATGTCTAATTATTGATAAGTATTTTTATTGATTAGTAAATCATATAAAATATTTTATTTTAATAAAACGTTTGTCGATTTTAATGGTTGTCATGACGATTAAAATTAATAAAATATATATTTCCTGTTTAGTTTAAAGAAGAGAAAAATTTGAGTGTTTGTAATAAATGCTAATCTGTTTTTTTCTCTGAATCAAGACGTCTGCTGTAAAATGTTCACTCCATTTCTATAAGGTTAGATTGATAACCTCTGTTCAATATTCAATCATTGGTAATCTTAAAACAAAGGTTCCTACTAATCACCGCAAACCCCAATTCTTGGTAAGAATAAGTACAACCTGTTCTGTAACGTAATCGTTATAAAATGGAATATGATAAGGCAAAAAAGAAGTGGTCTACATAGTTATGCGTATAACAACGTTACACCCGTTATAATCTCCCGTTTTCTTCAGTTACATTGTTATCAAAGTCGCGAATTTTAAATTGAACCCTTTAAAGAATCATCGGTGCTAGACTTTTTTTTCTGACATATTCCGCACCTTTTCGATGTGCAATATCCTACTAGCATTTATGTATGCAAATAAGACTTTTATAGGTAGGAATGGACCAAATGACAAAATCATTTTCTCCATTTCTCCTAAATAAGAACCCAGTCTACTAGTACTAAACCTGTATAAAGGGTAGAATATATAATAGCGATTAGAAATAACTGCAACCTAGGCAGGTGTCCGTAAACGCGTTTGCGAGAAGGAAAAAATAAGAAAAAATAGTATCGAGAATAAGCGAGCAAGAATACTTAAATTTGAAATAGCGTTTTGTCAGTCTGTCACGCTTGAGTTTGAAATAACATTTTCATCCATAGGTTAAGCTTAGGTTTCAAATAAAATTATCGTCGTTGGTCTGTCACGCTTAAGTTTGGAATATCATTCGATTTTGTAAACGCGCAGATTCAATGACGCATCTTAAGAACGGATCCGTTCTTGTCCGTTAATCTCTCGTTCATAACCAAATAGCAAATAATGAGAACTTATATTTTATCCGACTTATTAAAAGCTTCGTGTATGTACTTATCGTTTTAATGGCTGAACTATCTCACTCAACTTTGGATATTTTTATTGTTTTAATAACCGAATAACAGCACTTGCACCGTCATAGCCATATTATGCCACGTGACGCTTTCTATTTTCCTTCTCCCTGTTTGGTGGGAAGGTAGTGTAGTCTCTGTTCTGTGTTGTCATGATACAATCCTCCCAGGAATTACCTCCTCCATTTTAGGGAGAGGGTGTATTGTAGTATCTGTTGTGTTGTCATTATACCAACCTTTACCTCCTCCTGTTTTAGGCGAAAGGTGTAATGTAGTATCTCTTCTATGATTATGAGACACTCCTCCCAGGCATTACCCCCACTTTTGGGAAAGGGTAGTATATGCTCGTTCGAAATTATACTATTCTCACAAGCATTTTCTCTTCTTTTGAGAACGGTGTAGTATATGTTTGTCTATCATATATACTAGCAAAAGTATGCGACCAGTAGGAGCATACTTTTATCGTCTTACTAATGAATCCGTTAGGGTCTGTTCACCTCTTATTCATAAGAAAATAGCAAATAATGAGAAATTCTCTTTCATCCGATTAATTAAAACCTGCTTCATGTATTTATCTTTTTAATGGCTAAACTCTCTCAGTCAACTTTTAATCTTTTTATTGCCGTAATAATCAGATTGAACAGTCACCCGTATAGTCCCTATTTACTTGCTTCCCCAGATAGGTAGGGTTAGACAGAAAGTTTGTCAGGAAAATCCATCTCCCCTAAAACGGGGCATTCTGGATTCGAAATATTTTTTAAAATATGCTCAGTCTAGAAGGATGTCTCTTTTACTGACCAAGAACAGGAAAGATGAAATGTAGTATTAGAACAGATACCGCACTTTGCTCCTAGCGCCTCCTACAATAACAATGATTAGTGCACAATAATAGCTGAAAATCTTACAATAACACGTGGTGCTTAAGAGACACGTGCAACATGTGTTCTCTGAGACTGAAAGATGCCACGAAGTTATCTCTTGGACTTTGTCGTTCAGTTTGTCTCGCTTCCGTTTCAAATCGATAAACATTCATATTTAATGGACGCATCTTATTTTAAATGTCTTCAAGCATGTCTATAAGAGGCTCAGGCCGTCAAGTTCTGTTTTAAATAGCATTTTCAGCGTTAAACGCACAGATTAGAAGAGCGTATCTTAAACAAACGATAATTATTATTTTACTTTTCGTATTCTTATGCTGAGGTTTTACGTTTTGTGAATGACTTCCAATTTGCCCGTCTGTTGCCATTTCGCTTGTGCCACCCACCAGCAGCAGGTCATCATCAACTCAGCAACCCGATGTTTCAAGCGGCCTATCACGCGGCTTTTGGCCATCAACGTCAATGTGGGATACACTTTGAAATGTTTTAGATGACGTGGCTGTAGCTGTTGTGCGACGTACTTTCTCAGTGAGACCGGCAATTTTCTCCATTCGGTGTGTTGCAGCCAGGATAATGTCGTTCTGTCATCGACTATGCATCGCAGCTATACAAGAGTGCAGGTCGGACATAAGTGTTATATGCTGCTACTTCCGCATACCATGGGATCCCTGCATTTCTATATGATACCCGTGTTGGTGTATTTGTATTAGTTAGAGTTGTGTTATTTTTTGGTCGTAGTTTCTAATTATTTTCCTTTTTTCATTCATGTTTCTCATCCATTTAATTACTATTTCATAACCATTTTTATCCTCGTATATTCTTTTTTTTATTCTGTTTTCTCTTCTTCTAATTAATATTTACTTTTTTCTCTTCTCCTTTCAACATTCATATTTCACTGCATTCCCACATTTTTTAAGTGTCACTCTAAAGTTGCAGAGTATTTAATTGCAATTGTGTGGCCTCAAAAACCACTGACTTCCGGGCAATTTAAAAAAGAAAAACAACTACATATGAATTTGTCGCGGTAACAAAAATTATAAATAAACCGTATCCATTCACTTACACAGAAACACACACAGCATTATTACGATGTACATGACAACATATTCACACACCCTCTCTCACACACTAACACACATAAAGACACTATATATATATATATATATATATATATATATATATATATATATATATATATATATATATATATATATATATATAATAATGGTAATAATCCAGGTAAAAAATATCCACAGGGTGGTAATCCAGAGAATTTTAACCGGGCTTATAAAAAGTGCTCAATATCAAAATAGAGCTTTATATATGATAATTTTATTTACACAGACATGTACAAAATCTGCGACACTGGCATGTCGATGTTATTGATCAACAGTTACTATAAACTGAGATCTCATCAGGGAGAGTTAGAATCCGAAGATTCTCTCCAAATATGATCTGAGGTTAAGATCGGATTCTAACTCTGCCTGATGAGATCTCAGTTTATAGTAACTGTTGATCGATAACATCGACATGCCAGTGTCGCAGATTTTGTACATGTCTGTGTAAATAAAATTACCATATATATATATATATATATATATATATATATATATATATATATATATATAAAAATATTAAAGGATTATATAAAAATCGAAATTTATATTAGATCCTATCGAGATACGGTAGAGCTCACTATAGTAGATAGAAAATTTTCATATAAATAATGAAGTGATGCAATAGATAAAATTTGCACAGTATACAAGTTTATTTACTCATCACGTGTTCAAGCAAGGCATACAAATACAAAGTGATATGTAAACCATGTTTTTTCAAAGATAACGCTCTTATAGTACAAATGTCTGACCAGTAACAATTAAATAATACTTATTGGAGGTAAACATCTTGAAAATGCTCAGTATGCAGAAACCCGTTCGTTAGTCAGTTGTCTTATTAGACACGTGGTATTCTTTAGCTGAGCGGGAAAAACTCCCCATACGTCCTGAAACAACAAGTATCAATGGCTAATCAAAATATTACTGTATAGTATCATATATATATATATATATATATATATATATATATATATATATATATATATATATATATTAGATGGAATAAAACATACGATAGAATAATAAACAAAATATTCAAATTGTTAAAAGTTCTTTATTTTTTATTTGTTTAATGGAAATCGCTCCAGACAAACCATGAAGCAACTTGATGTAAGGAGCTAACAAAAACACATATGATTTTCGCAAAGACTGGAGATGGCTATTGGCAAAGGTGTTGGTCTATTTGGTCTTCCTCATGATATAGTACGTTGGTGGTGCCAGCCCGTCTAAGAATAAGTGAAAATATAACGTTTTAAAAAATGTTATTAAAAAGACAACAAATATATAAGGATACTTAATGTACAGAAAATAAGAATATATAAACAAGCATTCTATTACTAAAAATAGAACTTGGGGCAGAACAGACATATAATCATTATGGAGGCGAGTGATAGGATTACGATTCGCATCCAATTAGAATATATATTTGTTGGCCTACACAAATGCCTGAACAGCCCATCGACATTTTCCAGTAGGGGCGCCTCGGGCGATTAGATATAAATAACTATCTCATAAAAAAGGGGAGCATGGATGCCATGACTGAAAAGAACAATAAGAACAGCAAAAAGGTCACAGTCAGAATGATTGTCGATGACGTATCCTTGACTCTTCGCTTGTTGTTTTATTAAAGTCCGTTTCATTTTAGTCGTGAATGCCACCATCTTTACGTTCGCCAGTCGCAGTAGATGTGATAGACTCTGTCTTCAGAGCTTACATCACTGACACGAATGTTGCCAAGTATGTCATATTCAATGAAGTCCGTTTTTAAATAGTCAGTGAACACGCATTCATAAACAAGCACATTTACTTTCATATATACTATAAAAATGTCTGCTTCGTTGTGTTACACATTTAACTCGGGTTAGATTGTTTAAAAAAGGAAATTTGTAATGCAGGTTAAATATAAAAAGTAAAAAAGACAAAATATAAAATTAGTGTTTTCTGGTCGCTGTCCCCCCCCCCTCCAACACACACACACTGTTTCTCTTTCCCTCTACAGCTAAAGGGTAAACTATATTTCTACATGTGGTGATATTTCCTTGACTATTCCAATCTTCTTATTCTTTCTATTTTTCATTTCATTCGATTGTTAAGAGAGAGAGAGAGAGAGAGTCAGGCAGAGAGAGAGAGACAGAAGTGAGAGTAATAGACGACGTACAGAAAATTAGTCTAACAAAATTCGAGCAAGAGATGAAGTCACTGATACTTATAAAGAGATGGATCACTTGATGAGATATTTGCAAATTATGGATAACGAGAACAATTAGAATGGAGGTTGTTTTAAGAATTACTCAATCCCCAAAACTGGGGAATATTTTATCATGTATTTTGTCCGATTAAAACATATAAGTAAACAGCCTTAGGAAAACACACGTTGGTTAACTTAGCTGCAGTATAATAATGGATGTCAATTTGTGTTTTGTGTTTTAGTGTGTGTGTGTGTTTGTGTGCGTGTGCGTGTGCACATGTTTCTTGTACACAGATAGTCTGCCAGTGTTTCATTGCACGCTTGTGCGTATATTTCCCTTTGTTCTGAATTCATGAATGAACTGGGTGTGTACGTTTTTATGTAAGTATAGGCGGGAGTTTATGTCGGATGTGACATCTGAAGTGTATAAATAAATAAATTAGAAGTTGTGCTCTGGTTGGGGGAAATAAGTTGTCAATGGTGAAAGGTTATGACGTTGTCAACATGAGACGCAGAGCGAAAGTGACATCTCGACTTGGGGAAGTAAACCATAGGATCTGACATTTCTATTTCTTCCACGGTTTCAACATTTGCTAAAGTCATAAAATTTGTTTTCATTTGTTTATAAAAAAACGTAATTCGACAGCTATTTATCTAGCTCTAAGTATGTTTTAAGTGTATCACATTTTTTATATAAATTTAATGTAATTTAAAAAAAATAATAGTTCCTATTTAAATTATCCCCTTGAAAATGTATGAACCTAATATTTTAAGTAAGGTGTTGGTAATTTATCTTTTTTATATTGAATAACTATTGCATATATAGGAAATAGGACAATAAAACTACAAATAAATAACACTGAACATGTATTCATTATCAACTATGAAAAAATAGTTATGTAAATTAAGCATACAAATAGCTGTGTTTTGGGGTCTTTGCTCTCTACTATATATACAGTATCTCAAAAGAATATGCTGTATTATTGATTTAAATAACAGTCGTTAGAATGTTGCAAACGGAATTTCCCATGCAAAGTATATTAAATAAAAAAGAGAAACTTTGATAAGAGGTTACGCTGACGTGTACAGGATGCTCACGTAGCAAAGAAGTCAGATAGAACCTGTATGTTTGGCGTTCGACATCGAAGTACGTTCTTTTTCATTATAATGCACCGCCGTAACGCTACAACTATATTTTCATAAAAAAAGAAAGGCAATCCTATGTCTCTTGTAAGCATTTATTCTTTAAAATCTGGCTTTCATATTTACGGATAACCTAAATAAACTATACTATTTTCTTGATCTTCTTTTAATATTAGCCAGATCTTATAATATCAAACAGTGTGAAACAGCAGTGACAATGTGGCTATATGCATATAATATAAAGTATGATTTAATCATATAACGCTAAGCATCTATAAATTCGTTGGAAAGAAAACCAATGAGTCTCGAGACTATATTATTAGCAGAAGTTCTGAAGATAAAAGCGCGGAAATGTATAATCGAAAAATAGGGTACGTGAAATTGAAAGTATATATATATATATATATATATATATATATATATATATATATATATATATATATATATATCATTGTCACTACTGGTTTAATAATATCAGACTTGGTTTTTGTTTAGGAAAGCTAGAATAATGTGCAAGATAAGTATGACATTACATAATTAAGGAAAGCCATTAATATATGTTTGCGGCCTTTTTAGGGAAGACATTGTTTCCACGTGTAGAGGTTAAGCTGACCTGTACAGGATGTTGCATCATGATAGGAAGTAAACGGGACAAAAAGGCCAGATAGAACTTGTCTCTTTGAGTGTTCTTTTTTAGCAATAAATTGTCTTTCCTACGATAATTACAGGGAAATTTCCTTTTTCATCCGAGCTCATAACAACAAATACAACAAATTCTCATTAACAACGTTCTTGTTTTTCAGAACTTCTTCTCTGTGAAACATGTGCCACGAGATAGCTTCCCTGAGTACTACAATATGGTCATCTTCAAATCAAATGTTAATAAATACTTGACATAAACCATTTACATAAGTAATCAAATTGTATTCATTAGATCCATTATTTTCAATTTTCTTAGAATATTCTTCATCATTCAACTGACAATCTATCCATCTCATTAACCCACGTCTTCTAGTGGTGTTCGCTTTGTGACTCATCAGTAAATGAAATTAAGAAAAAACACTTACAATTTTATTGTATTTTTAGACTGTACGTAAAATAACGATTTATGGTAGTTTTGAAAAAAGCGACCGAGCCGACTAGATACACTCGAACAATGAAACCTTGGTTCGACTAATATTGCATTCTTTAGATCCAAAAAACAAAGGTAAATAAACTCACAGCGTTAAAGCAACTCTGATTCTAAATCTAAAGAGTAAACTCTGGTTATCTGACAACCAATTAAACTGTATTGACAATCTTTTTTGGACAGAAAATAGTTTGACCCTGTGACCTCTCACTTCACACTCACAAAAGCAGATGTTAGCAATGAATACCGTAATCTAAAAGAACTGTGATGAAGTAAACAAGGATTGAAGTTCTGGAAAAGGAGATGCTTCCATATCGTACGTGTAATGCACTTTCTTTTTCTTCGCGTCAGTTTCGAGCTACGGAAGGTTCTGCATCAAGTGTGTTTTGTGTCCACCTAGTACGCTCATGGGCCTGATCAGGGTGAAGGCCGGTTTTACGGATATCATTGTGCAGGACGTCTGCCAATCTCATCATGGGCTTTCTTGTCGGCGACTTCCAATTTAAACGTTTGTTTTGCGACCGTGTCGTCGTCGGCCCCCAACACGTATCCGAACCCTTCTGAGCTGTCATTCCCTCATCTTGTCCTTGTAGCGCCTTCGGGTGTCGTCATTACAGACATGGTCGAACAGTGTAACTCCGGAAATCCAGCGAAGGATTTTAGTTTCCATGATAACGAATCTTCACTTTGCACCTCTCATTGTCGTCAAGCACTCGAAGTCCTGTACTGTGTAATGCACTGACGCCTTAAAGAAACGCTACCACGAAAGTAATAGTTGCTAACTTATAACAGTTTACTGCATCTCCTCATTGCACTAAATAGTCACTCCATAATGTTTGCGGCGCTTGCACAGACTTAAGCGAATTGAACACAGCAATTTTCATATGTAAACAATATTTAAAAATACTGCATATTTAATGTACAAGCTGATGTACTTACTTAAAACATTTTTTTTAATATAGTTCAACCCAAACAAGGCAGGCCGCCACTGTAGATGTAAGGGGCTACTGAGAAAAAAGACAAGGGAGGAGGTTGGGGGGTCAACCTAAATTGGGATCTGCGCAGCGAGATGTCTGTTTACATTAGTTTTTAATTTCTGCATGTCAGTACTGTCGGGGAAACAGGGGGCAGTGAGGGAGTTCCAGAGGCCAGCAGCACGAGGAAAGAAGCTATTTGAGTAGAAATCTCTCCGGCATCTGGGGACATCCACAGTGAATGGATGGGATTTAGTTGATTGTCGAGTTGGTCTAGTTAACTTACGTCGAGGGGACACCAGAGTAGCCAATTCATCGGAGCACAAGCCATTGAAGTATTTGTAAAACAAGCACAAGGATGCTACATTGCGGCGATGGGACAGGGACTGGAGTTTGGCGACTCTTTTTTGGACCTTGTCAAGGAGGGAGAGGCATGTAGATGATGCACCAGCCCAGATGTGGCAACAATACTCTATGAATGGGCGGATGGTGGCTTTGTAGAGATACAGGATAATGTTAGCTGTGAGGAGTTTACTAGCACGGTAGAGGGAGCCAACCTTCTTTGCAGCAGCCTTGGCAATGTCTTCAATGTATTTGTTCCAATTCATGTTACCTGTGAAGGTTATGCCGATGAGTTTGAATGATGAATTTTCAGGTAGGGTGTAATTTGCTATGGCAATCGGTGGTTGGAGAGGTTTCTTGTAGTTATTGAAGGAAAGGAGCTTTGTCTTTGCGGCATTAAACGTTACCAACCATTTATGACCCCAATCTACTACAGCCTTGAGATCATTTTCTAAGGATTCAGCCATTGCCTCGGATATGATCGCGTCTGTTTTCATACTTGATCATTTTATGCCTTGATTTTTTTTTAGATCAACCATTGAGAATTGATGCACAGACAGGCAGACCCACGGAGGCACATTTTGCTTGATATATACGTAGATATTGATATATACGTAGACATTGATATATACGTAGACATTGATATACACGTAGATATTGATATATACGTAGATATTGATATATACGTAGATATTGATATATACGTAGATATATATTCTGCTGAAACAACTGGTAAATGTGCTAAACATTATGTCCATTACTCGAGTATTTACTTAATCATATTTTCTTTTTTCTTCGTATCTTTTCAGGTTAAGATTCGGTCGATCCCGTCGGCCGCAAAAAGATTCACCGGACCTTACCAATGTGTACATAGGTCCGTGGGAGTTACGAGACCTGGTCAGTCTAGAAGGAGCCCTCACTTCCGGTCACAGTGTGAGGTACACTGTTAACTTGACCAACTGCTTCTTGATGTCAGGAAGTGTGATTGATCGCCTCTCTTTCGGGGATTATGTCAATACCTATGAGATCTACAAGGATCTCGTCTCACAAGAGATCACGAGATTAGAGTTTTCGCATCGAAAACTCATCCATGGAGATCATGGTAAGTTTTTTATAAGTGTTATGAGTTTTATATTGTTATCTCCCTTGCTATCTGGGTGGAGGGAGAGATATTCTCCAAATACTTTTTTCAGGATTGGTATGTATATGAAGGAGATGACGACGAGATTCACATAAAATATATTTTCTTCATTTCAACTGGTGGAGATTCATTTCCTTTGCTATGAGTAATGTCTGTCTTGAAGCAGAGAATCCAAAAGCTTCCCTTAACTGGGTATCAAATATGTCTAACATAAATAATAAAACTTGGGAAAGTATGATTTCCTTAATTACCCCCATTTATTTTCATAATGACTTCTTTTAATTACTTTATTTCACATATTTTATTTACAGCATATACACATATTTCCCTTCGGTTGAAAAAACAATGTTTTCTGTTACATTTATTAAATTTAAAGGAGAGTAATCATGTGCAATTCACATGAGTTATTTTCCTTGAGTTCTGCTAAATACACGTTATAGTTTCTAACATTAGAATGAAGTAATCACATGCAATATTCCTTTGAGTTCTTCAAAAATCAACATATATTAATACTGTTATGCGATTTCATACATGTCTTTCTGGTCTCTATATTAAATAATTTATTATTCTTTAACCTCCATTTGCAGTCTCCTTTCTCTCATAAAAAACAATACAACACATTACACTCTTCTGTGTATATTTAGGTAAACATTCGGGCTGCAAATGAAATTCAAATTTAAATATCGGTAATCCAAGAATTAACGGAAATTTACGCGAAAGCTTACCCTAAGTCCAGGTGGCAACATACCCCCCAAAAAACAATGAATAAATAATAAATACATAAATAAAATAAACAATGTATCGGCCTCCGACCTCTACTTGCACACTAAAATCAAACAATTATAAATCTTGCGTTCTTCTGTGCAACCACACAAAAAAATACACAATTAATTATTTGTGAAAAAAAGTGTGTACTGTACGCTGAGTGTTCGGATGTCTACGTACATTGAGATTAGGGGATTTCCGTAGTACTGAAATTCTTTTAAAATCTCTCCTACGTCACATGATAAAACTAACCAAATACCTATGCCCCATCGGTTTAAGCTGACCCCATATTCAAATCCTGTACATGATACTGTAATTTATCTATTTAATAAAATCTACACGTCAAGTTTAAATATATTACTGACACATATTATTTAACAAACGAAGTTGAATTGGAAACTTGAAAAACATAAAACTTCATACCCCGTCAAGAATACTTAATAACACGTTTTACCTGGTATATCTTATATTTATTCACTCCTCTGCAGGAGTTAGGCACAAGGCCAGGTTTATCTTACTCCCACAAGTAAGATGTGACCACAGCTTGGGTCGAGTAAGTGGGGTTTGAAAAGCCAGCGCCCGAGAAAGTGAGCACTCTGGCCTTTAAAAATTGCCTGGGCAGCCCCGTCGGCATTCCCCGGTAGGGGCGCCTCAGGCAGTAAGCAATAAACTTACTCCTCCCCAAAGAGGGGAGGCGAAGCCTGGGAGGGTGGACCTCCTAGAACTGCACAGGAAAAACCCACAGACAGGTGGAATCAAGCCCCGAAGGACAAGACGACACCTGTCTATAGGGTGCAGTATCCATCGGAACAGATACTACACTTACGTCCTAGCGTGCCAGGTAAGTATATATCTTATATATATATAATAAACTTTAAGAATAGATTACTGCTACGTAAAATTGAACTTAATGGTGTCCACCATTTTATTATTTTCGACTGCTGATTTACATAATGTAATCTCTCTGATCAAGTTATACATTTATGAACCTGCCAACATGTTTTTAAATGTATTCATAAAATCGCCTAGCTGTGTCCACCCAGTGTTACCCGGGAGTTTTTTTACTTTCATTTTTGTTTCACTTTTTACTTTATTTAACTATGCCGTTCTTTACCAAATTATTGGGTTTTTTTTAAATAGGACTTAAAAAGTTAAATGTGATTATTACGGTACAGACTGGTCAGTAAATGATTAATTTAACCCGATTCTTATAAAACTGTACCTAATTATTGTGTTTCAATTTTTAATCATAAAATTATTGGATGTATATATAATCTTATGATTGATAAATGTTTGCTAAAAATTATAAAACCAGAAATGATATTCTATTCGACAAATGCTTTCAATGTATTTTCAAATTTCGACGGGTCTGGAAGTATTAAAATTTTACTTCAACTATTAACACAGTAAAATGGCCGAGCTCTTAGCGAATACATCAAAATTCATTCTGAGTGATTTAATTTCGTAATTAAATTATTTTTAAATGCGATTTTTAAAACGTTCGTGTCAATACTTTACGCTATTGCATTTTTAAGTTCAATAAATAAGTTGTTAATGACAAAAAAAAATATACTCAAAGTTATGTAGAGGTGAGAAAGACACACAGTCACACGACAAGTATTCACGCAATTTTATATATATATATATATATATATATATATATATATATATATATATATATATATATATATATTTGAAAATGCTTCAAAGTGAAAGAAACTTAACTGCTCTCACTTTCACGCTATATCTTTCACATCGGTCTTTTGAAACTGACAAGTTACGGATATGTCGGTATTTACACGGGAGGATATGGCCGGAAGATGTGAAAAGTAAGCCAACGCCCCTAATGGAGGGACATTCTGGCGTCTTAAATATTGCCTCGACATGTCGAACTTTACCAGGTTGTAGCAATATTTGGATGTGGCGTTTAAAAATAATGTAAGAAACAGAATTCTTAATAGAGAATTAGATTATGAAGAAAAAAGAAATTTTCATTCCAGGTTAAGTTAAAGGTTAAGTTGACGTGTACAGGATGTTGCGGGCTAACAAGAAGTCTCCAGTGACACGGAGCGGATAAGCTGATAAAATCTTTTCCTTGTTATGAACCAAAAATGGGGGCGTTTAGGATATCTTCTTACTCCCTATGCGGGATATTGGTTGGATGAAGAACAACGTGGATCATATGTAGCTATGGATTTATCCCTTGGTCGTGTCTTTGTCCCGGCACCAATGTAACATTATCTGGACTGTGACCATTAGCTGAAATTTAAGCACTTGTATAAAAGCAGATGACGACCCATATTTTTTTGTATATAAATATTTTATTTAATTAATAGTTTCAGCTGAAAAAAAAACCCATAAAACTCGAAAGTCCGCACGACCGTCGTGTACGAAAATAAAATTCCAACTAGTCCTTCTTCATTGCGGTGACAAAAACAAAAGAGAGGGGGGAGGTTATGTTCCCACAGGAGTAAGAAAGAAATATAAATACATATAAAAAAGAAAGCAACAGAGAAAGACTACAGTCACTGATGTTACTAATTCACAAGTCCAAGGTCACAAGTTAATTAGGTTCAGCCTTTTTGACCTTTCGGCAGAAACTTCGAGTCCTTAATGTCATAAACATCTGTCAAACTCAGCTAGGATCAAATATGATCGACGACACACTTTTCCTACTGACTGCTATAGTGACATTTCGATGCGACAACACCACCGTATCGATTTTACTCATCCCCCGCAAGTATAGAGCAAGCCAGGCACAAGGCTTTTAAATGTGGGGAAATTCAGCTCCTATAAAAAGGTCACTAGCCTTGTCACATTAATAGTGCCGAAACGTAATGTAAAACTGACGATAAAAGAATACTTACAAGATCAGCGACAAACGCTGTTTTTTTAAAATTTCATTATTAGTCAGATAACCATTAATAGCGGCTTCCAATGTATCAAAATGACCTTTTTGTGATCAACAAAACATTCTATTCTTCCCGGTGTTAGAATTGTTAAAACCATCTACTGCGTATATTTCAGTTTTTATTTACTTGCCTCCCCACAAGGACACAGTAATACACAAGGTCGATATTAATGTGCATAAAATCACGCACCCCAAAAAGGGGACTGTTGGTGCTACCCAAACTAAAGAATTACCTCAATCTAGAAGGATCTCTCTTATACTGACCGATGACAGAAAAAATATCAGTTTTCAGTCACAGTGGCATAACCATAATTATGTGTTGCATTGATTTGTCTACTCCAATTCCACGATTCCGATTCTGTGATTCTCGAAGAATAACATGAAGAATTTTTTGGTTTGGAGTAACACCTTACATTAGATGAAAACTGAGAAAAACTCAAAGAAAATAAAACATTGAATTTGGCAGATTTCCAATGTAATTGAGAAGTTAGACACAATAACATCTAATTAGAGATTTACTTTGAGAAAACCGCGCAGAACTTTTGTTCTAACCAAATGAAATATTGTTTCATTTAGCAGAACTTGCAGAATGAACTCAAAAGTATATTATCAACAATTCCGTCTTGCATCTAACAAATGCTTCATTTATTTAATGTGTTACGTAATCATTTGAATCCGGTTGTGTCTGAACTCAGTGAACTCTTAATGATAAGAATAGAAGTTCTACTCAGTACATGTTTTCTACTCTGCACCCACTTTCTCTCTCTCTCTTTCTCTCTCTCTCTTTCTCTCTCTCTCTCTCTCTTTCTTTCTCTCTCTCTCTCTCTCTCTTTTTTTTCTTACATCATATACATATGATTAGAGGAAGATGAAATGAAACAGATGTACCAGTCTTGGCAATAAATCACAGTATTGTTTCCTTAGACATTCGACTGCGTTGCCACCGGAACATATGGTTGTCATTCAAAAGACCATTGTTTCTCCATTTAAGTAGGCTCTTTGATGATGACCAGAATGGAATTCAGAATTCAGAATTTGTTTTCATTTCTGGGTTCGGTGAGAAGGTGAGGGTTGGAATTCAGTTTCTTCAACCAATCAGCTTTGATGTTTCACGTAATGATATATCCGAAATGTTCCGCGTAATGGTATATCCGCATCTTCATAATGGAAGAAGTCATATGAATGGCAATCTATCTCTTATTGTGTGTCAGCTTAATTCCTGTAAACGCCCTGCAAATATAACATACAAAACGCTACATTTCAAGAATAATAATAAGTTTTTTATAATTGGCAAAAAGAATACCCGTCCCAGGATAGGTAAAATAAATTGCCGAAGAAAACACAACTTTTGTGTCTTGCGAAGATTAAACTCAAGATATAATGCTACTAAACCTTATGTGTAGAATCTTTATTCCACTTTTAATCAGAATCCGTTACATAAGTTTGATTCTAAGATATATCTTAACTTTTAGGCGTAAGGTTAAAATTCTTAAAAACGAATTAAAAGTCAGAGATCTTGGTGTCTTCAGATCCAGTTTATGGTAAATCTGAAATATTTGAACTTTCAAATGTTTTTTTTATGTGTGTGTATTCATATTAGGTCCAATAAAACCCTTTAAAATACTCCATAGAAACTGAAATTAGAGCCATATTTATGAATTGATGAATTAGACATTAAAACCTTTTGTTGAAATTTCACAAAAATCCGAGGTATTTAAATTTTCACGAAGGGGTTCTACTCTCTTTACCCCCTTTGCCTGAAACTAAATTAAACTAAATATAGCCCACATTACCTAACCTTACGTATAGCAGCTGCATTCCAAAATTCATAACGATTTGTTAATTAGTTGAGGAATAATCTTGTACATACAAATATATAAACATGTATACATAATATGTATATATATATATATATATATATAATATAATATGCGAAAACCTTCCTTGTGCCGGCAGAAGGAATTTGTTATGTCGCTTAATCTCTTTGGGGAACTTTGAACTATTTCCCTCTTTTTTTTTCCTCACCTAACGCAGTGCCTTTTAATCGTTTTTTAAGTAAATCATTAAATTGACTATATATATATATATATATATATATATATATATATATATATATATATATATATATATATATATATATATATATTATACGCACTAGTGGGAAGTTGTCCGAGATTGAATAAGAAACTCTATGCCACATTCCATAATACTTTTTGTTATTCTGAATCTTTCATATTTCATAAATTTCAATTTTGTGAGTGTTGCTGAAATATCTAGTCAGGATTTCGTGGGTGATATTAATTGAAATAAATGTTGGTAAATGTATCGTATTTAAACTATTCTAGGCACACCCGGCGTTTCCCGCGAATCAATGAAGACCCCCTGTGCTCCAAACTCTGAGTCCCTTATTGACAGTTCTATACGTTTTTCTTAATTTCTGTAAGTTATGAATTAAATGAAATAGAACGTCATATTTCGTTTTTCTCGATGCCAAACGCTTGCGTAGACTCCTTTGATCAAACTGAACAACATTAGACTGTGTATTTGGATAATTATATTTTCTGAATATATATGGTCTACCTCCAAAATTTGGCTAACAAATAAGAAATACCGACAAAAGTAAATGTTGCTATTTAAGGGATACTTGTGTTTTCCATCGACAAATTCCGTATAATAAAGAATGTGCGCAAAAGGTGATAAGGTAAGTACATACAGGGTTAACCTATGATATAGATGAATTTGGTAAACGAATAAACAAGCTGATTAAAATGATTATCCACGTGGTTAGAACGTAGAAGATTCACAAAATGAGATTCAGAGAGGATTCAAACCTCTGCCTAAGAACAGAGGCCGTTTAAATATATGTGTATAAAGACACTGAAGGATCCTTACAGAAAAAAACTCATCTAACGAAGAAGGATATATCTTAAGATGCATTTCTTTCAGAAGTGATTCTTCAGTTTCTCTCTCTAGATTTATGTTATTAATAGAGATATATATTACAACTGGGAAGGTCTATTTAGACCTCCCTAAACTATCAATATTATAGTAACTTAAAGTTATGCCAATCGCAATCTTGAGAGTTGATAGTAAACATTAATAGTTAATACTAATTAATTATTAATGTTTACTATAGAAATATTAAAGCAGTAAACAATATATATATATATATATATATATATATATATATATATATATATATATATATTAAATAATAATTTACTTCTGGGTTTGAGTTTAACTATCTGTTTTACTTGTTCGAATTAGCCGTAATTTTTACTTAACTATCGTCTGTTCTTTGTTATTTAACAAAGTTTGGCTGTAGAGGCCCCTAACCATATATACTGACAATACATTACTCCGTGTCGGTACACTTGAATAAGTATCTTTCATCAAATGTGCGTGTGCATATGTGATGGCTACTGCTTCTTAACTGAAGGCCATCTCATCAACGTGGTTCCAAGCACTCATGAACATTTCAGTGTCTGTAAAAGCTAAGTTAATCCCTGTAGACCATCCTTCAAACATGCCTTATAAATGATTTCATTCTGAGAATATTAAATAGCTTATTATATATATATATATATATATATATATATATATATATATATATATATATATATATATATATATATCAAAGTGATATTATCAAAGTGGTATCATGGTATTATCATACGTATATATATATATATATATATATATATATATATATATATATATATATATATATATATATATATGTATATATCCAGCATGAATTATTTAATTCAATATGCCATTGTATTAAATGTGTGTTATGTATATTAAAGTAAACTTTGATGTTTATACTATACCCGCTTTTGCCTAGCTTACCGATATGATTGAAACGTTCACTGCATGTGGCACATATAACATTTTAGTTAATAAAGTTTTACTTTTGTACAATGTTTAATGTTAAAAATATCAACAACAATGCGACCTACAATAAAGCATGGTGAAAAGTTTATATATATATATATATATATATATATATATATATATATATATATATATATATATATATATATATTTGCTAGCCCCGGAGCATGATATCATTATGAACAAACTGCATACATCGACCCCTCCCCACAGGAAAAGGTAATGACTAAGAGGATCTTATCATGACGAACGAACACTACCACCTCTTCCCCAAAAGAGGAGTTAATGCTTGGGAGGATGGTATCATGAAACAGAATAGATAGTAAACTACCCCGACCCCCTAAAAAAGGGAGAATGTCATCATGGGACGATGATTTTGTGAAGAACGAACATATATTATACTGCCCGCCCCCCTAAAAATATTTTTCCTCACATGACGTAGAACACCATCAACTGAAGAATAAGTTACATTTGGTATCTTTAGTCATGCGGGCTGAGTTTCCAGAATTTCCGTGAAACCGAAGGTATCAATAGAAGATGAAACTAATGTATGGTGTCAATTGAAAAAATATATAGATATTCGTGTAGATGTGTCTTGTTAACGATATTTCATGTTAATTTGTTCAAATTCATGTTTTATAACCTACTCTATGACTAAATCTAACGTGACATTTTTCGTGGATTTTATTATCAGAAACCTTTCATACGCGTCCTCACAATATGGCTTCCGTAAAAGGATATTCTGAGATTGTAATTGCACAGATTTTGCATTTTTTTAGTTGAAAAGAACCTTTTATCTGGCACGCCTAATAGTTTTTAAATATGATGTCATTAAGTTCATTTTGACCTTCTCTATGTCTTTTGGCCGAGAAAAGATAAATTTGCAATGAGACTAGCGATCGAGGAATTCCCTAGAAGCATATTTTTTAAAACTTAGTTCACCCCAAACAAGGCAAGTTGCTACTGAGAATTAGGGTGCAGTTTAGGGGGTCGTCCTAAATTGGGAGCTGTGCAGCGAATGAGACATTTTCATTTTCATTTCGGAAGGTCTGATTCGCCTAAAATAGTGTATCTTTCTTCAGATCTTCTTAACGCTAGCCAGTGACGTAAAGACAGGGGGTGGGCAGGTTATCCAAATTTTTTGGGGGAAATAAATTATATTCAAACTATATTTCTTTCTCATAATAGTTCTTAGTATTATGACTTATACATGAGTCTTGAAAGCATACAATCAAGAAGTTGGTTCGGGCATCACCGGGGCATCACCAGACAACAACACGCCACTGATACTAGCCCAGTCTTATAATACTAAACCAACTGTGAATATGAATAATACTCTCAATATCCTTTTTACTATTTGTTCCTGTTTCTGCTGGATAATTTTCGACTTTCACTGTTTTCTTTCTATATTTCTCTCTAACGCCTCCATAGTGTAAATTATTTAAAGATATATTTCAAATTCTATTCCCATACCCGCATTGTCACTGCCGGTTTAATATTATCAGATTAGGCTAGTTTATGGGAGATGTAGAGAAATAGTATAGAATAGTCAGAAACTTTAGAAGTCTGATTTTCATAAATATATACGTATTTGATTAGACTGGGTTAGTGTTCAAGAGAGAGGGAGAAAATTGATAGGTTATTTGGGGCATTGATATCTATATACGTTTGATTTTCTTTCATAAATGCGTATAGTGATTACATTACGTTTAGGGGAGGATGGGAATACATTATATTTTATTTTGGCTAACTTTTCTTGTCTTATTTCATGAATAAAGGTTTGTAGAATTATAATTAGACTGGGTTAATGTTCAGGCGAGATGGAGAACGATGATAAATCTTTGGACCATCCGTAACTATTAAAAGGTTTGTATTCACAGATAAATGCTTTTTTTAATTATTGGATCATAACTAAATGGCGATATATTTCGGTTATCCATAATAATGTTTGCTTTTCATAAATTAATGAATCGTGGGTTCTAATTAAATACTCAAAAACATAAAACTATTTTGCAATTTTGTTATTAAATTTTATTTAATTAAAGACTAAAAGAATCCTCGTCCCAACACTGGGTAAAATTAATTCCCCGAAAAAAAAACAGTTTTGCAAAACCATATTCATGTCCCCCGTACGAAGATTTACATCATGGTGTAATGCTACTAAACCTTATGTCGAGAATCCTTATTCCAATCTTGATCAAATCTATTACATGAATTTGATTCTAGAAAATGTCTAAAATTCAAGGTTTAAGTTTAAGGAATTTTAAGAAGAAATTTAAATTCAAATCTGAACGATTTATTTTTTCAAATGTGACATTGTTCCTATATTATGCCTCATCATTTTCTTTTAAAAAACTACTCGATAGAAACTGAAATTTAAGGAATATGTATGATTGATATCTATTGTTAAAATTTCACAAAAATCGGAAATATCTGGCTTTTCACAAAGGGTTTCCCCCCTTTCCCCCTATTTGATATAATATTAAATGAAACTAAATATAGTCCACATTTGGACCCTCTTCGCGTAGATGATGAGTTAATTTGTTTAGGAGTGTATCTTGTACATAGAAACATAGAAACACACCTAACTTTATATAAAAAGGGATAATGTTTTCAAAATAATTATAATTGTTCTTATTTAATTGTATGTTCTCTTTTTTTTCAGGTTTCATGTCCATTCTGAAAGAACTGATCGTTCATAGCAATTCAACGGTCATCGTGACGGTCACATACTTACTTCCGGTTAGCAATCATGTTTTTAAGCAGGGTCAGTGGTACTGTCGACTTTATGATTTGACACAAAAGTAAGTTAATACCGTAAATTACGAATGCATGGTTTATTCTATTTTTCGTTATTCGTCTAATATTTATCGTTTGAAAATATTGGTTATAATTGTTTATATGCATAATCCATACATCTTCGCCACATGCGTGAGAACAAATTTCTGCCATTTATCACGGTGTTAGGTTATTTCTTTCACTGCCAGGTACGGCATGAGCGGCATAGCAGTATCAACCCTTATCTGGTCGGTCATCATTTTGGTGTTCGACGTCTTGATTTTTTTAAATAAAATCGTCTAAATATGCTTTCTTTATATAGCTGGAGTGTGATCGCCGGAAAACATGTCCAAATCATGTTATCCTTTTTTTTTTCGAACAACCTCGTTAATGGATCTGTTTTCAAAAAGATGTAGATACTTGAAATTTTTCAAAAAGATGTAGATACTTGAATTTTTCAAAAAGATGTAGATACTTGCAATTTTTCAAAAAGATGTAGATACTTGAATTTTTTCAAAAAGATGTAGATACTTGAATTTTTTCAAAAAGATGTAGATACTTGAAATTTTTCAAAAAGATGTAGATACTTGAAATTTGCTAAGAATTTGGAACTTGCTTTCTATTTGACAGTTTAAATGTTTTCAGATTCTTTTTAAATTTCGAATGGTCACGAGGTAATTCATTTTTTTTATTTATAAATAAAAGGTTTTAATCGTTGGCTTGTTTACAAGAAAATAGAAAGGTATTCTGATTGATTTAAGTTTGCAATTACATAATTTTTAAATAGGATTTTTTTAATTTTGTTTTCTTTTACGCAATTTAATTTTTAATTTCAATAAATATTTGATTAATAGTAAATAAAAAATAAATAATTCAATTTTTGAAGTCGCTGAAGAAGAACAAACACACGTGAAGTTTTTTTTATTAACGTAGAAATTAACATAGTTTTTGTAAAAAGTAAATACGTACTTTTGTAGATATTTTAATTGAAAAAGAATTAATTCTTAGACAAACTCATTTTGAAAATATAAGTGTTTTGTGTACATTTAGTAAGGAATTGGTTTGAATTAAATCATGAACAGTGTCATGCTAAACCCGTTAATTTCATCTGCCAACAGAATTGGGTTACTGAAAATATACCTAATTTGATATCTGTAATTCCTCTGATATTGTCTGATAGTTTCCAACCTAATATAGAAGGATCTACTGCCCTCTCTCCCCCACGACTCTCATTCTCTCTCTCTCTGTCGCTGTATATATATATATATATATATATATATATATATATATATATATATATATATATATATACATCTTTTTCTCTCTTTTTCCTTCTCTTTCCCCCCTCTTTTATCTCTCTTTTACGCTTTCTCTTTTTTTTCTCATTCTCTTTCTCTATCTCTCTCTATCTCTTTCTCTCTATCTCGCATTTTCTCTCTCTGTCTCTTTAACGCTTTCTCTCTTCTTATCTCTCTCCTTATATGTCTCTCTTATTATCTCTCTCTTTCTCCCCCTCCCCTCTCTCTCTCTCTCTCTCTCTGAGTTGCAAAAAATAGAAAGATGGTTTCTTATGCATTCTTATATATTTCTGTTGCCAAATGTCATTAATTTCCCAGCATTTGCAGCAAAACAATCGCAAAAAAACGATACTCACAAAAAAAAATGTCGATGACCTTCAAATCGAGAAGTTATTTGATCATTGCATTGGGTGTGCCTTTCTAAAGGAAAACTCCATTCTATTTTGTTAGAAAATACATTTATTTGTGCATACCGTTTATATGGATACTAAAAGAACCCGACAACTTACACACGTATAATCAATGTAGTAATATTTAGATGTCAGCTTAGAATCGGACATTTTTCATTAAGTAAAAAAGTGGGAAATTCCATTACAAGTTTAAAGTTTAAGAATTAGGACTACGTCATGTGATATGACATAATGAACAGAGAATCAGAAATAAAATGTGGCGAAGATCTGCCTTTGGCCTGTGGACTGACTGCGTTCGGACCTTGTTTTTCGAACATCTGCCTTCGTTCGACCCCTCCGTTGAACTGGCGAGGGGAAGCTCGTATGAAATCGTGCAGAATAAAGCCAGAAAGAATGTGCCGTTAAGCAAGAATTATATTTATTGGATTTAATGTGGCCGACATGATGCGTCAAAACAGAACGACTGGTTATTTTATCGCAGTAAGCAACTCCACTTCAGTAAGCAAAAGTGAAGTATCTGTATTCTCATTGGCTTAAAAGAATTAACTGAAAGCCGGTCTTTGTGACAACATTTACTTGGCGAAAGTCGGTACAAAATCAAACAAATCCGTCTGGCGTGTTGACTAATCTACAAAGCGATGACCAGCTACTCTCACTAGGTTCAACGATGCTATAGTCGAGCATGTATTCAACTTCTCGATTCAGGTTCAGCTCATCACGTCCGCCACATTTTATCACATATCAGCAGTTACTGAGAGGATATAGCACCTCTATCTACTGTTATACTAAAGATAAGTTGACATTTGTTTCCCGACGGGTTTTCTATATATTTTCATTCCATAAAATAGAGACTAAAATATTTATTGGTTTTGGGATTGAGTTGTTTTTTTTCAAACAAATCAAATTAGCCGCAGAAAACTTCAACGACTACATCCCCACTTCAAGCATCTATACAACTAGACGTCACCAATTACTTCAGAGAGACGAATAACTGTTTCTGCTAACATTAAAGATCCGTAGAGATCGACGGATTCTCTATGTTCTACTACAATGTGACCCAACTTGGAACCATTACCAAGTGCAAGAAGATTGGGCACGAATATTCTTCAAAGTAACCAAAAGCATAAATTGCACCGGAGAATAATACAGATTACGTGACTGAAGTCATGAATTAGGTAAAGGTTTATTTTCTGGAGCTCTTATTAGTTCAAAGAATAATCAAACTCGTTAGACAAGCAGAGGAAGTGCTATTAATTACTGTTGCATTTTAAAATTAAATACATGCGACAATATTCATTGGTCTTGGAATTTAGCTATGTTTTTTAAAATCAAATTTAGTTATTCTAATTAACCGTATTTTGCAATTAACTAATGTTGCTTTTTTATTTTTTTATGAATTTAATTCGCCTCGCAAACTTTCTGATTTAAAATATCTAGTTCAAGTTCACATTTTTTCTAGAAATATAATATATATATATATATATATATATATATATATATATATATATGGGAATAGAAGGATGAAGGTAATCCGACGTGATGGTAAAATGAAAAAGGAAAACCAAAAACTGGATGTTTTTTTATGTGTACATCAACGTTTCGTCTTTATTTATAAGACTTCATCAGGATGATGATATAGGGAAAAGATATCATGCAAGCACGGATACATGTAGGGTAGACATGTTGGGGAGAAAAATAAAATAAAATGAAAAATAATGGCAGCGTCTAGCTGGACGTCCGTACTTGTTAGAGAATGAAAAATGAGTGGGAGAAAAAAGGGGAAGGGTGGAGGGAGCAAGGACTACTGTGGCTGGCGATGAGAGAAAGAGGTGGGGGATGAGCAGGGGTAAAATGGATGGCAATCTCTCTCTGCCATCCATTTTACCCCTGCTCATCCCCCACCTCTTTCTCTCATCGCCAGCCACAGTAGTCCTTGCTCCCTCCACCCTTCCCCTTTTTTCTCCCACTCATTTTTCATTCTCTAACAAGTACGGACGTCCAGCTAGACGCTGCCATTATTTTTCATTTTATTTTATTTTTCTCCCCAACATGTCTACCCTACATGTATCCGTGCTTGCATGATATCTTTTCCCTATATCATCATCCTGATGAAGTCTTATAAATAAAGACGAAACGTTGATGTACACATAAAAAAACATCCAGTTTTTGGTTTTCCTTTTTCATTTTACCATATATATATATATATAGTTTCTATATATATGCATAATGGCCTACAATTTTACGGACTGATATAATTGTTTTATTATTTATGGTTAAAATGTAATTAAAATCCGAGGTGAACATATGTCCGCAAGGCGGGTTTTCATATTCCTTGGGGAGCCTTTTAAACGAAACAAAAAATATGGCAACCTAAGTATAATCTGAATGGATGAAGTATCATGCAATTTGATATGGTTTTCATATATACATAAATAGTTATACTAGCGAAACCCGTGTCCCGGGATTGCTCTAGAAAATTGAGAAAACAAAAAATCGCAACCCCCAATAGTAAATAAAGAGGCTTAGAAATAGTTATTTCACTCAAAATGCTAAGCCTTCATCCACGATATCCGTAAATAGCACTATGCGTAAAACCAATCATTGAATTTGAAAACAATAAAAACGAGTTAATTAATGAAATGTTTGTTTGTAAAGCTAGATGTAAATAGCTTAATATTACGACGTTGATCTCATCATCAGTATATCACAAAGCTAGTCTTCTTCCATTGTTAATATGAATGTGTTATTTTAATCTCACTGATAGTGCCATGAATGCCCCATATATATATATATATATATATATATATATATATATATATATATATATATATATATATACATATAGATATATATATATATACATATATATACATATAGATATATATTTATATAAATAAATATATAGCTATATATACATATATAGATATATATATATACATATATAGATATATATATATATATACATATATGGATATATATATACATAGATATATATATATACATATATAGATATATATATATATATACATATATAGATATATATATATATGCATATATAGATAGATATATACATCTATAGATAGATATATATATACATATATAGATATATATATACATCTATAGATATATAGATATATATACATATACATATATACATATACATATATATATATACATCTATAGATATATAGATATATATATATACATATACATATATACAGATACATATACATATATATATATATACAAATACATATACATATATATATACATATATATATACATATATATATACATATATATATACATATATATATGCATATATATACATATATATACATATATATACATATATATATACACACATATATATATATATATATATATATATATGTACATAAATATATGTATATAAATATATATATATAATTATAGATACGAGGTTAATAAATTTTAGACATATTCATTTGCGTATATATACATATATATATATATACATACATTATGATATATATATATATATATATATTACGATATATGTATATATATATATTACAATATATATATATTACAATATATATATATACATATATATTACAATATATATATATATATATATTAAAATATATATATATATATATATTACAATATATATATATATTACAATATATATATATATATATATATATTACAATATATATATACATATATATATTACAATATATATATATATATATATATATTACAATATATATATATACATATATATATTACAATGTATATATACATATATATATTACAATATATATATATACATATATATATTACAACATATATTTATATATAAATATATATATATATATATATATTACGATATATTATAATATATATATATATATATATATATATATATATATATATATATATATATATATATATATATATATATTAATATTGGTTGGTCTTCTTTGAGCGAAACGAGTCCATAAAATAATTGCACTAAAGATCATTTGTTTTGAAAATGTTTTTGAAAGATAAAAAAAAATCTTGACTTTTGGAATGTAAATGAACCTTGTTTTTTATATATATATATATATATATATATATATATATATATATATATATATATATATATGATAGAGAATGGTAGTTTGCTTGAAGCATTGCAGAGTATAGTAGTAGTATGTTTTTAAAAGGCTGTGGGAAATGCAAATTCCGGGTAAGATGTAAGTTGGAAGGAACAAAAATAATAAATCGAATACGAAATAAGACCTACTATTTATATTTTCTAAAAGTCTTACATGTATATAAATGTGGTGTTCAAAAATATGTGTGTGTAATTGGATAAGTGTATGGTGATCGATAAACTGTTAGTTTTAATAATATATATATATATATATATATATTATATTTCGATTATTTACTTTTTATTTACAGTGTGTTTTATCTTCGTATTATTTTTCTTTCGTATTTTAAGAATTTTAATATAAAGTAAAGTAATTAATCTCTCAGTTTATCGATCACCATACACTTATCCAATATTACACACATATTTCTGTCTTTTGGTAGCCATTTTGTCCTGTCAGATTCTCTGCACAATCGGAGAGATTCCTTCTGGTATTAATTAATTTTGACAAAGGGAAGTTTCTTTTCCCGAAATATTAAATAAATGATTTTATAATCATCTGGACATCACACAAACAGCTAACAACACATATGCTGTTATGTAAGATTTTAAGAGTTGACTGTAAAACATATATATATACAGTTCGATCAAATGTGGAAGATACAAACGTGAACGGAAAATAAAATAAATGTTTTACAAGTTATCTGGAAGTTAACTTAAAGTTCGTTGAAAGCTCGACAAATTAAATTATTTTGTAATAAATGATCTCAATAAAGAGACAGACAGAAAGACAGACAGACAGACAGACAGATAAACCGTGTGGGTCACATAATTTATATATTTACTAGTAGGAAGCCCCAACACTGAAAACGATTCAATATCCTATTTTCATTATGCTCATAATTAGTGTTGTATACATATGGTTTAAATTTAACTAAAATTGAATATACTTATTTGAATTTTCCCTATATCTCTCTTAGCGATTCGGCACACAGAAAAATGTTATGCATATGACTGAAATTTTATCAAAATATGGTGGTTCTGACCCACATAACCCCCTTAAAGATTTGAGACCACTTCCATTGTCTTCCCCGGAAAATTTTACATATGAATACACGTTTAGTTTTTATGTAGATTCTCTAACCGTTATTTCTATAGTGGACACACGCACATACATTGGCATTTATATATACATTATCGGTATCTCTAACTAAACAAATTTCCGAAATGAATATTTATAGGGGTAATTCTATGTAGTGAGGGATTGACATGAATGGAATAATAAATCCTATTAAAAAAATAAAATAAGAGATAAAGACAGCTAAATTGAGAAAACATAAAAAGACACGGGCGTATTTGTGTGTGTTTTAAGAAAAAGAATGAAGTGATGCGTATTCCACTGAGATGATGCTATTACCAGAAACTCGAAGAATAACGGGATCTCCGATACGATTGAGATGATGGCACGCTTTACCGAAAAATAAGGTGTTTAATTGCAGTGTTGCCCTACATACGACATGAAAAGTGTTAAGATAAGCCGCGTTTTCTTTTTTGTTTGGGGGGGGGGGTATTAGGATTGTTTGAACACACGCGTCTGTTGAAAACGATGCCCACAAGTTGAACCCATATTGAATTTGTTCATTTTATTTTTTTACGATCAATAAAACATAATTTTACTGCGTTTTATTTTATCAATAGAATATATATATATATAGATATATATATATATAAATATACATATATAGATATACATATAGATATATAGATATAAATATACATATATAGATATACATATAGATATATAGATATACATATAGATATACATATATAGATATATATACATATAGATATACATATATATACATAGATATACATATATATATACATATATATACATATATCTATATATATATACATATATATACATATATATATATACATATATCTCTCTCTCTATATATATATATACATGTATATATACATATATCTATATATATATATATACATATTTATATATACATATATATATGTGTATATATATACATATATATATATATATATATATATATATATATATATATATATATATATATATATATATATACATATTCTGTGTTACTAGCTGGCTTTGCCAGCTAGCTATCCTTTTCAAAGTTACTTACTTGAAACGAACATTTTAAATAATAAACATTTCATTCATTATTTTCGTGTAAACACAAGACAAACATTTTCGCATTTACTTATATAAATAGATAAATATAAAACTTTTGGTGATTTTGAGAAATTTATTTTTCTAATAAATAAGAAAGAAGAAATCAATTCGCTTGAGCGATAGAGAAAAAAAAACAATAAAAAAGAAAATTTGGCGTCGCTAGAGAAAGAGAGGGGATGAAAGGGAATGGAAGGAGAGAGAGTGAGAGAGACACTACATTTTAAAAAAGTGTTTTTAAAGGAGTGAGAGCAGTCACCCCCCCCTCTTTATATTAACTCTTATGCCTCATCAGTATATCTTTCTAGCTATCTAAGATATATTAGTTTCATTTAAATTATCTTTCTTGATAATTAATGTGTACATTATAAAAAAGGCTTTCGTAATTTTTTTCTTTTTTATTAAATTACTTGAATTGATTACTGTTAATATCGATGAGATATAGATATATCGAGCAGATATATAGAAAAATTAACTCGATAAAATTGCCAATGAATAACACTAAATATTAATCTAATATATAAAGTTAAGACGATGTTTCTCCTGTGCCTTCTGGAAGAATGAGAAAATAACCACATACACCACATGCTACTAAGCTCACTATTATATTATGCTTATTCACTCGAGTATGTTTTGGTAAATTTGTTATTTTTCTCAAACTAACACTAAATATTACTTTTGGCCCACCATCTTTGACTCAAAACATACTCCATATATGTGGTAGCACCCCCCTAACACTTAAGTACTGACACTCCTCCATCGACACCGGAAAATAATAAACAACGTATACTTTAAAAAAATGTATTCATGATTATTTCGTATTTTTACTATTAATTTACTACATCATACAAAACATTGCACACACACACACATTTAATAGACGCTCCCGCTTATTCCGATTAATGTCGAGAGTATCGGATTAAATTATTTCTACTTATTACGTATACATTCATAGTAATTTTAGTTTTTAGAGAATGCAATTAACGAACATAGTTATTTGCAGTATTTGATCTTTCAACATAGAGGCTAAATTTTTTCAACGACTCGACTTCCGAATTAAGTTACTATACGCTAAGATACTGAACAGAGTACCGAAAAGTGTACATTGTCTGATTCTTACACCTTTCACACGCATAATATCTAAAAATTGAAAATAAATCGATTTCTTGGTATAAAAATGACTCAAAACGTGTGACTGGTGGACCCTACATTCGGTCGCATTGTTCTTATTCGCTTTTTGAACAATTAATTTTAAAATGAGTAAATTCTAAATATTTACAGAAAACAACACCATATAGTCATCAATTACTTGTGTTTGCATTTCATCTTTAGCGACCGGGCGATCTCGTAGCTTATGCGGGTTGGTTTCCGCATTTAAGGATTTTCCTAAAGATTGCAGATATTTTGATAATTTCCGTCCTTTGTATAGTTTCAATTATCTCTTTGATTCCAACTTCTCCCGGTCTTTATTCCAGTTTGGGGGTTTGTTCCTAATGCTCCTATAATTATTGGTATTATACTGACTTTCTTCATGCTCCATATTCCTTTCAGTTCTCTGGCTAGTTCTGTGTATTTGCTTCGTTTTTCCGTTTCTTTGATCTTCACTCTGTGGGCTGCTAGAACGGCAAAGTCAACGATTTTGCAAGATTTTTCCTTTTTCTTGATTATTATAACATCCGGTCTCCATGCTTGTATGAGTTTGTCTGTTTGTATATCCATGTCCCAGATTATTTTGTGTTTTTCGTTTTTCACTACTGTTTCTGGTTAATATTTGTACCATTTGTATGTGTATTTGAAATTCAATTATTTGCACGGTCGCCGGAGTACTGCTTTTCCCACACATTCATGTATGGTCTTGTATCCTTTTTGGTCTAGTTTGCTACATTCACTTATTATATGATTTACTATTTCGTCTCTTTATCCACACAGTCTGCATTTACTGTTTTCCTGGGTTTTATCTGTTTTAGTTATTATTATTATTATTATTATTATTATTATTATTATTATTATTATTATTATTATTATTATTATTATTATTATTATTATTTACTCACTATGAGGTTTTACGCAAGTCATTATTGATTTTTGCTCATTGCCAATAACAAGTGGTGTTTGCGTGCACTCTCCTCTTTGAGAAGGGGTTAGTTCTTTGCTAATCGTCTGAGGCGCCCTTACTGGCAAATGTCGACGGGATGCTTAGGCATTTTCGTAGGCCACAACGCGCTAATCCCATTGCGCTAGCTTTTCAAAACTACACCTGACTTTGTGTCTACACTTATGGGGGGAGGTAAATAAAATAAAAGTTTAGAATTTTTTGTTGAAATTAACGCAGCAAAAATCAAAGCAATGGTAATTTCTTTGGAAAACAACGAGATCAACTATAAGAAAATTCAACTTTCAGTGAACGTGTCAAATTCAACTTTCAGTGAACGTGTGAAATTATACAAAAAAGCCACACAATTTACTTAACTTCACAGTTTATATGATAATGGAAAGTGCAGCAAAGAAATTTAAAACAGAATTATCAGAAACAAAGATGAGTTCATGAAATTCAAAACTCTGTAACACCCATATTAGTATTGCATCGCAATTTAGAATGTTACAATGTGATATTTGGACCATACTATATTTTTCATTTTGCTTCATTAAGTTCTCAAACATCAAGGGATTCTTTATTGGGTCGAACACTTGATTCTTTTATGAGATACATAGATATCGGAGTGTGCAATCAAGATTCTCCATACCTCTCAAACTTTAAGTATTAGTTTAATGTTTGTAAATTTCGTTTGTTTAGTTTTTTTTAATAAATCCATGTTTATCAAATAAAAAAAAATATTAAAACAACGTGTGTAACTCTTTGTTGTTTTCTCTTTTGTTACAGAGAAGGCAGTCTCAAGTTCATTACAGAGCCACACAAGAATGTCATGCCGATCAAGAAATTCTCTTCACTTTTATCGCTTTTGCAAAAAGGGAGACTAGTGCGAATGTCAGTGGATTACAACACTTGTGCAGGTGCACGGACCAAAGCCATTTCCGGTGGCGAAATCACAGGTAATAATGCTACAATGTTATTACATTGTAGACAACTTGTATTCATGCATGTTTGTATATATTAAGTCTCTCTATATATAATACATCAAGTACAGCAAGTCGGTTGCTCGAGTTTTTGCTGTCGATAGATTCTTTTCATACAAAGTAAATACTTAGATTTGTTTTCATATAAATCACTCTTCGAGATGTTCTTAAAAAACTTAATTTTTATCGATTTTACCGATTTCCATATTTGATCCGATAGATAGTTTATTTTAGAAGAATAGAGCTTTGCTTACGCCAGTGTCAAGCTGCATAACGCGATATCGCTTTCAATTTGGTTTAAAAATCATATATTTTATTATCAGTTATCTATATATATATAAAACTCAATGTCTGTATGTATGTGTGTTTGTGTGTGTGTGTGTGTGCCTTATGGAAAAAGGTTAGCGAGTCTAGATAAAATCTAAAAGTATATTGTAATATAAAATTGACAGAGAAAGTTAATGGGCGTATTCCTGAATCTCTAAATTAACTGCTAAGGCACTATGGGGCATATTTCGTCTGAGGGGTCGATTATTTCAGCTATTTTCAGCTTAATTTCAATTTAATTATGTATTAATTCAAATAGAAAACAATTATATCATGTAGTCTTTTTTAAAAACAAATTGCAAATCATACCCGAAAAAAAAACTGCAAGTCATTTCCTCAAATTCAACCGTTCTGTTCTGATGTCATGCTACCATCCTCCCAGGCATTACCTCCTCCTTTTTTAGATGTGTAAAGGGAGTGTAGTATGTTTTGTTGTCATGGTACCATCCTCCCATACATTACCCCCTCTTCTTTTGAGAGGTGCGGAGTTAGTGTAGTATCTATTCTATTGTCACGAAAACTTCCTCCCAGGCATTACCTCCTCCTTTTTGAGAGGTGTGATGGTAGTGTAGTATCTGTTCTGTTGTAATGATATCATACTCCTAGGCATTACCTCGTCCTTTTTTTAGAGCTGTGTAGTTTCTGTTCTACTTTCAACTCTTTTTTTTAACTCAAAATATTTCTTTGGGTGGGGGAGAGTAAACATTTTTGTGTGGGGGGTGGGGGAATTTTTTTTTTAACTAAAAATATTTCTTAGGGTGGGGGAGAGTAATTTTTTGTGAGGAGGTTGATATTTAAAAAAATTGGGGGGGGGGGCGTGGGGATTTTTTTTTCAACTAAAAATATTTCTTTGGGTGGAGAAGAGTAAAAAATGTTGAGGGGAGGTTAGAGAGTAGAAAAAATTGGGGGTATAAGGGAAATCTTTTTTTTTAACTAAAAATATTTCTTTGGGCGGAGAAGAGTAAAAAATGTTGAGGGGGGGTTAGAGAGTAGACAACATTGGGGGTATAAGGGAAATCTTTTTTTTTAACTAAAAATATTTCTTTGGGTGGGGGAGATTAAAAACTTTGGGGGGATTTAAGAGTCAAAACGTTTTAAGTGGGGTGGTGATTGGTACGTATATAGTATGCATACCGAGGCAAGAATAGATACGCATATAGTATACGCACCGAGGCGGCGATAGGTACGTATACAGTATGCGCACAGGGGCAGAGATAAGTACGTATATAGTATGCGCACTGGGGCGGAGATAGGTATGTATATGGGCTGCGCAACGGGGCGGGGATAAGTACGTATATAAAAGGCGCAGACAGAGGTTGTACTTTTAATAGAAATATGTCATGCTTTTGCCCTGGGCAATGGAAGAGGGGTGGTAGGAAAGAGACAGCTGTCACCAAAGGCAACGGAGAGGGGAGGCGGTGAAATGGGGCGACCAGGGAAGAGAAAGGGAGAAATATAAAGAGACGGCTATAGAGAGAGGGAGAGAAATAGAAGTTTGAATATAAAGATGTTACACATTATTTTTCTTCTATTTTGTGTTTTTATGACGCGAGCTACGCTGGGTATCTCTGCTAGTTCTTTAATAAATATAATACCGTTATTAATAAACGTCCTCTTCCCAAAAATTATCACTTTTTATGCTTCGAATCTGCTTTTAAAAAATGTTCTAATTAAATTTAACTATTAAAACTATATTTAAAAAAATAATCTTAATATTCAGAAAAACACCGACTTAATATAAAGAAAAAAAAACTGACAACGGCTAGTTTTTTTTTTCTTTAACATATTTCATCCCAAACAAGGCATGCCGCCACTGTAGTCGTAAAGGGTTACTGAGAATTAGGGTGTGGGTTTTGGGTGTCACCCCAAGTTGGGAGCAGTGTAGCGAGATGTCTGTTTACATTAGTTTTAAACCTCTGCATGTCGGTACTGTCGGGGAAACTGGGAGAAGGGAGGGAATTCCAGAAGCCAGCAGCACAAGGAAAGGAGCTTTTTAAGAAGAAGGCTCTCCAGCATCTTGGGACCTCCACAGTGAATGGATGAGATTTAGCTATTTGTCGAGTTGGTCTAGTGAATTTACGTCGAGGGGGTACCACAGTAGTCATCGGAGCACAATCATTTGAAGTATTTGTAAAACAAGCACAGTGATGCAACATTGCGGCGATGGTACAGTGGTCGGAGCTTGGTTGACAGTGAGGGACCTATTAGGTTTGCGACTCTTGTTTGGACCTTGTCTAGGAGGGAGAGACTAGTAGATGATGCACCAGCCCAGATGTGACAACAATACTCCATGCATGGGCGGATGGTGGCTTTGTAGAGATAATGTCAGGTGTGAGAAGTTTACTAGCACGGTAGAGGGAGCCCACATTCTTTACGTTGGCCATGTCTTCAATATATTTGTTCCAATTCATGTTACCTGTGAAGCTTAGGCCAAGGAGTTTGAAAGATAAACTCTCAGGTAGGGTGTTATTTGCCACGAGAATCGGTGTATGGAGGGGTTTCTCGTAGTTATTGAAGGAAAGGAGCTTTGTCATTGCGGAATTAAAAGTTACCAACCATTTATGACCCCATTCCACTACAGCCTGGAGGTCATTTTCTAAAGATTCAGCCATTTACTCGGATATGATCGCGTCCGTTTTGCCCACATGACGAGGGTAAAGCGTGGTGTCGTGATCAAATATACCAATCTCAGACACAATGTCATCAGAGAGATCGTTTATGAAAATCAGGAACAATAAAGGTCCAAGAATAGATCCCTGGCTACACCAGCATTTATATCATGTTGCTTAGATGAACGGCCATCGAGGACAACCTGGATCTTTCTTTTGGTTAGGAAGGATCTAATTATATTAAGTAATTGCCCAGTAATACCGTATGAGCGTATTTTCAAGCGAAGCCCTTTATGCCATACCTTGTCAAAGGCTTTGGATATATCAAGCGCTACTGCCCTAGCTTTACCTGCCTTGTCGAGTGTATGATACATGCATTCAGAGATGACCGTTAGGATGTCTGCAGTACATCGTGCTTGTCTAAATCCATATTGGCGGTCAGAAAAAAGTTTAGCATTAACTAAGTGCCGGACTAGCGCTTTATTCATTAAGGATTCAAAGATTTTTGCAAAGATCGGGAGTAGACTGTTTTGACGGTAGTTCTGAGGATCAGTTCTATTCCCAGAATTCTTGTAGACTGGTACCACAGAGGAAATTTTCCAGCTGTCGGGGAAGCAAGATTCAGCAACGCATTTGTAGAAGGGTTTGGAGATGACAGGGGCTAGTTCATCAGAGCATTTCTTTATTACTATTACAGGTATAAGATCAAGCCTACAAGCTTTGGAAGTGTCAAGGTTTTTATGATGTCTCTAACCTGGGATGGGGTGATGACCAGGTTATAAGGTGTAGCTTCGGTCCGCAATGGAGATCCAGGGAGGGGGTGGGTTTCTGAGTCCAAAGTGGAGTTTGAGACGAAACGCTGGGCAAGAAGTTCAGCCTTATCAGTTGCTGTGCAAACGACATCATTGTGGTTTGATAGTGGGGGGGAATCGTTGATTGGCCATTGTTCACAACACTATTGTAGATTTTCCAGAAGAAGTTAGTTTCTGTGCCTGAATGCGTTATTTTTTTGTTAAGTCAGTGTACCTTCTCTTTGCTTCACCTTCACGGCCTTACAATTATTTCTTGTTTCTACAAATGTTTGTCTGTTCGCAGTTGATTTATGGCGGCCGAATTTTCGGAATGCCTTCTGCCTCTCAGTAATAGCAGCTTCACATTCTGAGGTGAACCATTGAGGAGAGTGGGGTTTGCAGGAGAATTTTCTCGTGGGGACATAAGCATCAATGCCTGCTTTGACCAAGTCAGTTTAATAATTTGCACACTGGTCAGTAGAGAGTAACAAGGTTTCGTTACACAAGCCTCGGGCATTGAGGTCAAGAATAGATCAAGAAATGAGGCTTGCTGGTCTGCTCGATCGGGGATACAGGTCGGGAAATCGACAGTCTGAGAGAGGGAAGGCGCTAAGGAGAAATTATACGTAGAGTTGCGGGCTGCGTCAGTAAGGCTGGAGAATCTTAACCAGTCACAGTGATGTGCATTAAACTCCCCAAATACATGTATCTGTGCATTCGAGTTAAGTGAGAGTGCTCTATCTATGCTTTGAGAGACAGTTTAGCAGGATACAGTCCTGGGTCGAAGGGGAACGGTATAAGAAATATAAGTAACACACTGTAAAGTCAACCTAAAGCACATGTAGTATTGATCATACGATTCTAACCTATGTTCTCTAGTCAGGGTAAGGGTGTTCTAAACATAAACTCTTAGTTCGTTTGTCAGTCTTTACGGTAGAGTTGGAGGTAGACAGTCATGTCAAAGTGGTGAAGGGAGATTTAGGATTGAAGGTTTGTTTCACTTAGTGCTAGGATATCCGGGGAGTTTGTCAGTGGAAAGGTTTAAACGTCGGTGATGTTGTGTCTAAGTCCCCAGATATTTGTGAATGCGAACCTCAAGGGCGGAGGCGAGGGTGTTTTTTGTTGGGTGTCTGGTTTAGGTTTGATTTTATTTTTTTGTAATGACATGTTTGTTTTGATATAGAGTAGGAGTGGACAAGGTGGGTGCTTGTTAGGTGCCAATAAGCGCACATAACCAGTCCATTAGTCGCGACCTGGCCCATGGGGTTGTGGCCTCGGGAAAGCCCACCGGAGATAACTACAGTGTCCCTTTCCAAGCGCGACACGGCACATACAACTACCCACAATATTATGCAGATAGTGATGGAGCAGCCGTTCCAAACGCTACCCAAGAGTTTGGGCTCCTTGCTGTCAGTCGGAAACAGCAACCAGACAAGCTGTCTAACCTATACCCTCAACCTGTCGGAACAAGAGCGACCCAGACTGGTCATGTAAGGCTTAGAGACGAAAAAACTTTCCCCAAGTTTCCCAAATAGAGAGAAAGAGAAACGGCGTTCATTGCCCTAGTAAGGAAACAAGGCCAGGCACTGGGTGTTTTGAGGCGTCCCAGCGCTGGTACCTCTGCGCCTTGCTAATAGACGAAGAAGGAGTGCAAAGGCTGGCGATAGGCAGAATCTATCTACTCCTTAAGCAATTGTAGGTTTGCAAACCGGATATTTTGTTCAAGATTTCAACGGTTTACTGCCACAACGTTAGTAGTTGGTAGCAAGGTTTTATAATCAGAGATGTCCTTCTCTTAGATTGATGGCCTGATTAGGTCTTACGGGTCATACACACCGAGAGGGGAAATAGCCTGCGCTTCTGTACTAGTCGGGTATTAACGAGACCTCGCAGGTTAAAAAAATAAAAAAATAAACATAAAAAAGAGAGAACTTCCATGTATATATATATATATATATATATATATATATATATATATATATATATATATATATATGTGTAGATAATAAGTTCAATGAACACTGCAGACGGAACAGAAAGTTGAAGATAGGTTTCCCTCCCGCAAGTAAGTACAAATATGAAAGACAGCCATAACTTCAGGAAATTACTTCAGTGGGAAATCAATAAGCAGGCAATAAGACAGGATATATAGATATATATCAAGAATTAAGCACATTTAAATCAAACACAGAATTAAGTACATTCAATTAATACACATTGGAATTTAGAGGTTAATATGTGAGTATTGATTTACTCCTCTCCAGGAGTTAGACACAAGGCCAGTTTTTATCTTACTCCACAAGTTTATTTTATTTTATTTATTTATTATTTTAATTATTTTTTTCTCTATTGTCCACGATTCTTTATGTGTCTTTCTTTCTTTTTATGTTTGTTCTTGCTAATATTCTGCGAGCTTTTTCTTTTGAGGGGTCAATGCGTTCGAGATTTAAAAGGGGGGATCCACTATCAATGTAGTTTAAAAAAGGGAAAGCCCCACTGAAGCCCTCTTGGCTGTGGTTTGTTAAAAAAGCCACGTGTTGATCCATTTATATCAACGACCGTCAAGCGATGAATACCTCAAATTCAACTGTAGGGTTTTAGAAAGGAAAAACACCCAGCTAAGTTTATAATTTCTTAACTGTCTTTATCTTAAATACTTGCATATAATTACGTTGCTATGCTTAGTCATAATACATTTTTCCACATAGTGCAACCACAAAATTACCTTTTATAATGTAACGTCATAGCTAAAGTTCCTCTTCGTTGGACCTACTCCATAGTAGATAACACCCTCCCACACACCATATTGGCCGGTGAAATCTCTCTACAACTAATTTTGCTGATAATAGTGGGAGGGAAATTTATCTTTAATCCTTCATTATATTTATAAACCAGTGATTAGACTTATATATATATATATATTCATACATGTGTGCATATGTGATTTGAATTTTTTTTTTACCTGCGGGGCTCGGAAATACCCGACTAGTAGACTCATTCGGAGTGATGGACTCTAAGACCTTGCCAGGTCATCCATCTAAGAGAAGGAAAACCTTGACAATAAAACCTTGCTACCAACCATATGTCTTGGCAGCAAACTGTTGGGGAGGGAGGCCTCCTTAGTCTCGGTCGACAACCTGCTTTGAGCTGGACTCTCGAACAAAGTATCCGGTTTGTAAACCTATAATTGCTTAAGGAGTAGATAGGGTCTGCCTATCGCCCGGCTTTTGTACTCCTTCTTTATCTATTAGCCAGGCGTAGTGGTACAAGTACTGGGAATCCTCTACAGAAGTCTGTTACTTGGCCTTGTTTCCTGACTAGGGCAATGAACGCCGTTTCTCTTTCTCTCTGTCCGGGCGACTTGGGGAAAATTTTTTGTCACTAAGTCTTACATGGCTAGTCTGGGTCGCTCTTGTTCCGACAGGTTGAGGGTACAGGTTAGACAGCTTGTCTGGCTGCTGTTTCCGACTGACAGCAAGGAGCCCAAACTTTTGGGTAGCGCCAAGAACGGCTGCTATATCATCAGTTGCATAATACCGTGGGTAGTTGTATGTGCCATGTCGCGCATGGAAAGGGACCTTAGAGTTTACTTAGGGAGTAAGACCCGAGTCTGAGATTCATGTTAGATGGTGATGAGAGAAGTATAATAGAACTTGCGATACACTTGAGGAAGGTGCAGTTTCTAAAGTCAAAATGATGGGTGTTTTGTGTATGACTAGTGCGTTTGTGGGGTTGTTGTGTTTGAGGTCCTGTTTATATTCGTAAATGCGGGGTTTTATATTTCTGGCCGTTTCACCGATATAAAACATCGGACATGCGGCACATTTTATTTTGTAAATGCCGGCTAGGGAAGAGGTGTCTTAGAAGGAAGTTGGTGACGGGGTTTGATGTTGAGTAAATCCTTAATTGTTTCAGAGGTTGATGTTACTATTTTTATATCATATTTTACTTGTTTTTGTAATGAAATAGAGATTATTTTGGAGAAGTATGTAATATTATTATTCTCAGTCATATCGGAGTTATTTGTTCTGTTGAAGTTATGAGGGGGCATTTTCTGCTGTTAGTGTTTTTTTTTATTTGTGGATATCAAAAGGTTTGCGTTTAGCGTTTAGTATGAAAAATTGAAAATATTTTAAAGCTTGTTAAGTGTTCTGGATATAAGTTTCTTCATTGCGGAGGTAAGCGTGGCTGCACATTCTACTCCCTTTTCCCAGTTTAACGTCTCTCCGCACGCGTTTTATTATTCTCTCTTTTTTAAAAATATTAAAACACGTTCCAATAACATCTTGTTGTGCATTCTTACCATTATAAATTAGAAATATTCACTTTACACAACCGGTAAAATCGTTTTTGATGATTTTTTCCTTTATTTAAATTTATTTTTCCGTTTGTCTTTTTCACGCATACACAAACACACACATACACACACATATATATATATATATATATATATATATATATGTGTGTGTGTGTGTGTGTGTGTGTGTGTGTGTGTATAAAGCGTAAGATACTCCTAAACTCCCCTTGTTGTTGGAATTGCATCGTTAGAATCTTTTAGGGTCAACGCTTAACACGTGCTGTAATTCTATGCTGTAATTGAGAAGACTGTATAAAAAGGCGATGTTTTTGAAATCCTGTTTTCGCTTTAAATGAGTTGGTAAATGTTAAATAAATATGACGTTATATCAATCTTACTATGTTGCATTCTTCCAAGTCCGACTCTTCTTTCGAGCGTCTCTTGAAATAAACATCTCAACAAATCGGTTTTATGTCTTTCACATTTTGAAGGCATTTTAAAATTCACTCAAAAAACAATCTGCTAAATAATTGCTTTTAGTATATCTTAAGCTGAGGGCTACTCGGGCTTTCTTTAAGCAAAATAATGAATACATTTGTATTGCACCCGTCAATGGTTACTTAGGCTACATTTGGTGCGATTCCAAACATTATTTTAAGATTCATAAATATTATAAATCATCTACTTTTGGCATTGGTTTCCTCGGTACATTTTAGAAGCAAGTATTCACAGAAGGGACAAGAGTTCTTCATGCAAAATTGGTGTACTTTTCAACATTGGTTTGAACTAATAATTGTTTATTATAATTATTTTTTTACTCAATAAGAGTACTTAGACGAGTCATTTTCAGGTATTTCTCACTGACAATAACAGGTGGTGTTCCCTGGCGTCTAAGTGACAACAAGTCTCAGCAAATTTCTAGCATTCTTCGCCTGTTAATTTCCGTTATTACAACAGTCGTTTACCATTATTTTTTTGGTGGCAACGACCGTTTCTCTTCTCTGAAATATGAGTGGCAATAATCACTACTAAGGTTCTAGCATTCCTCGAGCCGTTTCAGTGGATATCAACTTCGTGCTTTTCTTCTTTGGTCTTTCCTTCCTTCTTGACCTTTTACGACCATTTTGCTGTGATATTTTGTGGGTTTTCTTTTTTTATATATATTTTTCCAATTTATCTTCCAGATTACGACGTAATGGAATCGGAAAAATTACTGGAAGTTTCCATGAGTCGTCAGCTGACTAGTTACCGTGGTTACCACAAGTTTGTGCTGAATTTCGTCACGTTCATCTTTCACGAGAACGGTAACGTCCTAGTGCGCGCTACAACCATGGACTCCCTCACCTACATGCCGTACACGTCAAGCAAAATGCATTGCAACTTTGGAACTGTCGACGATAAAGGATCAGTGCACTTGTTTTACCAATGAGCAAAACCAACACAACTCATGTTTATAGACGCAACAATTAAACAAAAAACAAGACAACAATGAAAAATACAGCACTTTGAGCCAATACGTTAAAACTCATCACTTTAAAATTTCACACAAAAAAATTGTTATCATTTTATATAGTCCAATTCTTCCCGTGGATAATTTGACAGCCATAGACTCTTAGAATGTTGGTACATTTCAATAAGAAACAAGTAGTGTTATTATTTAAATTCTAAATTCAGATGGCATTACGGGTTTGGCTAATGTTCTTTACCTTTCGTTTGTATTTGACCACAACGGCACAACATGCCTTTTGGCTAGGAGCAAGGTGTTGTATCTGTTTTGATGCTGCATTTAATCTTTTCTGTCATCGGCCACTGAAAGATGATTTCTTTCTAGACTGAGGCAAGTTTTATTTTTGTGCCAATTCAGGGTGCCCCTTTTTCGGGAGCTGGATTATCTCCACATTAAAAACCGACCTTGTGTCTAACTCTGCCCTCGTGGAGAAGCAAGCAGATAGGGCAGCTACACAAAACTGTCACTATTTGGACGGTTTGGTAATTTTGCGAGTAAATCTGCTACAACAAGAATAAATATACAAATAAAAATCGCATTTTATAGGCATCAACATATTAATACATTTTTTTTGTAAAATAAAAAGCCAAATGGCATAATTGTTAAACAATCTTGAACATGTTTGTTAAACATTTTACAATTTTCAAATTTCGGGAACATCTCAACCGAATATTGGAAACGAAGTAATAATTATGAAAAGAAGTAAGAAGAGTTAAAATAAGTTCGCGGTATTAATTAGAGGATGTAGGATGAGAGGAACAGGTAAAACGTGAACAAAGGTAGTAGGCAAAATAGTGGAGGTTGCAGCTGCTGCTTCTTTCAACGCTTCATACCGGTCAACAATTCAGACTTTAGTTTCAAAGCTGTTGCTTGTTGCTGCTTCGAATACTCAATAGACCAGCTACCTGCGTCCGTTCGCTATCGTTTCGCAATTTAATTATTATTTTCTACTTGAAATCAAGTTTGAAATAGCAAAATCATTTTTTAAACGAATTAATATTTTATTTCTATTCTAAAAATTGAATTAAAATTTTGGTCTGAAAAAATGTAACCTTTCTATGGCAGTGTTTATGTTAGTTAGAGAAAAATACAGTAGTGGATAAGTATTAAATTGCGAAGCGATAGCCAACTGACGCAGCCAGCTAATTTCAAAATAGTTATATTTTAATAAATTACAGAATTTTTGCAATTACAATTGAATAATTGAATTTTAACAAGATATGCGAAAAATAGGTTCAGCCAGCGCCCATGTGTCGATATAGATCACCATTTTTGTGTGCCTCTGTAGTTTTATAAAATGGCAAAGAACATGGCGGAAACGAGTAAAATTAGCATGTAATATTTAAAATGAAAAACGACTTGTTCGCTATCGAACTGCGCCAAATTTTAAGAGTTTACGACCATTGACGTATCCACGCTAATTATTTATATTTGTACATTAAAACCAAAACTAAAACGTGTTTACCGTGACGGTGTAACTGTAAAGAAACAGCGCAAATACAAATTCGTTCCAAATAATTCGTCGAAAAAAAACAACAATATTTATGAGATTAAATATGAGAACGAACATCATTGGAAAAAGTATTTAATTTTGCAAATGACATGGCGGAACTCGGAATAGTATTATATCGTATGATTACGGAGAGAAAACAAACAGTATGAAAAATATTGATCTTTTATTCGACAACGTCCCGATCTGGAAAACAATTATAAAAAAAACTAACTTTTCGTTTTGTAGATCTTTATTTTATTTTCCACGTAAACATTGATAAACTTATGAAATTTAAATTGAGATTCATTAAAAAAGGAAATTATATTAACCTATATTGTTAATTGTTGAAAGCAGATTTGAAACAAAAAACATCCTAATGTCGCGAAAAGCGGATACATAACCAGTGATTTCCCAACACCATACCAACTTTGCCGACCTAATAATATTTTACTCTTTTTTACAAAACAATGTTTAATCAATTCTTTTACTTCTTCTCCCATATCTCATTAAGTATCTATTCGTCAATATACAAACATTACCTATGTTCGTAGATGTGCAAACATTACCTATGTTCGTAGATGTGCAAACATTACCTATGTTCGTAGATGTGCAAGCATCACCTATGTTCGTAGATGTGCAAATATTACCTACAGGTGATGCGAAAAGGTATTGTAGAAACAGAAAATATACGTTTTATTTTCGGTAGATAATTTACTTATTAGAATTGACATTTTTCCTTATGCAATGAAAGTCTTACATTAGGTATCTTACTCTGAACAGATAGCTACTTATAAGAGAGTGGTGTGAATTATAACCCAAATTAAATTAATTAAAATATTAATAACAAAAAAAGAGAGAGATTAAACAGTAAACCAGAAGAATCCCCGACTCAAAGTCGGCAGCAAACGGTGTCCGGTCAGATTCAGTTTCTGATAGTCACTGCTTTGAGTCACTTATTCTTGTGGTTTGCCAAGTTTTAATTTTTATCTATTACTTCATTATTTAAATTGTTAGGTGAAAGTACACATAGTTAACAAAGGCCACACATCCCCATGTTAAGAATGGCTTTCTAAATAATATTTTACAGTTTACTGACCGTGCTGAAATAATAACGTTATTATTTAGAAATTCTTTGTTTAGTATTCTGTACTTTCACCTAACAATTTAATAAATAAATTAATAAATTTGGGAAACTGAAACTCTCGCCGAACGTTATCTTACGGATGAAATTTAATATCAGGAATTAAATCTGAGTGGACACCGTTTGCCGCGGACTTTGAGTCGGGGATTTTTCCGTTTTGCCCCCCAAAACAGACAATATTATCAACGTTTGGCCTGACAACGTTGCCATGAGGGGAAAATACGTAAAACACTTTAAAATTCCTAAGAATTAGCGATTCAAATAACGTTTATAAGTCAGCGTTGATTTATTAGTACATTTTATTTGGAAACGATTTTTAATGTCGCATCACGTGTCTCGTCTCATTTGGCTTTACATTTTATTTATACACATTTGAAACACTTCACTATGTGTTGAAGACATATCAATTTGAAATCAGTGTATGTTTCCGCTTTGAAATGTAAATCAGTTGATTCATCACGTAACATGTTATTTACATGGAAAGATGCCATCATCTCAAGAAGGGTTTTTATCATCGGCATTTCCATCTAGCACACATTAACTTAGGTTCAGCTAGCGCCTATAACAATTAAAAAATTTAGATATCAACTCATAACTAAAATGGGATTTAATAATAATTTTTTAATTAAAAATTAACACGAAAGGCAAGTTATAGCAAGCGGAATCGTACGCGTGAAACGCTGAAATAAAAAATCGCCATGAAAAATGTAATCGCCACGTTCATAAACGAGTTGACATCGATTCAATATAACTCAAATTCATAATTTTCTAGGTGAAGACATGGAATCATTCCATGTAGAAAAGAGGTAAAACATTCTATTTTGGAAGTTGACAAATGGTAAAATAATAATATTTACCCTTTTTTTAACATTAAAAATGGGTCCCTGTCCTATTACATTAGAAGCTTAAGTTATTGCCATTAGCCTCGTACTTGACTTATTTCTAAAGATGGCGATGATAAGTTTTAATTTCTGCGTTTTATGGGTACGTTATTTTTATATTTTTTTTTATATATATACTAGTTATAATGTAACTTTATTCTTATGGTTTAAGTAGAAATAAGTTGTTCGAGAGAAATGTCGAAACCCATTTTTTGTAAATGTATGCTTTATGAAGCTTTATTAAATTCAATTATGTATTTATTTTAATAGAGAAAGTATCCATTTTAAATATATGTCCAAATTATGAAATAGTTAAAAATAGCTAATAACCATACTTAATTACCTATTGATTTATTTAAATGTTTACTTAACGAATGTATTTATAAAGAAATGAATAAATAAAACAATATAAAAAAAAACATTTTATAAATTGGGTATAAAATATCAACACTTATGATGACCGGTGTTATTTAACGGCATGCTTCTTCTCAATGATATTCCGGATTTTAGTTACATACACCAAATAACAGCCAATGCTATTAACAATGCTGACAGTATAAAGTATGCCAACGTGTACTCATTGTACACATTGTAATCACTGTTCGATATATTAACATATAAGCATTTAATTGGTGTTATTTGCATTGAAATAATTGCCTGTCTTATTATTTTTAATAATTATTATTTAAATCTGCTAAAAGCAAGGGGAATAAATCTGCTAAAATCAAGGGGAATAAATCTGCTAAAACAAGGGGAATAAATATGATACAGACAAAAAATCACATTGTTATACGCATCAAAATATAAATATTTCTAAAATAAAAAGCCAAATGCCATATTTGTTAAACAAATCTTCGACATTTTCTGTTTAAACTATGTGCAATTTGCGGACGATGGGGCAAGATACCAACAAAACATTATTAATGTATTAACAATAACAAAATTAATATAAAAATCCTCGACATAAATCATTTGAAAAGAAATGCCGTTGGAAAATTAGTCAAAAGCAAGTCATTTTGCATTACCTACTAATTTGTGACCTATTTGTGTGAAAAATGTTAATATTTAAAATAAGTTTAAAGTAAGAGTAAATAGTCGTTGGGTGGTAACGATAAGGACCAAAAATGCCAAATCAAGTATTAGGCCTTTACTCGCTTCCGCGCCGGCTATGTAATTACTCAATGACTATTTACGGTAAAGTAAATTGGCTTAAAACTTTTTTAAAATATTAAATATCAAAATGC
>OY744545.1:24329457-24404457 GCA_963556195.1 Sepiola atlantica | reverse complement strand
ACAAACAATCAAGTTAAACCTGTTGGTTGAAGCTTGAAACCAAAACCTTGACGTTATCGACACCGAAAGTTACGTCTACGTCGTTGTGAAGCTGCTTAGAAATCACATAGAGCATATCATCTAATATTTGTATTTATCTTGTTTTAACAACACTTTTTTATTTCTAATAATTACATATAAGTTTGATCTAAATTTCCTCTTCTTGTGGAGCACCCTTATATATCATTCCTAGCTAACATTCAAAGTCGTATACATCCAAAAACATTAAGGTCTGGATCTAGCTAATACTCTTGACATTATTGAACGAAACGAATGGATGGCCCTGAAACGTATAGATCTCAACATAATGGAGTTCACCGTTTGGAGTTTACTGTAATATTAACTTCAATTATAGAGGAAACGGTCACAAGCAATAAATTAGAAGTGGATACCTAGCACTTTTATCTGTTGCGCCACGGGTCATTGCATAAAAATTCCCATTAAGATTTACTGTATGTGACCTTTTTTCTATAATTGAAGTTAATATTATAGTAAACTTCAAACGGTAATGTCCATTGTGTTTAGATCTGGACATTTTTAGGGGCATACCCGAGAGCCCAGTTAGGATACTATGTAGCTAGATGCAACCAAACAAGCTTTCTATCTGTCTATCTCTCTCACCCTATAACGCATAAGAAGTGAATCTGTTTTCTATTTCCGTTTTAAATAAATCCTTAGTATCTGTGTCCACGTGGTTTTTATCAACAGCTGAAAAGTTAATCTGTTTTCTATTTCCGTTTTGAATAAATCCTGAGTATCTGTGTCCACGTGGTTTTTATCAACAGCTGAAAAGCAACCCGAGTTAAACAACGACAACGACGAGAGCATCAACCTGCGAAACGCGGGTGTATAAAGAATGTATATACCAACGGTAAGGCGTAATGAAACACACTGCAATTGCAATCAACTATATTCCAGAATCAAACACCCATCGTCAACGTTGTCACAAACTTATGATGACGTCACGAATTTATGTATCGGAAAAAATCGCACTTAGTAAATAGCAACAAATGAGTTTGTATTATTTAGATTATTTGGACCACTGTTTTCATCTTGGGTTTTATTCTCACAACGTTTCGCCCGATGTAACCTCTGACCTCATTCAGGTGCGTCTTGTCGAACTCGGGAATCTTTATGCAAGGACGTCTGGAACAATGGATAAAATAATCAGTTTTAAGTAACAGCCTTCTGGGGGTCGAACTTTCAATCTTCAGGACGGGCGATATTAAGAATACAATGACGAATTACTTACGATTACTCGATCATGGCTGGCGGAATAGGAACAATTTTACCCTCGTTGATTAAATTAATGGTTTCCGTTCAAAATTCTGTACAGATTCCCGAGTTCAACAAGGTGCACCTGATCAACTGAAGTTACATCTGCCGAAACGTTGTGAGAATAGCATCCAAGGGGAGAACAGTAGTCCGTTATACAAATTATCGATCCTCATCTAAAAATATACGAGCATCAAATACCGTTTCTTACATCGTCAAAGGCAGAAAATGTACACTTTAAACAATGAAAATGCATTTGAATTTTAAGCATGACAGACTTACCGATGTTCTTTATAGAGATGTTTGGATTCATCTTCTACTATATAAATTAAAGTCAGTCTTTTTATTTTTTTCTTGGTTAGCAAAAGCTTTCTTACTACAAAATCAATATTTGATTCTGATTCGGCAGTTCGTCGTTGTAGCATTGTTTTAAGAAGAATAAAATGTGAATCGATTTCTTCTAGTTATTTATATTTCAGGATTGAACCGTGGGTAAAGCCGTCGACCAATAGTTAGCGGAAAGCAACAACTTACCAGTTAGATGCTTTTTAATTTAAATATAGATATAATTAGCAAATGCATAACGTTAGTTATATACGATTTGGCTCCATTTACGCGTAGGTGTCGGATTGGCTGATTTACTGATGTGATATAAAGTAGACATCAGTTTTAAGATAATGTAGACACAAGTAGTAATGTAAGGGCATGCTAGATATGGACGTTCAGAGTCCGGTAGACATTATCCGGCGAGAAGTAAATGAGTAATGGTTAAGTTAAATAACAAGTGAAAATAGTTGGGGTTTCCATCTTTATGAATGTAGCAGCCCATCAGAGAGCAAAGTATCCGGAGAATATCATAATCACCCATGACCGACAAGAATGAGGGGCGTACAAGCTAAGGCGATATTTTTCTTGACTTGCAAACTACTACACATATTGAATTGATTCACTTTCTTTTCTTGCACTTTCTTTAATTAAATTTTAGCAGTGATAATCTCAGTGGTGTTGGAGCTAAGATGGTGTAGAAACGTATTTATCAAACAGAAAGGGTCAACGCGTCCACTGAAAACTGCGAGAGCGGAACCGGAACCGGAACCATTTTGATTCAATATGAAAACCAATCGCGTGGGCGGAAATAAAACCTTCAGTGGAGTTTACTTCTACTGAAAAGAAAATGAAAGTTGCAGCAAAGATAAAATTAGGCAGAAAAACAAAATATGAAAATCTTAAGTTTGAGAAGATTGTAATAGAACCCTACAATAATAGAATGTGTAAGTACTGTTGTAAGGAGTGTCGAGGTACTTTGTTCGCACGGCCCTGAGCCAACCTTGATGAAACGATATATCATGGTGGTTGATATAAGAAAAGCAGTCAGTAAACCTACTAAAGCCACCAACCATCCCGACGTGATTGCTATCAGTGACGTGCGCCTATAATCGGGGAAGGCTGCGGGATTGCTTTGACTGAAAGAGCGTTTTCGACTTATTTTCTTTTTTTCTGTTTTAGCGAGTGAGTTACAGTTTTGCACAAGACGCCAACTGAAGTAGTCCTTCCCTGTCGGCTGCTATGTTTAAAAATGAACTGATACTTAATATAATGGATCGAATAGAATTTTTAGAAATAAATTATATATTTTATTTTAAAAAGACAAGAAAGACAGTGTTGTACATTTCTAGCGTAAAAATATTCAAATGGAGTAGCTACATATAGCTACTCTATTTGATCCAGCTGCAATCGCAATGAGTCCTGATCCCAAGTTTCTCTTTAACCGGACTGTAGAGAAGTAATGCCAACTTAGACTTACACACTCGATCGGACTAGTTATGTGAAAATAAGAAGTCTTGTGGGTCTAAATCACAACGTAAATACCGGATTATTGACAAATAGCGAATGTGACTTTTGTGCTCCTACACTAGCACTAACTGTGTCTGGATCGTCACAATGGTGCCTCAAACTAAGATGTCCACAGTGTTGCGAAATACAAATTAAGAATAAAATTAGTAAGGACATGAATGGTCTAGAGTTTTACTGCACGTTTGCAAAACTGGGAAATGATACAAATATGTATTTTCATTGTTTTTTAAACAATGAAAATACATATTTGTATCATTTCAGCGACAAATCTGTGTTATACTGCATTTGAGCAAAATTGGAAAATTGATGAGGACATTTTAATTTTTTGATGTAAAACTATAAAAGAAGAAACTAAAATGTTTAGAAATATTCCAATTCATGCCCAACAGAAAGCCGTAATGAATGAAAAACACTATTTTCTTCCACCAAAATAGAAAGTCGAGTAGGAATAGGGTAATAGACAAAACTATTATATGAAGAGATGTGACACTGTGGGATCAGACACGTAGAAAAGAAAAAGAAAAATGACATTAAAGGAAATAAAAATTGATAACTATTAATAAACACGAGATTTTCTTTTTACACTGCCGAGAACGGACGAAAATATTAAGAGAGCATGCAGGTGACCTTTGTTTCAACTCCAAAACAAGCAACAAGGACGAAATTGACGCCATAAGATAACGAAAACACACGCACGCAGCATGCACGAGCAATAAGATATGAGTTTAAGTGATTAAAATATTAATAATTAAATTGCTTTTTGAAATACATATTACATAGCGAGGCATCTCTTTGACCTAGGCCGTCAGAGAGATGACTCGTTATGCAATATGTAATACTGGCAACGCCACATTTGTGAACAAGCTTACTGTTATGCCTATTTTTCGAATAATTATATCATGTAAATGTGTCAGGTTGCTTTTAATTGAAGCTCGGTTATTGGATGAAGATGATGACATTAAGTGATTCAAATATTAATAATCAAGTGACTTATAGAATTATAGGTAACATTTCTATAAATCCCCTATGCTATGTAACATTAATCTTACTAATTCAATAATTCATGTAATCTATTAATCATAAATTTTAAAAAGCCTTCATTGCTTGAAATTAAATAACTTATTATATGACAATAAACAATTGTAATCAAATATAAAAATAAATACAAAGGTTAAAATATCAGTTCACTATTTTTTTCTTTTAATTTTCTTTTATTATTATGAATACGTTACCGCAGGAATGTTTTCTTACAGACTATAACATGGTCATTTACATGTCCAATGTCAACAAATATCTGTCATGTTGTCCTGTAAATTAATCATAGTTATCAATTATTGCATGGTACTGTTCCATCATCCAATTGAAAAATTCACAAACCCTTATCCTAGAGTGGCTTTTGGCCTGGGTTAGTGGTGCACTATTATTATAGAAAAATAATCTTATGATAAAATGAAATTTTTAAAAATATTGCATGATGGTGTTCCGTAGTAAATTAGAATGTTATCCTCGCTATTTGAAATAGGGAAAATAGTAGAATTGTACTTTGAACTTATTATTGGGCTTTGGGCAAAAATATAAGGAATACGCTTACAGAACCGAGTTCAATGATCCTAAAATTAGCTAATTATCTTTAATGAATCTTTGTTTAATTTGTAAAATGATGAAAAAATAATTTTATTTATTTAAATAATTTATACAAATAAAACGTAACCATTTTTTTCAAAATATGAAAGAAAAAACAACTGTTAGATATTTTTCCATATCTAACAGTTGTTTTCTCTTTCATATTTTGGGAAAAATGGTTAAATTTTATTTGTATAAATTATTTAAATAAGTAAAATTATTTTTTCATCATTTTACACTATAATCATTCGATAGATAGCGATGTCCTATTTCCGATACTTAAGAAGTTCACATGTGCGAAATTCAGGGCGAAACTTTTCCTCTTTCTTGGATGGTCTTCAATGTCGGGAAACATGCCCATCTAGCTATCCATATTTGCATGAGGTTCATAACTGTGAGTCTGTTTCTTTCAGATGGATTTCAGAGTTGCAATCGCTTTTGTTCGCAGAACATATCACCATCTTTGACTAACCATTTTTTCGTATTCGCAGGATCAGCTACCAGAACAGCGAAATGACGACCGTGTATATTTGAAAGACACAAAAACCACACGATTAACGTAAAAATAGAATATATAATATCCTACTTTCTTTAAAGCCATTTAAATTATTTTAATCCATTTCTCATGTTTAGCTCGTTTAATTTTGTCGATACATTTGGGGAAAAAGCGTTATTAACCTTGCTTTGTTACTAGAATCAGATAATCAGGCCTATATGTGCTTTACCTTACAATACAGCGTTAGTTACCTATATTTCATCTGCCGTTCTCCTCTGACCTTGGACACTAGCCTATTCGACTATGTCTCCAATAGTGTAGACGTAGAACTGTCCTTAAGTCAGAGTACCCAAATTCATTTATTTGGGGATTTTAATGTCTACCACAAAAATTGGCTTGGTTTCTCGAACTACATAGAATCAGCTGCCAACAGCACGTGTACTTTCTCTATTGCACATTACTTTTCACAAACCATCACTTTCCCGACACGTAAAGATCAGCACGCCTCAATTTTCGACCTGTTCTTGACAACACTTGTGTGACGGATGCTCATAGCCTACACGGGAATGCTGATCACCTTGTGATGATGGTTGATATCACCTAAACCTCTGACCCCAAACCGAAGTGCTGTTACTTAAAGCGACGAGATATTACCAACTGGATGATTGGGAATCCCTCATAGATCTAATCAGAGGCGACCCATGGAGTACAACTTTTTATCTTCCTTCTGAACAGTGCGCACATGAAGTAACAGAATGGCTCAAAACAGGGTTATAAGCGGTTGTCCCCTCGCGGAAAGTCTATAGAAAGCCTACTTTCCCCCAAAAAATTATAACATCAAAAAACTATTGTAAGAGTGTAATAGCCGCAGCTAATTGTAGATATAACAAGATGACCAGAAAACACATCAAGTCAGGGAAATTAGGAACTCGTGATTTCTGTAAAATCTATAATAGTGTGGTGAACAATGGGCAATCAGCAATTCTCCCCACTATCCAACCTCCATGATGTCACTTGCACGGCAACAGATACGGCTGGATGTCTTGCCCAGCGTTTTGCCTTACCCCACCTTGGACTCACAAACCACTCCTCTCAAATGTCTCACTAAGAACAGACACTACAATTGATGATCTGATCATAACCCCTTCCCATGTCCAGGATATCATGAAAAATATTGACACCTCCAAAGCGTGTTTATCTGATCTTATTCCTAATATAGTAATCAAAATGATCTGCTCAGTTGGCATCCGTCCTCTCCAAACTCTATAACATATGTCTTACCGAATCTTGCTTTCCTGATAGCTGAACAATTGTCTGTGTGGTACAAGTTTTTCAAGAACTCTGGTGAAAATACTGATCCGTAAAACTATCACCCTTTAAGTCTCCTCCCGCTCTTCGCTAAAATCTTTGAATCATTAAGCCTCCACCTCGAAAAGGTTACTCTTCTTTCTGACCAACAGTATGTATTTTGGAAATCCCGTTCCAGTGCGGATATTCTTACGGCCATCTCTGAACGTATATACTATATACTGGATAAGGCAGGTAAGGCTAGAGCATAGCGCTTGATATATCAAAAGCCTTTGACAAGGTCTGGCATAAAGGTCTTCACATGAAAGCTTATTCGTACGGTGGTTCTGGAGGAATATTTAGTATAATCAGATATTTCTTAGCCAAAAGAATGATCCAGGTTGTCCTCCATGGCCGGACATCTACATCACATTAGAGGGTGTGCCCGATGGGTCGATCCTTGGATTTTTATTATCCTTTGTTTTTATAAACGACATCCCCGCTGAAATTGTGTCCGAGATGGGTATATTTGCTTATTACACCACACTCTATTCTCGACATGAAGGCAAATCCAACGCACACATATCGAAGGAAATGACTGAATTCTTTGAAAATGATTTCCAGTCTGTAGTGCAATGGGGCCAAAAATGGATGGCTAATTTAATGTTTGTAAGCCAAAGCTCTTTTCCTTTAACAACTATAAGAAACCTTACCACCCACCGATTGGCATGACTGAGAGCACACAACATTCAAACTCATAGGTTTAATATTCAAAGGTAACAATAATTTGAATATGTGCATAGGAGATACTGCCGAGTCTGTTGCAAAGAAGGTAAACTCCCTCTACCGAACTAGAAAACTTCTCACACTTGTCAGTATCCTATGTCTGTACAAAACCACCATTCGCCCATGCATGGAGTATTGTTGCCACATCTGGGCTTGTGTACCACTTCGACCATGCCTGAAAAAGATTCTCTCATCTAATAGATACCACACTGTCTACCAAGCTCCAGCCACCGTCCCATCGCTGCAATGTAGCTTCCCTGTGCTTGTTTTACAACTATTTCAATAAGATGTGCTCCGGCGAACTGGTTGTACTTGTGCCCACAAAACGTAAATACCAACCCGCCAAGCAGCAAAGTCACACCTCTTCATTGTAGATGTCCCCATTTCTACTATAATAGTTCCTTTCTTCGAACCAATTGCCTTTGAAATGACCATGCATAAAATGTAATGTGAATAAACATCTCGTTGCACAACTCCCCACCTTGGATACTCCTATAAATCTGGCCTTAAATTCACAGTGGTCCCTTACGTCTTAGTGGCAGTGTGCCTTGTTTAAAGTGAATACAAGTTAAAGACGAAACCCCTTAGTACTACTGATGAACACAATTAAGGGGGGGGTGAAAAGAAGAAGACACATTACACAACAATATTTGGTTTGTATGGTTTTTCTCTTTTTAATAAGATCAAAAGAAACTGTTATACAGAATTAAAGAAATAACATAATAAAAATTCGATCAACTTTGGACTCCAAGAAGCGGAAAATGGTTGATCCAATTTCGAACAACAAAACAAGTGATCACCGAGTCGATCCTTTTGAAGTCTACGTTGAAACTGGCAACTTGTATTTTTTCTATCAAGATCAGGCTAAATTGAAAAGAAAACCGAAAAGAAAGTTTCAATTATAAACACAATTTGTTGTTGTTGTTGTTGAAACAGTTATTTTGTGTGACCAGTGCTTTCACAATGCCAATAAAAATGGATGTCATGAAGAAAAAACTCTGATGTGGGGTGGAAACAAAAGCTTTTTTTTTTGTTTTTAGTCGAAGCATTGTCATGAATTAAATAAGTCATTTGTTTTTGTTTTCGGTACAAATACTTTGATTGTCATCCGACTGTATTTTTGCTCTTTTATACGACAGAGGCGCGTGATAAATTACTGTTTTTCTTTTTACGATCAAAACACAATTCTATTGATATTTGTTGAACCCATTAGCTTCCATGCTTTTTTCTTAGGACAAGAAGAATGATTAAGTATATTTCAGCAATATCTGCATTTTTCAGCGATATCTATAGTTAGCAATAAAGATTAGATTGTCTGATGTATATTGGCAACACCGATGTTTCAGTTGTCAGTATACTGTGGACATCTAGAGTGGAAGGACACATTCAGTTTTATCTTTTATCTTTTATTCAATCAGAATCACTTCGGTAAAGTAGACCTCATAACGAACCACGTGTTGATATCTAGTATTAATGAATGTTCTAACTATCCTATAAAGTCAGGTAAATCTTTGAAAGTAATTTCGCTCAAATATAATATTGTATTTACAACAGATTTTGGTAATAAATTAAAGAAAAAGATTGAGGCACTAATGAGTTCAATTATATTCTTTTATGTTTGTCCTTTACCGCCTGTCTATGTGAGAATAAATGCATATCTATATAAATAAAACTATAGTCAAACCTCGATTCATGAACGTCTCGGAACTGGAACGATTAAGATTTTGAACAAATATTAAAGCTGGAAATGCCTCGGTTTTCTAACAAAATTTCGATTCCCGAACCACACCGACGGCAACCGAAGCATACCGACTATAATGAAATGCTAACAGTTTTGTGCAGGGTTGCCACTACTCATTTTTAAGTCATCTTTTTGTTTTTTAATCTGGGTTTTTCTTAAGAACTATATTTTTAATACCTGTTAATTTTTTTTAAATATCACAAAATGTGTAGTAAAATACTAAAAATGCACACTAAAAAGTCTTCATTCATAAAAAAGTTCACAAAGAATATATTTTTAAAAAATAAGGTTTTATATTATACATTTTAGTTAGTATCGAAAACAATAATAGAACTGATGCTTAATAATTTCTATGTAAAACCCATTACATACCTTAAAATAGTATGCATATAAAAATTAACGAATTAATCTCTTTTACATTATTTTTAATAGGAAAATATGATTCAGTTTTCGTACAATTATGTTTTAAAACAGCTTTTCAGAACGAATTGTGTGCGAAAACATAGGTTCCGCTTCCATTCCTTCATCATTGTCTTTTTCTTTCTATTCTGCTCTTGTGAATACTCATTAGTGGAACAACATACAAAATGGCTACCGCCTGTTTGAAAAAACAAACATAATTCAAAATCTCGCCCCCCCACACACACACAAACTTAGGCTGTTTAAGTACGAGACGATTACCGACTGAATAATGTTCCTTATTCTTCTAAGATTGTGTGGTTTGATTAAAAATAAGACATGCACATTTTATTGTTTAATCTAAAATAAACAATACGAGACTGTCAGGAAAATAACAATATGTCAGCATTTTAAAATCTATTTTAATGGATAACAAAATCGCTGATTTGTCGGCTATGGTATGCAATTTTGAAGCCTTGAAACTGCTCGACATAAACCCATTTATGGGTTGAAACCCAGTTGATACCTATAACAGGCCGAGAGATCTAACATTCAGAAGTCTCTACTGAAGGCAAGATTTGCGTTCAATCATCATATTTTCTTGTATGTGCTAACACTTTAGTCTGATTTGTTTAATCGACCAGACTAGAGATTTGAATTCTAAACATTGTGTTGATGATTATTTTATGATGAGAAATGAAAAGTCTAGCCAAAATGTTGTGTTGAAAACAATCAAAACTTTTGGTTAGTAAAAAAATCATATTATCCCATTTGAACAAATTGTTTCTCTGCTTTATATCTCCAATTGGTGTGGTTACTTAAAAAATAAGCAAAGAAAAGACATGCTCTTTTGAGACAAGTACAAATTCATACATTGAAATATGCATTTGCTTTGTTTACCGTTCCTTAATTGTCAAATTAAATTTGTAAATAAACTCATTGTGGTACTTATTAATTGTTATATAAACATCAAACTAATCTCACAGTGCAATTTGTCCTTGTTTTTAACTGCTATGTAAATTATCTCCAGTAAAAGACCTCAGTTGCATTATCGCCTGGTCTGTTATATGGCCGGCTTTAGTTGAAACAAAAGGGAATCTTAATTTAACGTTCCAAAGTACGAAAAACATCTCAAGTTTGGGGTAGTCGTCTGAAAATACGTGTGTTCAAACTATATGCGATGCAAAAACACCATTGTGTTAGCTGTTGTAGAAATTGTTAAAAGGTAAAAATGCAAATATTATTGTTATTTTGTGCTTCTAAACCAAGGAAAAGGGTAATTGTTGCAGGCGCCCCTGTCGTAAAAAGTAAATTTCTTTTTTTTCTTTTTGTTTTTCTTTTTTTTTTTTCGTCTTGTTTAATCAATTCGCTATATTTTTCTACAACACCCGTGTCCATTGCAGAAAAAATTATTGTCAGGTCTAAAATTCGTTTCAAAAAAATTAATAAATTTACCAACATGGAAGTCTTTCCATAGTCGTAAGATTCATTCTTTTTAATAGGATGAAACAAATAATTATATAGAATAATAAAAAACATAAAAATCATGGAGTTCAATCATTGTTAGATTCTAAACAGAGAATTTAAATGTAATAAAAAAACAGGCAACAATAAAGACATAATTTATCATCGGGTTTATCATCTTGAAGAAGGGTGCAATCGTCAGGAAAAATCAGTCTCATCAAAAATTCCTCACGTAAAAATCGAAACAAAAATCTACAATTTAACTCAACGGAATAAACAATTATTACAAATGATCGAATTATTTTTTCAACAAATTTTAAAAAATAAAAAGTTTTTTTGCCTGATTTTGATACAAGTATTCAAATTTAATTTATGAAATATTTGTAAAAAAATCTTATTTTATGGCTAAAATACACGTTTCACAGTTTTTTTGTTATTCTACAGTTATTTTTTTACAAAAGAAAATAAATTTAAGAAAGTTAAACTTGGATGATTGCATTTATGTTTTTTTCTTTCTAATGTAATATCAATTCTAACAACTATTATAAATTCGTGAATAAAATGTAATAAAAATAATAATGATATTAAAATACAATTTATCAATAAGGACAAACATAGCCGTTCTGCGGTTTAGCTAATCTATTTTTATTCTAGAAGGATCGATACTTCAAACCGTATCGGAAGTTGGACATTTTTTCCAGTGTTTTTGTACAAAAAGCAGTGAGGAAATACGCATGCGTTTCAGGCTAAAAGTGTTCAAGGGAGATAAATCTGTTTTAATTTGAAAACTGCGGTAGGGCTACGATTTAATGATAAAATCTGCAAGCATTAACAGATGAAAATCAGACAATTTCTTAGTTAAGGAATGACGTAATCAAATATAAGCATGTATGTTGTTCTAGTTCTCAGTCCTTATTGATTTGTCTTTCTACCAGGCAGAGATGGACACAAAGTCAGTTTTAATGTGGGAAAAATCCATCTCCCCAAAAAGGGAAACTCTGGATTAGGACAAAAATAAAACTTTACTCAGTCTAGAAATAGGTCTTCCTCATTGACCGAGGGCAGAAAAGATGAAGTGCAGCATTAGAACAGATATCACACCTTGTTACGAGCCAAAAGGTCAAGGTTCTAGTCACACCTTGTTCCGAGCCAAAAGGTCATGGTTATAATGACACCTTGTTCCTAGCCAAAAGGTCATGGTTATAATGACTGCTTGTTCCTAGCCAAAAGGTCATGGTTATAGTGACACCTTGTTCCTAGCCAAAAGGTCATGGTTATATTGACACCTTGTTCCTAGCCAAAAGGTCATGGTTATAATGACACCTTGTTCCTAGCCAAAAGGTCATGGTTATAATGACACCTTGTTCCTAGCCAAAAGGTCATGGTTATAGTGACACTTGTTCCTAGCCAAAAATCATGGTTATAATGACATCTTGTTCCTAGCCAAAAGGTCATGGTTATAGTGACACCTTGTTCCTAGCCAAAAGGTCATGGTTATAGTGACACCTTGTTCCTAACCAAAAGGTCACGGTTCTAGTCACACCTTGTTCCTAGCCAAAAGGTGAAGGTTCTAGTCACACCTTGTTCCAAGCCAAAAGGTGAAGGTTCTAGTGACACCTTGTTCCTAGCCAAAAGGTCAAGGCTTTAGTTCTGAGTCGAATACTCGTAAACCAACAGTGACAGTTGTTACAGTTATATTGTATTCTTATAAACATGTAAACATTCGAAGATTTCCATGGTTTCGTTTGTATGTAACGTATACTGTCAATATTCTGTTTTTTATTCATAGTCATTTTTATTCCTAGGCTTGCTCACTCGTTCCATTTCGCAGTTTTATTCTAGGTTCATTCTTCAGTTAGTTTTTTTTTACAACACACATTTTTAAATATTTTGCTAACGAATCGCTTATTTAAATGCATACGTTAGATTTTACGAATGTACTCTAATTGTCACTGTTGGTTTAATGCTATTAGACTGGGCTTATCTTCAAAAGAGAGTGAGATAAATGATACGTTATTTGTTTCATCCGTTAAAATAAAAGTCTGATTTTCATGAATGAATTATTGTAGGAAGCTTTAAAGTTACTGTTAAAAACAAAATTCTAAACATTTTGTTTATTAATGAAAGATTTGAACTTTACAAAAAAGAACATTTTTGTTTGTTTGTGAGAAGAACCAAAGACTAAAATGTTACTCACGTGCTTCTCCGACCTTTATTCTAAGCATGCAGTTAATAAGAAAATAGATTCTGATGCATCTATATTTGTTCTCCGTCCTTCCATTGTATGTCTTAATAATGTTTATTCAGCATGTTTTGTAATTATTATATTTCTATTAGATTTGCTTTCATCATATAGATATATATATATACACACACATATATATATATATATATATATATATATATATATATATATATATATATAATATTGTAAATTTATTTCCAAAACTATCCAGTATGTTATATATTAAGTTGTGTTTCCCCTCTGCTCAAACACAGGTTCGATCCTGTATAATTTTTATTTTTGACTTCATGGTATTATTTGCTTATTTCCAACCGTGCGGACTAAATAATCGCTTGTTTAGAAATTGCACAAAAACAGCTTAATACATACTGTATATATACACATGCATATATATATATAATGGCTGTTTCAATGATGGCTGATGTATATATATATATATGTAGATATGCGAAGGTTTATGTAGTTTGGTTTCAATGTTACGCCACAAAACTTACTTTTTAAACAAAAATTATACGTGTGCATTCTATAATAATTTAAAAGCTCTTTCGAAAGAAATAAAGTTTTCGAATGTTTCTATATAATTCGCCATCTGATATTAAAGTGTTCTATTTATAACAATTCGCTACGTTTTGTAATGAGATCTTCGTTTAATCTCGAGACAATTACTGATAAAAATCATTCAAATATCGTTCGAGCGAAGACGTTAGATTTGAACCGATCTCCTCTTGATACAAGACCAGATTTTGGCATACAACATCATCTACGCGAATTTAAACCTAACTTTTGCATATATTTTTTACATCAGCGCCAATGCATAAGTGCTTTCGTCTAAATAGAAGACGGTATTCTTTGTCCGTGTTTCTGCACTGTTAAACCGCCAACTTAAAGATGTAGTACCTGTAACGATGCCTACCATATCCAAGTTTGAAGTCGCCTTGGACAAACATTCAGACGGTATATAGATGCATACATCATCTAACTGTATTTTTACATGGCTTGTTGCACTTTGTAAATTTTTACTAGTAAATTTTAACTATGATTTGATATAGCGTGCACATTTCTGCATAGTCGGTATCCAATCATAATAGGCATCAGAATAATAATAAATTATCAGCAGCACAAAAATAATCCAATGAAATTGAAGAATACAAGTGTTGTGGCTTTTATACGCCTTGCTGATTTATAAATAATAATGGCTGATTTATAAATAATAATGACTGTTTTGTAAATAAATATTCATCATTTTTCTCAAATAATTTCGGACAATATATTATGCAATTTGATAATTTCAAAGAAAATCTTATTCAAACAAAGTTAGCGTTTTAACAAAAAGGTGAACTAAATTATCAATGTTTCGCTTCGTGATATGTTTAATAGACACTTTATAACCACTGTGTAGACGTTATAAACTCCTAAAAAAAAATCGATTCCATTAAAAATGTTTTTATTTTATTTATTTTATGTATTTTACTATAATCGCCTGTTGTATCCATATGATTGCAATCTTAACTTAGAATACTATTTTAAAAAATAACTTTGATTTAAAACACCACCGAGTTTGCATAATGATAAGTGTTCGATAATGGGTGGAGGGACAGGAGTTCAGTCTTTGATTGAGTCATACCAAAGACTTAAAATGATACTTAATTCCTCTTAACATGTAATAAAAGGAACTTTAACATTAATGTTAAAACAAAATTCTCAATATCTTTTTTATTAATTAAAGATTTGACAGATTAGTTGAGGATCAGAGGTAAGTAGGCAGCACCCTTTCCAACGGTCGATCCATATATTAATCTTTTTGAATTTTTGAATCAACATTGGACGTTTGCAATTGAACTGAAACGAATCGTTGGCAATTATTTGCCAAGTTATAACCCGTTATAATTTGTCAACTTTAAATCTTAAACGCACAAAAAAGGCAGATAAAACATTTCTAATTTCAGATGACGAATTAAAGAAATACAGCGTAAACCAACTTCAAACTATAATGAGATGTGAAATTTGCCAGCTTTAACAATTGACAGAGACATTTTCGGTTTTTATAAGACGGTAAACATGAAGACAAGCGTTAAAATAAAATCAGAAGTTTAAATTTTCAATTACTTCTAAGATAAATCTCGAATAGAATGGCAAAGAAATGGCGTTCAAATAAATGAGGAAAATCAATTTTATTTCACATGTTCTCCAATATTCGTATTTCTTAAATGAAATTCAAAGCAAATATATAATATCAGCTAAACATTACCAATTCTATTCGTTTTCCAAAGTTGTCTTCTCCCAGCCTTTGTTTTTTTTTTTTTTATATATTTGCTTACAAAAATCACGTTTTTTACTGTTGAATTTTAGTAAAGATTAAAAATATGTAAGAATTTAGAGTATTTTGATAAGAATTTGCTATTGCAGACTTTGATTTCCATTTAAGTTTGAATTTAAAACATAAAATATTGGCATGGCCGTATTAATATATCACACACATACTCATGTGCACGCATATATATATATATATATATATATATATATATATATATATATATAAATAAATATATAATATATATGTATATATATGTATATATGGACATATATGTATATATATGGACATATATATATGCAATATATATAGGTATCTATAATATATATGTAATATATATATGTAATATATACGTATATATATACGTATATATTACATACGTATATATATATAATATATAAATATATAAATATATGATATACATATATATAATATATTGATATAATACATATGCATATAATATATATATACAAACAATATATATATATATATATGTATGTATATATATATATGTATGTATATATATATATATATATATATATATAAGTGTATATAATTAGATTAAAACCTACATATGCGTATAAGTAGATTTTGATATGTGCGTGATTACTTTCACATTCAATATATGTATATCTAAATTTTATTTTATAAGCATGTATGTGTTATTAATTTTTAATATGCACCCCACATATATTTTTCTAATTAGATTTAAATATACGTATACATAGGTAATTACATTTATAATATATAAGCTATAACAATTTTTTCTTTCGGATTCTTCACATTTTGTCTATTTTCTTCAGCATATGCTCAAAACTATAGTAGGTGGTGCAGCAAAATCCGACACTTGACAAAAATTAAACAAATTAGTAAGAGTTGCTGAGCCATGGGTGTACGAGATCGCCACCGGACGCCCCTACGTCTTCCAGCAGGACTCTCCGCTCCTGCACACAAGGCCAATACGACCGAGGAATGGCTTCTCAACAATGTTCCTCACCACTGGTCGCGGGACTTGGTGCCGCCCTCCTTATACAACTGCAACCCCTATTGACCTTATCTTCTGGGGGTGTGATTGAGGCCAATACAAACAAGCACGCTCATCGTAGAGGCGTTCGCCGCTGTAGATAAGGATATGGTCGCCAAGACATGTGACATATTTCGCGTCACCTTTAGATGGTCGTCGCTTACATTGAAAAATAATGTAGTATCTAATTATTACTGCTGCTGAATAAACTGTCGAGTATCTGCATAAATAACTTAGTCAAGTGTCGGATTTTGCTGCAACACTCTGTATATACATTAACAATAAATGTATATATGTATAGTGCATATAGATTAATATATGTCGATATATGCATATATATATATATATATATATATTTATATATATATATATATATTTATTTAAATATATTTAAATATATTTATTTAAAAGTATACACAGTTATATTGACAATATTATGAAATTGCATGGGTCCTTATTTTCTTGACTCCCCACGAAAGTAAAAATTGACACAAGGTTGGTTTTTAATATGAAATATATTCATGTCCTCCAAAAAGGAGAACTCTGAGTGGAACACAGCTACCGATTTCCCTATCGAGATGGATTTCTCCTACTCCTGTGATCGAAAACAGAATAAATATTACGTTGTGATGACCGAGAAGTGCCAAACGATGTGAGATGAATGTGAAAAACTTTCCCATTAAGTAAACCTTTTTTGGGGGATGGGATATGTTTAACATTTTCAGCGGTCAAGCTCAGTACCGGATTACATTCTTTGCTTGTTAACTCTTTCAATTAGTTTCTATCTTTTTATCGTTTTTTATTGCCTACCGTTCCTTCTATTTCTTTTTAAAATGTTTATTACCCACTTAGCTTGGATTCCTTTCTTCTCCCTTGAACACTTAGAATAATGACAAAAGAAGCACATATATGTATATATATATATTGTAATATATTATGTTGAACTAATCAGTGGAAAAGGTAATCTATCCATGGGCTGTATGTGTATGTATGTATGTATATGTGTGAGTGAATTTGGAGTTTTGAATCTATATCTATGCATTCGTCTATCTATGTATGTGTGTGCATGCGTGTATGTATGTTTATATATGAAGAGTCCGAACGCAAAACGCGATAAATCCAATTCGTTTAAATTGAGACCATAAACAATAAAAACACGAATATATTAAATCTAGACTTCAAATGAAAGCTGATTTTAATTGAAATCAAAAAGAAATAATTTCCGCATCATATTATGTAACAGATAGTTTTAAAGTGTCACCGAGTGTTGAAATGCAACACTTTTTGTAGGGACAGTTTCGTGATTTTGAAAATGCCGTTAATCTGGTTTTGCATTCGAACTCTTCATATATATATATATATACATGTAGATGTGTGTATATATGTATACATCCGTGTATGAATATATGCGTATATATTTGTGTTTTTTTAATTTTATATATTATAGATGTGTATGTTTATGTGTGTACTTGTGTATCTATAGATTTGTGTGTGCGTGTGTATTTTATATGAAGATCAGATATTTATGCTTGAAAATGTATGTACGTAGATTAAAACTTTTAAGTGTTAAATGGAGAAGTAGTAATCCAAGCTAAGTGGGTATTAAAACAATTTTTAAAAGAAAGAAATAGTCAATAAAAAACGATAAAAAGATAGAAACTAATTGAAAGAGTTAACAAGCAAAGAATGTAATCCGATACCGAGCTTGACCGATGAAAATTATAAACATATCTCATCTCCCAAAAAGATTTACTTAATGGAAAAGTTTTCCGAATCCATCTCACTTTCTTGTCTTCTTTGGTCTGAAGAGTTTGACTCTCTGTGAACAATACAACAGAAACATGGATGCACACATGTAACCAATAATGTTTCTATGAATATAAATTTATACTAAAGAACAGCTCTACGTGTTATTGAGCACCTTTTATAAACACTAGAGCTTCGACGGATTTACATCTACATTATTATTATTATGAATTGTCAGACGTTCAAGATTTAAGCTCAATGAATGTTTATTTTTAACTCCAGAGCATATACAAATAAACAATAAGAAGTTACATTACAGTAATCATATCTTTATTTATTTTAAAAAGATGTGTAAGTATTTACAAATATGGCGTCCATGACATTAAATAGAATCGTGTGTCTCTAATTGAACCTATATATATATATATATATATATATATATATATATATATATATATATATATATATATATATATATATGGTTTGGTAGGAAGAAATCCAACAGAGTGCTCAATTATTGGGTAATACGAGACTTATATTTATAAACTGTGAGTAATAAACATGGCTGACGAGGGCTTACGGTAGGATTGTTTACGTTATGGCATCTTTTTCAGCCGTAACAGCCTGAAACCACCGGTGTCATGTTTGCTATACTTTGATCTTCTGTATTAAAATTAAAAAAAGATATATATATATATATATATATATATATATATATATATATATATATATATATATATGATATAAACAATTCTGGGGGGGGGGGGAGGGAATCGACCAGCATGCCCAATTACCGGTTTAAAGAATCTAATATATTTATTAAATGATGCACTTATCATAAACCGACAATTATTGAATGACATACCAAATTACCATCCAAATGTAACGCTTCTGAAGCTAATTTTGTGTGTCATTCAATAATTGGCAGTTTATCAGCATGAAACCTTTGGTGTGACAAATCTAACATGGAAATATCTTATTTTAATATACACACATACACACACACATTTGACACATACATATATATATATATATATATATATATATATATATATATATATATATATATACATATACATATACATATATATATATATATATATATATATATGGTTGATATTAAAATTTATTTCCGATAATATACTAAGTATCACGTTTCTTTTTTGTTGACATTTGTGTTTATATATATATATATATACATATATATATATATATATATATATATATATATATATATATATATATATATATATATATATATATATATAGGTTTAAAAATTGCTATTAAGACTCAAGAAAATATAAGAGAATATATGTTCTTCTGTTTGAACAATGTGCAAACTTTGTTTGGATGTGTGGACAAACTTGTCTACATGTACTTATGTTTGATATGTACGTCTTATGGGATGCAGAAAGCGTTCCAGGTTTTGGGGCAAGTAAAATCTGTAAAAATATCAACACAATCAACAAAACAATTAAAATAACAAACAACGTAACAAAAAAACAAAAAATATTAAATCCCAAATGTTTTGTGATTTTCTTTTTACTGTAAGTTGTTTAATATTAAACTTATTAACGTTTGTATTTTGTTAATTTTGTTTTTAATTCAAAAATAGATATTTACTTTTCTCTTTTTTTTGTTTTCTTTTCACTTTCAAAACATTTACAGGCGATTGAGTTTGCCTTCTAGTATTGAATAAATCTTCTACTTTCAAATACCGACTATATTTCGTGTTACTGTTACGAGAGACAGAGAGAGAAAGAGAGAGAGAAAGGGAGGGGGAACTTTTAAACATAAATACATCTTAAAAGAGTTCAGATAAAAAAAGGGGCGATAAATGTTATTTTCAAAAAATATTAAGAGCCAACTACCAACCGTGTTACATCACTTAGTACACAACATCAGTGTTTAAATAATCTGTCTACTTTTCTTGCTTTAAATTAAAATAAGCTTTTAGGGTCGAATCTTTTCATATCTACAAAAGAATTAATTTAATAAATTCTGTATTTTATAAGTTTCAAATAATAAGCAAACAAACTTTGTTGACTGATTCATCTATATAGTTGTTTCCTTGGTAAGAAGATTTTAATATATTTTAGCAGAATTCAATTATTCAATGACACACCAACTCCACTGACACATGTTGAAATGGTGTGTAATTGAATAATTGCCCGTTAGTCGGGAGGAAATCTTTTGTATGACAAAATCTAGTACGTAAATATCACATTTAATATTTATATATATATATTAAATATATTTATTAAAATTAATAGTGACTAGCGGGGACCCGTGGAAATCCCACGGCGCTTTCTACATCAATTTGTATAATTTACTGGCACAAATAATATTGCTTCAGAAATAACTCTTTCTTTTTTCGTAAAAATAAATGTCATTTTCACGTAAATATTCGTCAACAAATAAATAAAAAGAATATGTCTCTTATTTATTTAAAAAATGTAGCAATTTAATTATTTTAAAGCAATAAACATTCTATGTCTTTTACCGTAAAAATAATTGTCAGCTAAATATTCTTCAAATCAATAAAACAAATGTCACTTTCTGACATTATCCATTTCAAATTGTACAGTTTTACTTGATTAAGTGTTAAAATGGATTAAGTCCGGATTGTTTACCTTAGCGACATCAGATTAATCACCGATCTCATTTTTTTTAAAAGTGTGTGAAAGGTGATAACGTACGTCCGAATATGAAATGCCTTACCATGATGGACAGTGTTTACTTCTTATTCTAGATTTGTCTATTACTCCTGTTGATACTAAACTTAGGTTATTCGTTTTTGATCTTTCACATTTTTTCTCATATAGTATGGCCCAGATAATAAAAAAGAAATCGGGAAAACTTAACAGACGATCGGGGAAGGAATGGGTGTTTAAAGGCATACAGATTGTTGTACGTTTTGTTTTCATTACATAAGCAATCATTTTTAATAATAAAAAAACAAGTGTTTCGTGAAACTACATGAACAAATGAAAGTGATGTATTTTTTTTTTTAGATTTTCGTTATAAGCTCGCACCTGATGCAAACTAGTACGCCCACTAGTACTTCCACTAGTTCACATTTGTAGAGAAGTAGATTCGAAGCAACAATACATTATTGCTGGAATGGTTTTTTTTTTGTTTGTTTTTCTTTTTTTTTCTTTTTTTTTCTTTTCTTTTATTTTAATTTTAACTTTTTTTCCTGCAATTGAAAACTTTATATTCTTTGGGGAACTTCAGAAATAACTCCTTTAAAAATGACTTTTCTTTTTTCCGTTTAAAAGAAGAATTTCCACTGATAAATCCTTCTTCATCTCCACGGATGCTACTCAGCTGCTGAGGCAAACATCACTATAATAATGATATAATCTTCATCAATCTGTAAATAAATCGAGAGATAAACGAACATTTTCTTTTACTTTCGTTTTTTAACGTAATGTATGTTTCGTATTTATGCTTCCATCATTTTCGCCCATTTACATTTTTTTCTCAGTTTTTTAATGCCTTCTAAGCACAATTCCTTTTCAAATTCGAAATATCTGTTTTCATATTTTATTTTTTTAACCTTTGGTTTTGTTAGTTTTTGTTTTATTTTTGCGCTTTATTTTATTTTTATTTTTTTGTTTGTTTTAAGCCAATCACCAAATGAAATATTCTATTCGTTCTCAATACGTCGGTCAAGAAATGGCTACTCAGATTGGGTTGGATATTTTTTTAGTGATTCTGTAAACACTTTTATTCACCCCAAACAAAGCATATTGCCACTGCGGCGTAAGGGGCAAGATATTTTCTCACATTCCATGTAAATGTCTGCATGTTTGTACTGTCGGAGAAACAGGGAGCGGTGAGGGAATTTCAAAGGCAAGCATCCGAGGAAAGAAGCTATCAGAATAGACAATCTTCCAGCATCTAAGGACCTCTACAGTGAAGAAGTGGGATTTTGCTGATAGTCGGTTTTACGTCACATGTTCATTGTACATGATCTACTAAACACATTTCATTACACAGATGCTGTTATTTGAATCAGAGTTGGGAGGTCATACTATTCGCAACGGTATCTGTGCATACCATAACATAATCGAGCCAGCTGAACTTGAACTCAGTACGCTGACACCATGGTCGGCCCCATTACCTACTAATACATACAGCCAATCGTATCAACCCAAAGAGCAAGTACTCCAAGGCAATCCATCCTTAAAGTGAGACTTGGCAGTAACCTATCTGCCCGACCGATCAAGCATAAAATAATCATCAATGGCTTTAATTTGGGGACGGGCAATGAAAGTCAATTTTTTTTTTAACCAAAAAATGAAAACGACAGATTAAAATTTTCCACCAAAAGCCATTGCCCGTCCCTTTTAATTCTGTATTTTTAGGAAATACAAAATGTATTTGTTCCGGTGAAATAGAGTTTTAAGAATCCCGTAGACCACAAGTTGACTTTTAACGACCCTGTCACACTCGCGTAGCCCACATATTTTTCGGTGTTTTTCTTTTTAATTCTTTTTTCGTATTACTAACCAGACTTAGGGTTAGTGATAGGATTAAGGAAGGGCACGTGTTTTTTTAAAATAATTTTTAAGGTAAAATTAAATTTAACTTGTATTCTTGTCTAAATCGATTTCGAAATAAGATTTTAGCTCGCAATGTTGATTATTGAACTTTTTCAATGACGTTAATAATACCTGAATCTTTCTTCAAAATCGTTTCCATATTAAAAGTCATGAAAAGCATACCCTTCCTTCATTCTACCACCAACCTTAAGGCCGGGTGGCAATACTTTTTTTGTTGTTAATCTGTTAGTCAGATTGTGTGCCTTGTATTTTGTGTTGCGGGTTGGCCATTTTGTTCGACACCGTTCAACTTTTAGGGACACTTAAAGCTCAATGTTGTCATTTGTTTCAAATATCTGACTCGCATACATTGGTTAATTTTAGAGTTCGTAATTATATTATAAAATGTGAATTGAGTTAGCGAAATTAGACGCAAAATTTCGATGCTTAAATGACTCCATCAAATATGGCATCTTAAATTAGACATCCTAGAAAATTCGTCGCGCCGCCGCACTCCTTTTCCCTAGTCCAGACCTTTAGGCTGGCTCGTTACGCTTGCATGACACCAAATGACTCATTGAACTGTTATATTGTAAAATAATCAACCGTTTTTATTTGGTAGTATCGAAGAATAAAAACGTAGCATTACATAGATGAGTTTATTTTGTTTTCAAACGACTCTGTTTCAGCTGATGTTTTCACCATGTAATGATTTAATACCTTCAGTTTCCAATCCATACTTTTAAGATTCGAACCTAAACACAATACGGATGGAAGGACGCGTATACTTTAGCTTAATTATATACAAAATACTAACATTTGATTAGCAGACACTTTGCTTAGTTAGGCGAGTAGGTTTTGGCAAGTTATTTCTTAAATGGAGGAATTTTGGGCCAAATGTTTGAAATAAATAACAATAAAATAAAAAAATAAATATTAGATAATTTAAATCATAATTAATTAAGCTTCCACCAATCATTTTCCAACATTCAAACTACATAACATATATTCATAAAAACAGTAAGGATTTTCTTTCGCTTATGGACCCCTATACATTTCATCGCGCTTTCAAGCTCGTTATAAATATATTCTTTTATTTTAAAAGTTTACACTTTTTCAAAACACTTACTACATACTTACAACTATACGAAACATTCGGTCCCATCTAACACATTCCCTTCATTTCACCCTGACTCACCGAACTGACTTCCACTGAACTACCTCTCTCAAATGTGTATATTTAAACTGACTTCGGATCAATAAATATTTCATTCCGAGAAAAAGTTTCGTAATTGAAACGAAATATCGAATCACTATAAGCATGTTTTTGTGTTAATATTTCCTGTTCTAAGTAGTATGTTATTTGCTTATTATACCTTTATACACCAACACATTCTGTCGCAAATTTATGCTTCTTTTAAACAAATTTCTACATACTTAATTAAATAAACATATTAAAAAGCATTCATTAATTGTTAGTTAAATAAAAACAATAATATAATTGTTTTACGAACATTACTAATCAATCTCCTCACAACATATTTGGCATCGTTTATTAGTTAATACCATTTATTTACACTAGTGAAATAGTGGCAGACTTGAAATGGTTGACGAGAATTTCTCATGCGCTTTTCAATAGAGAAAATAGCGTGGCAATGTTTAGATGCAGGTGTGTAAAAGGAAGGTTCAAATCGGAAAATTTCCCACGTAAGTTTAGAATGGAAAGTTCCATTAGAAGTTTAGTTCAGACGCGGTTTTTCGAAGATCTTTCTTTATTAGCGGATGAGAGGAGGTTCAAGTAATTCTGTGAAAGAATGAAGTAACAAAGACGATGATCCATTGAACAATAAGATTGTTGGCGTTGAATTTTTTATGTTTATTCATTATTACAGTTACCAGGGAAGAGAGGAAGACGGCTGCTGCTATCATTACAAGGAGAGAGGTGGAAACGAACAACTATGCTGTTAAAAGACTACGGCGATTGCGGCTAGTGTCACGATTATAGAGATACGCCACTATCCATCAAGCATCTACTGACTTACGTGTCAGAGAGACGAACAGCTGTTTGTATCAACGGAGAGAATAACAACACTCCGTGGGGCCGAACAAATCCGCCACGCTATGCTACACTGTCAGTCATTTGCACTTCCGGATAATGGTTACACCTGGACTTGTTACAAAATTATTCTGCTGTTTCTGTTTTTAAAATTAATCTTTAAATTATCCAAACGCTATCTTAAGGTTCTATTTTCATTTCATGTTTATTTATTTCATATATTTGGCCAAAAAGCGCTATTTTAAAAAAGAGGACAAAAAGTTCCTCGATTAAAATATTATGTATTCAATCTCATTAAGGTAGGATTTGATCACTAATTTCATAACATTTATTTTAAATATCCGAGCTGGAAAATTAACTCATCCAAAAGGTTCGAATCCAATGAACATCGAAATTCTTACTAGTAATACAGTTTAACATTCTGGCATGAGTTTATTTTTACTTTTGAAGGTTTTGCTTGAACATTTTGAAATTTGACCACTTACAATGACATTTTGAGGCCCCATAAATGTATATTTAGGAGAGAGTTTTAATGCCCACTGGAGAGAGTTTGAATGCCTACTAGACGCTATCCTCGAGTGTATTCGGTCTCTCTATACAGGAGTTTGTAAGGGTAATCTAACAAGAGAATACTTGGCCCTACTAGTAAACCCTGACCAAATATTCAAAACAACATAGTATTCGAAGCGTAGCTCATACGACGAATGGTGCACATACTTCTAGTAATGTTAGCTCAAGTAACAAAAGTAAACTGGATGACTGTCCACAGGTAAAGAAAAGACCACAATAAAACTAAACTATAAAATAGTTAAGTAGTCAATTGGGGAGAGGAAAATGAATGTTCTTTACTGCTTTATCAACTCTACGTTTGAGAGGTACAAGAGAACGTTAATTGAACACTCAGATATCTATGTATCTCAGAGAAATCAAGGGTTAGCCTCGGGGAGGGCCTCTTAATCACTGAGAACAAATCGAAGTGAAATTTTTAAAATGAGAGCATATTAGTAAGTATTAAGTATTTTATCCCTTTATAAAAGTAGTTGACCACATATTTAAAACGATTGCAATTTTATATATAAAGAATAGGATATTATATAAGCATTAACCAGATTATCAGACCCATTGCCTGTGTGTTAAGCGGCTTTAACCACAAAATCATTGCATGACAGTCTGAACCTCAAAAGATGAGCAGTAATACATACTCCAAGGTCAGTATTGAGAAGTTCATACAAAGCCTATGATTCGATAACTAAAATAACCGGGTCTAAATATAATAGCAATTTCGTACATAATCACTTAATGGGGAGGGAGAATAAGAATGTCGTCGAATGATAGTAACAATGTAGTTGCGGCTTCAGACAGATACCAAATCTCCATTATTAATAGAAGTAATAGTAGTGTGTCGACTTCAAAACGAAAGATACCAAATCTCTATTAGTAATAGATAGTCTTTACTACCCAATCAGTATTTTATCGCATTATGCTAGGATTTGATCACTGAAATATTCTAACTTTTATAACACATATTTAAAATAATTACAATTTCATATACAAACACATACAAATAATCTACAGTTTTGTAGATTGGTTAATAAGACATGCCATTCGTGAAACTACTGTCGAATGACTAATCTTGTTACCAGGATTTCAAATCACACTTTTAACGCGGGATTTATTTTACATCTCTGTGTATATCTAAAGATATGAATCAGAGGAAATTTGGGTTTTAGTCGCAGAAAATTATAGCTGTAAAGTTTGGAATAATTCACACGTTGCGATGTAATATTGTTGCGCTACGGATGAGATTGAGAATGACGAGTGATGCCATTCTCTTGGAAAATTGGATGACACAAGCATATTTCCAAATTTGACCAATTACTATCTTTTCGGGACTCTGCCAAATGGGTAGTATCATATAGATTTATTCTATGACAAAGTTTCGTAAATGAAACGAAATATTGAATCCATAGAATCTCGATTCTGTATTATTTTTTTCTGTTCTATTTATATTGTTCTTTGCTTATCACCTTATTCTAATCTGTGTATATACGCATAGACAAACGTATATAGTAGATACGCCATCTTATTAACCACTAAAATAAATGTATTGTGAGAGAATGTATGCATTATGAATCTCTAGACATCTCTTATTTGTATACGCATACAAGGAAAGTTCGAATTAATACTACACACTATCCTCGAGTGTCTTCGGTCTCTCTGTACAAGGGTTTGTCAGGACAACCTGACATGAGGATACTTCACCCTACAAGTAAACTTTGACTAAATATTCAAAATAATATAGTATTCGAAGCCCAAATAAGATCACCTCAACACGGCTATACATTGGTTCATTCCAGTAATGGTGCACTTTCTCCTAGTGATGTTACCTCAATTAATCACATTAAGCTAGATACTCCACCACACTAAGTGACTTCCGGTCCTGGTATCCGGTAAGACCAACAAACCACAAAAAACTATATATATTATAACATAGTTAGCTGGCCAATTAAGGAGAGGATAATTAACGTTCTTCACTTATATATATATATATATATATATATATATATATATATATATATATATACATATATATATATATATATTATAACTTATGAAAATATATTTATTGAAATTAAGCTACACGTATCGAGCACTGTTGAAGTAAATACTGAAAATTGATACATACAAAATTATATCTCCTTATAACATTTTATGTAGATACATTAAATAGTAATAGCGGTTCGCCATAGCATAGTTTGGTATCTTTAGCCCTGGTGGCTAGGTGGTTTACAGTGTTTCCCTAAAACCACATGTATCAATGGACGCTCAAACTTATACAGTGTTCTTTGTAATATATATATATATATATATATATATATATATATATATATATATATATATATAAACTTATGTATAATTTCATAGACTATCTCATAGGAATGTACACTATTTACATCGTTTATCTGTAGACTATTGTCTATATGTATTTACACTACGTCTCGGCAGATGCATTTTCCGGCCTTCTTTGCTCCAAACTAAAACAATGTAAATTACGATGACTATCAATCCCACACGTGAGAAAAAAAACAAATAAAATTCTCGTAAATAGTTCATCCAATAGACCTCAAAAATACCTTTGTAAGTTCATTTTTTACTACTGTTTTTCAATTTATCTAATTTATTCGCAAAATATACTATTTTAATTGCATTATGTTATTTATCTAAAAAAAATATCCATTAAAAAAAACTAACTTTGTTGAAGATTTAGGGTTTTTTTTTTTAAATCTTATCTTTATTCTTCGATAAGTTTATTGTTGGATCATTTTGGAATCTATTAAAATTAATTCCTATTTTTTTTTCAGATCATTAAAATCGAAGGAGAAATAAGAAAGATCAACATTTTCGCCACCTTGTCCTTTTTTATTTGTTTATTTATTTTGTTGCTATTTTATTTCTACAAACGAGGTAGAACGTTGGGTAGACGTTGTAAACAATCAGAGCGAACACATTATTGATTAAGTAGTTACTATTTTTTTTTAATTTAAATAAAAAATTTTTAAATTTAAATTAAAAAAATTTTAAATTTAAATAAAAAAATTTTTAAATTTAAATAAAAAAAATTTTAAATTTAAATAAAAATCTTTTAAATTTAAATAAAAATTTTTTAAATTTAAATAAAAAATTTTTTAAATTTAAATAAAAAAGTTGAGAACTTGGTTGCCAATCCAATACTTTGAGAGTCTCAATTAAATCGTTCCTCATTTTTCTCTCTAGTAAAGTAGTTAAACCTAAGGAATACACATTTAAACAGGGTAAACTAACACGTATAAACGCCTACCTACTAATATAGGATGCAACAAATTGCCGAGTATGACAGAATCATATTGGAACTAGAGTTGGGACAGTTATAAAGTTATCACATTAATTGACAGGTGACACCGGGTCACAATCTCAATGGTTTAGCAGAATTTCGCAGTTTCCTAAAGGTTTACTCCTGAGCGTAATTATGTCTAGGAAGAGGTGGGGTTATTTGACACGATAGAGGAGCGTTGGCAAATTCTCGAACGCACTCCTGTCGTATCAAGGAAATTAGATTATTAGTGTGTGTGTGCGTGTCTGTGTATCTGTATGTGGGTGTGCATGTGTTTAGAGTTCTCTGTTCTATTATATGCGTATGAGGGTGAATGTTGTACGTGTCAAACACAGGTTTGTCTCTCATATAATAGTCGTGTTGAAAATGGAGTTCTGTCTGACGCGCTTGGCTTCTTCACGCGCGTCCCGGCGCTGGCCTGGTATGATAACAAGGATCACGACGTAAGCTACGATGGTGGAAACGAAATAAAACCAGAACAGAAACCGATCTATGACGCAGGCTATCCTCTGCCACTCAGCGACAACGATTTTGCGAGAGAGCAGAGCCTGGTAGACAGCACACGGCCATTTCTCATCCGTCTGCTTGCACTCAAAGTCTACGTTCTTTTCGTTCTGCGTCTTCACCGACAACTGGCGCGGAAAGTGGTTGTTGTTCTCGCATTCAGGAGATTTGCGCGATACTTCCGGTTGCGGCGCGGGGGTTTCTGGGATTATTTCCTCCTCCTTTAGCCACGTGACCTCGGCTTCATTAGAAACCTCGGCAGGTTCTGTAGTGTCCATATCGCTCTTCGTATAGCGACGGTGCCGTACTCTGCCGACGTCGTAGAGAGAGCGAGGGTGTTTTTCACGCTGGGCTGCGATCGATCCAATCGTCCCGTTTTGTTTCTTATCTTTTCCGTGCTTTGTGCACGTGTATAGGCCTTCTTTCTCTTCTGTCTGAAAAATAGAAAAACCCAATTAGTTTCGTGATTTACAACAGCAATTGCCGCATATTTCGATGGATAAGACGATAGAAATTTTAGGTAAGACTTTTAAATTCGGGGGAGAAGATATCATTACCATCAATCTAAAATACAATACAGTGCAATAAAATACAATACAGTGCAATAAAATACAATACAGTGCAATAAAATACAATACAGTGCAATAAAATACAATACAATTCGAATTATTCAAGTCCAAGCAAAAAGAAAATAACACAAACAATTAAGAATACATAAAGAATTGCAAATTACTCTTGCGAATCCAGAGAATTAAAAAAAAACTTCGCCCCAGACAAGGCACATTGCCACTGCGATGTAAGGGGCTACTGTGATTTAGAGTCCCAATTAACAGGGACATCTAAGTGGGGTGTTGTGCAGTGAGATGTTTGTTCACATTACATTTAAATTTCTACCTATTGATAAAGTCAGAAAGAAGAGAGATAATTCCAAGGGCTAGCAGTTCGATGAAATAAGCTATTAGAGTAGAAAACGCAGGCTCTACGATATTATTTTACCGCCTTGTTAAAACTGTTACAAACTTATCTAAGTATTCCGGTTTAGGTAGTTTCAAAATGTATATGATTATGGAAGTCTATCTCAAAAACCTTTTTAGGCATTTGTATTCTATAGAGATCCGGTGTGAACGCAGACCCCACGATATTATTGAACCACGTTTGAACAGAACAGCGACATCAGATGATTTTACTATGACCGGGCGATTCTATCTTTTAAAAAAGGGGTGGAGGGTGATAACGTTAGCGTATTATTATATATAAAAAAAACAACTATTACTACTATAACATCTAATTATTACCTAATATACACTGGTCAGCAATAATTGGGGGGGGCATGTCGCGTTAGAGCAGATTTTACTGATTCTCGATTCCGATGTTCTGAATCCAAACCTGATGTTGTTGATCAGATCACATGTTTGTGCTATCATGTTTATCCAAAATTTCCATGCATCTTGCAGACAATAATAATTTTCAGAACAGCTTGAATACTTTTGTGGCTGTACATTGTCATGTGTAGGTAGTAAGTATTTAATAGGTTAACTACATTTCTTGAATTAAATGTCATTGAATGTTGTAGAATGTCTCATTTATATATTTCTGATTGGCTGAATTATTATGACCAGCTTCAGAAAAAGAATACTAACAAGCCAGAAAAATACTAGCGGAGAGAAAGCTGTACAGATTGTATCACAGATACGTACTTTTGAGATATGTGCTATACATATAGAATCAGTACTAGATAGATGACCATTTGGGAATACCAAGAGCTGCACGTGGACACCTATGAGCAAATAACGTCGCCAACCCACAGTGCTTAGTGTGGCGACTATGGCAAAAAAAAAACTGAATAACAATCACCAATAAGGTGTCAGAAACTAGGAAGTGATCCTCCTCCTGGGGTGATAAAAAACCTTGATGGTATGGTGATAAAATATATTGGCGGATTCAGTTTGTGGACTATATTTTTTGTATAAATTACTTCCTGGTTAGAACCAGGAAGGGAATCAGGTATTACTACTTGATCTTAATCAAGACGGGATTCAGCCATTACTTTCTGATTTCGGTACTGGTACAGCTTATGAACCAGACAACCCCGACTTTTTACCGACGCAAATTTACGTGAACAACCGGAAAAAGCCGAATGAAAACCGAACCGGTATCTAAATCACAAAGAGACGGCCTTCCAAAAGAAAAAAATAATGAAACAACATTTAAAGCAAGAAAAAACACTCCCCCTATGTTTATTTTTATAAAAAGTTATTTCTTTTTTTACATAGAAAATTACTGAGACAACTGTTATAAATTTCTTTTCACAGGAAAGTTAAATGAAATGTTTTTTTTCGGTACTGGTCCAGCTTTTGAACGAGACAAAAACCGAACCGTTTTACCTAACTGTTGTGAAGTTGTTCCAAATTAAATAATAAATAAAGGAAGTCAAGTCGAGGGTTTGTTTAACAAGTGTATTAACAAAGTAAGAAAGTGACTAGCTCTTGGCTAGACAGTTACAAGACTGTGTTTTGTCTTCTGGTGACTCGCACTATTTATAGTGACAACCGGTGTAGTTTCTCCTGTGTAAGAACAGCCGGTGTAACACTAACTATAATCCAACACTAACTTCTATTGCCTTTGGTAACAGTTATTTGTTGACTATTTTTTGTTTTTTTGTTTTTCACCCCTTCTTTCTTTGTTAGAAATTTTTGCTGATCGTCAATTCACGATTTAATCAATTTACAAGTTCTATTAAATGATATATATAATGTTCTCTATATATAATGTTCTCTCTCTATATATATAAAATATAATTTACTTAATAATATAAATACTTTATAATATATTATATATATATATAATATAATTTACTTTATAATATAATTACTTTATAATATAATATATATATATATAATATTCTCTCTCTCTATATATATATATATATATAGAGAGAGAGAGAAAGAGAAAGAGAGAGAGAGAGAAAGATAGATACAGTTATATTATCCAGTAATTCAATGTTATGTATATTTATTATTTATTATTTATCATGTATATTTATTATTTATTATTTATCATGTATATTTATTATTTTCTGCCTGCTTAAAATGTTAACGTTTATTTTTTAATTACTAATCATCTCTACACAATGAGACATCAACAATAACATTAAAAGAAAACCAAACCAATATGTAACTGTTTCTAAATTTAAGTAGTTTCTTATGCCACTGTATGTATTCATTTAAAAATAATCAATGAAATAATAGTTCGTCAGATTTAAGTACGTACAGTTGCGTGCAGAGCGGGAGGGGACGAAGTGGTGCCCCGGGCATCCAAATTGAGGGGCGGGGTATATAATCCTATTTTAACTATCTTTCTTTATTTCATGATATTTCTCAGTCATTTCCTGGCTTGAAATACCGTTACGGCGCCAAAATGGAACTGGGTACCGGGTTTCTCCGGCCCTCCTGATTTTCTGCTTTCCTAGCGTGTTATCCAGCGCCATTCCTGTCCACCCGTGGATGTTGTCCTTCAACATCTTTCTGTGTCTTCTTCCCCATCTTCAGTGTGTACACTTCCTTGCAGGATTGTTATTGCGAAACCTGATGATCATGTGACATGGCCGTACTACTTCATTCTTCTTTTCTTCACAGTTCTCAGTGGATTTTCATATCACCCGACGGCTTGCCTGAGTCAGTTCTCAGTACGAGGACTTATACATGTATTTGGGGCATATAATCAAAGAGCTGGCCCGGCCATCAACAAGTCATCATCAGACCTCCGTATGCCACTGAGTACGTATGAAACATCTGTGTATACAAATAATATAAAAGCAATCATTAAAATCACTGAAGAATAACATACCTGGAGAAGGCCGGGCGGAGTAAAAATAAAAGTATCAACTTTGACGAGAACAATAGTAAAACAAAAAACAATTCAAATGCGCTCTAGTGTAATTCCCCTTTTGAAATCGCTTTCAGCCAACGCCACATTTCTCCAGATTATCTTTGCCTGATTTCAGTCTGGCTTCAAGCTGTCTCTTCTTACCAAGTTTAGATTCCCTTGTTCATGTTGAGATCTATTCTTTGAGATTTTAATTCTAAACTTTGCCATTTATTACTCTATTGGGAGTTGTTCCGGCGTCTTTTCAAAATGTTCTAATTATTTCACTTTCCACAAACTTTTAACTCTTTCGTTCTCTACTTCTATCAGGTTTGTTTCTGCAATGCGTGATTCGCTTTTGAACTTCTTCATAAAACTTACTACTTACGTTCTAGACACTTATTAGATTTGATTACTTTCTAAGCATTCCTTCAAAATTCATTTTGCTTTTGAACTTCTTCATAAAACTTACTACTTACGTTCTAGACACTTATTAGATTTGATTACTTTCTAAGCATTCCTTCTAAATTCATTTTGCTTTTGAACTTCTTCATAAAACTTACTACTTACGTTCTAGACACTTATTAGATTTGATTACTTTCTAAGCATTCCTTCTAAATTCATTTTGCTTTTGAACTTCTTCATAAAACTTACTACTTACGTTCTAGACACTTATTAGATTTGATTACTTTCTAAGCATTCCTTCTAAATTCATTTTGCTTTTGAACTTCTTCATAAAACTTACTACTTACGTTCTAGACACTTATTAGATTTGATTACTTTCTAAGCATTCCTTCTAAATTCATTTTGCTTTTGAACTTCTTCATAAAACTTACTACTTACGTTCTAGACACTTATTAGATTTGATTACTTTCTAAGCATTCCTTCAAAATTCATTTTGCTTTTGAACTTCTTCATAAAACTTACTACTTACGTTCTAGACACTTATTAGATTTGATTACTTTCTAAGCATTCCTTCTAAATTCATTTTGCTTTTGAACTTCTTCATAAAACTTACTACTTACGTTCTAGACACTTATTAGATTTGATTACTTTCTAAGCATTCCTTCTAAATTCATTTTGCTTTTGAACTTCTTCATAAAACTTACTACTTACGTTCTAGACACTTATTAGATTTGATTACTTTCTAAGCATTCCTTCTAAATTCATTTTGCTTTTGAACTTCTTCATAAAACTTACTACTTACGTTCTAGACACTTATTAGATTTGATTACTTTCTAAGCATTCCTTCTAAATTCATTTTGCTTTTGGTAGAATACTTTCACAAATGACATCGCACAGCATTACTTAAGCTGTTATACTCTGCGTATTGTGAAATATGAACATGAAAGTTTCAAGAGATCTAACTCAGGCTGTTGTTCAAAGCAATCAATAGCATTTACTTTGATGCGTTTTCAAGTATTTCGTCAGAAGAAATAACGAATGTGTTGGGTGGTTGTCATGTTGAAATACAAAATAACGACACAGTTTTGCGGCTGACTGTTTGAGGTATTCTTTTCAAACGTTCTCATGTTCTTTCTTCCTTCACGATTCCTTCCACCCGAACAGCATTCTTAATTCCAGAGTCACTTCATAAATGCCTTGCACTGTTGCCATCATGTTTAACTCTGTAAGCGATTATATACGACTCTTCTACATTTCTCCAAATGTATATATCATGTATATTGTCGAATAACTTTAATTCACTTTTCTGTTTCCATTATTTAAAGGGTGAACCCCCTACCAAAATGAAACCCATGGAATTGTGAATAGAATTTACCATTCTTTGTAGCAATCCAACCATTTTTAATACAAATAAACTTTAGTCTTTGATTGACGTGTCTACTAAACGGCAGTCATGAGTGTCGAACAGTGTTTGTTTTATCACTATTCAATTATATGCAGGGATACTTTGGTGAGTGTCTCATCAGTACGAAATGTGATCCGTAATAGACTTCACACCTACCGTATCTTAACTCCCCAGATGTTTATATGTGGGTTAATGTCAAACATAATATCTATAAAAACAATCCCCAACCTAATCTTCAACCATTGCAGCTAAAATCAGGGCACTGCTAAGCGAGGAGTGTGCCAGAGGTATTGACAACTGTGCACGTCATCACGGTGATAAAGACTGTTGGTCGTTCATGATTTAAACTTGGTGGACAAGTCCAGAACAGACTGAAGTTTATTTATACCAAATATTGGTGGATTGCAGAAAGGATTGTAAATTGGGTGACATCTTTTGTAATCATGTAATCAAATTAAAGCAACTGCTCTTCAACAACACCGCAACAAACAACGGCAAATCTAACTCCAATATTCTCTCTCATGTCCAAATATTCTCTCTCAGCTGTCCAAAATCAAACTGCCTGTCTTCCCCAATTCGACCTTCTTAAAGTAGTCGTTCCCCTCATATGCAAATGAATGCCACTTATAAAAGAAGATCTAACTACGAACGAAAGTTGTTCTTTTTTTCACTGAAAAACGAGTGCATAACATGCGAAACAGTCCACGCGTTTTAAAACTGGTGACCCTTTATTTTCTTCTCCATTGTTATAGTGTTTAATCTTCCTTTATATTTAAAACCACAGGGGTATATTATTTCTTTTCGTAATATTGTCTTTATTAATGTTAATATGTATATATTTAGAACGTTTCGACCGATACATATTTAGTATGTTTATTATTTGTGTACATCGATGTTTCTTACAACGACCTGATCATTTTGACCTTCACTTAAAATTAATGACCAATAACAAGACATTAAAAAAAATCACACATAAATCTAAAGAAAACCGTTTAGAAAAACCGCCATGTAATGTGCCACGTGGTTGCTTACGTCATGATATTTACTCATTTCAAAAGTATTGTTGAAATTAGCAGCAACATACATATGATTGTTGGTGGCTAAATAATTAGCAACACTCATATGTAAATCGGTAGGATACTCGACAAGACAAAGACATTAAAAATGGATTACTGGCACGTTAAGCTACTGCCTTTTCTTTCTCTTTCTAAAACTCTGTTCACAAATATTTGCAAAATTCAACAAAAGTAGTTGTGATCACAAAGAAGACAACTCATTGTTTTATAAAAAACAGTGAAACCAAATTTTCGGATAATTTCTGTAGATTATGATAAGAAAATCTCTTTAAATGTTTCCATTTCTATTAAGATAAATCCCCGGAAATGATATCAATAGCCACATATTATTGAATATAGTGATAACAAAATTCTAGAAATTGTAAAGAAATAGAAGTCCGACTTTGAGTAGCGATATTGGTGTGAGGTGTGTAAAATGAGGTTAAAAATAAAAAAATATCAGATTAGGTGGGTTAAGCATTAAATAGAATTTGCTATTCGAAGTGAAGTTAAAGTTTAGGATGACGTGTCAGGATATGACGTCATGGACAAGAAGTTTAAAATGAGACATGGTGAAGAAGAGTTTCTGTTCGGTCGGTGAACTGATAGAATTAGTTCGATTTTTTGAAGCTCTGTTTTTGTCCTTTGTTTCCGGAGAGCGAACGATGTGCATCTATAACTTTATAGTGGTTTATATTTATAGTGCTGTAAAATTATAAAACGTCGAATAGCAGTTCTGCCATAAGGCAAGAATATTGTTAGTGTTTTTATATTATTATTGTCATCGATTATTACAGCAACAAGCTACAAGGTAAGAGAGAAAGATGGCCGCTTTCTTTATAACCAGAGCAGAAGGAAGCGAAAACTCTGTTTCTGCTGTTAAAATACAAAAACGACCAGGCGTGCATCACCACTCCGAGAGACATCCCTATAAACTGATCAACTACTTAGAGACGAAAAGCTGTTTCCGTCGACGAAGAATACGATAGGTAATCTGGTGGGGAGAGAAGAACTCTCAATGCGAAGTTACATTTGGGGAAACGAATGAAAATTATCTTTCAAAGTCCAGCGTGACAGACAACCATACTGGTATTTTAAATGTGAGTGTTACAGAGCAGTGAACATGATATTTTAAACTTGATGGTGACAGATCACGAAAATTGTATTTAGGACTTACTTGTAACAGAGCAGTGAACATGATATTTTAAACTTCCTGGTGACAGATCACGAAAATTGTATTTAGGACTTACTTGTAACAGAGCAGTGAACATGATATTTTAAACTTTCTGGAGACAGATCACGAAAATTGTATTTAGGACTTACTTGTAACAGAGCAGTGAACATGATATTTTAAACTTTCTGGAGACAGATCACGAAAATTGTATTCAGGACTTTCTTGTAACAGAGCAGTGAACATGATATTTTAAACTTCCTGGGGACAGATCACGAAAATTGTATTTAGGACTTACTTGTAACAGAGCAGTGAACATGATATTTTAAACTTTCTGGAGACAGATCACGAAAATTGTATTCAGGACTTTCTTGTAACAGAGCAGTGAACATGATATTTTAAACTTCCTGGGGACAGATCACGAAAATTGTATTTAGGACTTACTTGTAACAGAGCAGTGAACATGATATTTTAAACTTGATGGTGATAGATCACGAACATTGTATTTAGGACTTACTTGTAACAGAGCAGTGAACATGATATTTTAAACTTCCTGGAGACAGATCACGAAAATTGTATTTAGGACTTACTTGTAACAGAGCAGTGAACATGATATTTTAAACTTCCTGGAGACAGATCACGAAAATTGTATTTAGGACTTACTTGTAACAGAGCAGTGAACATGATATTTTAAACTTGATGGTGACAGATCACGAAAATTGTATTTAGGACTTACTTGTAACAGAGCAGTGAAAATGATATTTTAAACTTGATGGTGACAGATCACGAAAATTGTATTTAGGACTTACTTGTAACAGAGCAGTGAAAATGATATTTTAAACTTGATGGTGACAGATCACGAAAATTGTATTTAGGACTTACTTGTAACAGAGCAGTGAACATGATATTTTAAACTTGATGGTGACAGATCACGAAAATTGTATTTAGGACTTACTTGTAACAGAGCAGTGAAAATGATATTTTAAACTTGATGGTGACAGATCACGAAAATTGTATTTAGGACTTACTTGTAACAGAGCAGTGAACATGATATTTTAAACTTCCTGGAGACAGATCACGAAAATTGTATTTAGGACTTACTTGTAACAGAGCAGTGAACATGATATTTTAAACTTCCTGGGGACAGATCACGAAAATTGTATTTAGGACTTACTTGTAACAGAGCAGTGAAAATGATATTTTAAACTTGAGCATAACAGACAACAAACAATTGTATTTAAAACAGAAGATCAACGAAAATGTGATTTCAACCCAAGCTTGGTAGACTAAGCAACGGCTAGAGCCTCTTAATGATTAATGGTTGGTCGTATCTAGAATGAAATGCGTCCATTCACTCTACGCGTTTGTTATGTCAAATTGACGCTCATCATGGCGATTGAGCTCATCGTAGAGATTTGAGGACGTATCTAAAAAGCATCATATAAAAAGAAGATGGTAGGATATTTCTTGTATCTGAACATAAATGTGTCCCCGGGAACACATTTAGATCTGAATGCATGAAAGTATTGTTTTTTCTCACTAATGTCTAAATATAAAAAAGATAGAAAAGCAATTGACTTACCAATGTGATAACTTTTGCTAAATGTTCAATATCATGTTTCATTTTTAATGGACTCGAGGCAATCTCTAAGATTAGTTTTCGCAACCACTTTGGGGCTCGTCTCGTTTTCATTCCTCGATTGTAAAGGTTGATTACCATCACAGCCATAATAACAGACACTGACGTCATTGTCATGACAAGACACAAATAAATACCTGCAGAAATTGGGAAGAAAAACCATTCACAATAAGAATGAAGACAGAAGCAATTTAGAGAAAGGAATTGGATAAATGTTATGATCGACGGTCTTCAAAAATTCGAATAAAATTAGTGTATAGGCGATAATATATATATATATATATATATATATATAGTGTGTAGATTTCAATTTTGTGTAGAGAATCTGAATAACAGAGCTCAATGTAATTTAAACAGAGCAAAATAGAATTATAAAAAGAAAAACTATACACACATTAAGGTTTTACACATAATAACTTATTTCGACCCCTTTAATTAGGTCTCCTCAGATGTATAGACAACCACGTCAAAAAACGTGGTTGTCTATACATCTGAGGAGACCTAATTAAAGGGGTCGAAATAAGTTATTATGTGTACAACCTTAATGTGTGTATAGTTTTTCTTTTTATAATTCTATATATATATATATATATATATATATATATATATATATATATATATATATATATATATTAATAATTATGATATTATGAACGTTATTGGGTTAAAAATCAATTTAGTATTACGTAGTAATAGGGAAAAAAGACGTTTTAACACTTTTTTTCGTCTTGAGCGAAACGCAAATAAAACAACACTTCCGGTCCGTGTAAAACTCCATTTTGTTCAAATCTCGGTTATTCTAACATATTTACACATTTCAAATGTTATTTATTTAGATTACGTAATACTAAATACATTTTAATCGAAATTGTTCCACATTTAATAATATTTAAAAGTTAACAACATAACACGATTTTATCGTTTATACACATTTCTTATCGCATTCTGTTTAGACCCTTGATCTCAACATTTACCAGGAATTGTAGGAATAAATTAAAGTGGCATTACATCTTTTAATGAATTGTTTATTCGAAAATGGACAATTAATTAAAAAAAAGCAACATTCAAGGAATTAATGAAACAGTCATTAATAAGAGACACATTCATTGAAAAGTTAAACTGCACAAATTCGTTTAATTTATTATGTCTTTTATTTCAAATTAAAAACAAAATATTCACACATCCATAATAAGAAATATACAGATCTATTTCCTTTATATATTTCATCGGATAGACAATCACGGAAATATAAAAACCATTCATTAATTATAACGTATGTTTTTGCCGTATGTACTTATTAAAAGCAACACTTTCAGTTCCAGTAAAGGAAATAGTTTTGCTTTAACGGTTATATGATGTATTTATCATCGTACAGAAAAAAATTCAATATCAAAATGTATGTAAATTAAATATAAAAAGGTCCGTAAATTTCATGTAAAAAAGTTGTAAATCTAATATAATGTAGTTTGTCAGTTCAATATTAGGAGATCCGTAAGTTTGATTTAAGAAGGTCCGTAAATTCATTATGAGGAGGTCCGAAAATTAAATAAAAGATCCCTAAATTCAATATAAGGATGTTCGTAAATTTAATATACGAAAATGTTCTAAATTAATAAAAAGATATCTCTTAATTCAATCTAAGTCTGTCCGTAAATTCAATATAATAAAGTCTGTAAATTCAATATAATAAAGTCGGTAAATTCAATATAATAAAGTCCGTAAATTCAATATAATAAAGTCCGTAAATTTAATATAATAAAGTCTGTAAATTCAATATAATAAAGTCTGTAAATTCAATATAATAAAGTCCGTAAATTCAATATAATAAAGTCCGTAAATTCAATATAATAAAGTCTGTAAATTCAATATAATAAAATCCGTAAATTCAATATAATAAAGTTCGTAAATTCAATATAATAAAGTCCGTAAATTCAATATAATAAAGTCCGTAAATTCAATATAATAAAGTCTGTAAATTCAATATAATAAAATCCGTAAATTCAATATAATAAAGTTCGTAAATTCAATATAATAAAGTCCGTAAATTCAATATAATAAAGTCCGTAAATTCAATATAATAAAGTCTGTAAATTCAATATAATAAAATCCGTAAATTCAATATAATAAAATCCGTAAATTCAATATAATAAAGTCCGTAAATTCAATATAATAAAGTCCGTAAATTCAATATAATAAAGTCCGTAAATTCAATACAATAAAGTCTGTAAATTCAATATAATAAAATCCGTAAATTCAATATAATAAAGTTCGTAAATTCAATATAATAAAGTCCGTAAATTCAATATAATAAAGTCCGTAAATTCAATATAATAAAGTCTGTAAATTCAATATAATAAAATCCGTAAATTCAATATAATAAAGTTCGTAAATTCAATATAATAAAGTCTGTAAATTCAATATAATAAAATCCGTAAATTCAATATAATAAAGTTCGTAAATTCAATATAATAAAATCCGTAAATTCAATATAATAAAGTTCGTAAATTCAATATAATAAAGTTCGTAAATTTAATATAAAGAGATCAGTAAATTCAATCTCTTCCAAAAATATTTTTACGTTTAAACGTTTATATTGCATTCTCATACATCATATTTCAATCCATTAAATTAAATGTTTCATTATAGTCCTTCGTCTTTGTTGACAATTATCCCGTATGAAGGATTAATCCAAATATTCCTCCAGACATAATTCAGAGAAGAAAATTCTCTTTTCTAAAGACAAACAAAAACATTCCACTCGTTTATAAAATGTGAATAAAAATGTTCTTTTCTAAAGATAAACAATAAAATCCAATCGTTTATACAATGTAAATAAAAATATTTAAAAAATATTTTCTAAAGATAAACAAAAAAATCCAATCGTTTATACAATGTAAATAAAAATATAAAAAAAATATTTTCTAAAAAATCCAGTCGTTTATACAATGTAAATAAAAAAATATAAAAAAATAATTTTCTAAACATAAACAAAAAAATCCAATCGTTTATACAATGTAAATAAAAATATAAACATTTTATTTTCTAAAGATAAACAAAAAAATCCAATCGTTTATACAATGTGAATAAAATATAAAAATTTTCTTAAATATTCCGGGATTCAGATATGGCATATTTCTCGATTTCTTAAATATATTTTTTATTTAATACCAACCTCTTATTAGATATTGAACTCAATTATATAAATATAAATAAATTTACACATAAATTTATTTAACCATATATATAGAATAAAAGTGTCAGACAACAATGCCGTCTATCAGTGGTAATTTACTCTCAAACGTAATGTTTTAAATTTATTTCTGTACAAAGAAATTTATGATTGTAAACGATATTTTAATCAATGTAATGAATAAACGATAGCGCAAGTAATTAAAATAAACATCAACCAAAATCCGATTGAAGGGAAAAAGAAGCAGTAGGCAGCAGGTGTTTCAAATATATCATTTCTTACAATATTTATTTCGTTGTTAAAAGAAAAAAAAACTCGAACGTACTTGAAGGGTTTAACTTTCAACACTTTTTAAGATGTCCTATTTATGTAATTTAAAATCCATTTTTAATTACAACCATTCATCTATTTATCTTTCAAAAAATGTTAATATTTTCTCAGAAGAAATTAAGAGGAAAAACAGTCAATGAGCGAAATAAAAATAAACATAAAACGACTCCCGGGCAACGCCAGATAGCTACAGCTTATAATAGATAACGTTTTTTCTATATACAAATCTCAAATAAATGGCATTCTTTTAAACTAATGTTAACTTAAAATCTCGGCCAAAATATTTTTGAGATTTTAAATTTCAGTGTATATTTTCGATGTGCAATTTTCCTTTTTAATTTGGCTTAATTTTCATTCTTTCAATATATTAAAATATGTTGGAGTAGAAAAGGTTTTCTGACTCAATTTCGTAATGAGATTGATTCGTGGGAATTTAAAGTGACAAAAACGATTATCAAAATATCTATATCATAAAAGTGAACGTACGTGTTTGCAGCTCCCTTCAGTAATCAGGTAAGAAAAATTATTTTTTTATGAGCAGAGATGGAGGGGCTTAATCTTAATAATAACTGACAATAATAAAAAAGAACGGAAAGAATAATCACCTAGACGAATTTAATTTTGTGGGCAAAGAAATGGAGGCTTTATCTTAATAATAACTGATAATAATAAAAATGAAAGCAGAGAATTTCTCTCAATTTTAATATAAAAAAGAGAAATAAATAGCAATAACATCTCGCTTGATTGACTCACAATTTTTTTTTAATTTAATTAATTTGTTAATTTCTATTTTTAATTCAATTAATTTAATGTTGTCTTCTTTTTCTTATCGATTAGTTTGTTTTACCTTTTCATCGATTAGTTTCGTTTCATTTATTTCAAGTAGTGAATAGGAATGAAATCGTGAAGCAATAGCGAGCAGGCGAAGCCAGCTAGTTTTTAATAAAATACTTAATCACTATTAATTATAGAAAACTGCTGACTATTTCATTGGAATCTGATATATTTTTTATTAATATAAAAAGAAATATTTTAAACGCAGGTAAGTCTCTGAAAGGCGCAATGGAACATAATTTGTATGTTCGTATTTACATGCCTCCCCACGAGGGCAAAGGTAAGTTTTTAATGTGGAGAAAATTCAGTTCTGCAAAAAGGAGAACTTTGGACTGGAACAAATATAAACATTACCTCAGTCTAGAAGTACTTCTCCTTCACTTACAGAGGGCAGAATAGATTAAGTGTTGCATCAGAACAGATACTACACTTTGTTCCTAGATTGGATGTTTAATGCAATATAATAAATAAGATACATGGCGACCCCCCCCCCGAAAAAAAGAAAATAAGAGCCTTGGAACCGTTAATAGAATTCACACTCTGTCTGCAATCTAATCATATTTGGTACAAATAAGCTTCAGTCTATGCCTGACTTATCCACCAAGGTTCGTTTAGGAATATCCAACAGTATTTGTTAATTGCTGTTCAATAAAATGTGAAACACTTTGTCTCATGAATAGTGGTGTAATTCTGAATATGGCTTCACACTCAGCGACCCATAACCCCCAGATTTTTATCTGTGAGATTATCTGAAAGTTAATGTTTATTAAATTCCGCGTTTAGTTCTGAAAATGCTTTTTCAAACTGAAGCGTGACAGACTAAGTTTAAGTGTGACAGACAGACAGAATTCGCCCGTCGTCGGATGTTAGTCATGTCGGGATATCGGGTTCGGCCAACAAGAGTGATTACCTAGTTGTTGACCAGCGTTATGGCCAAAAGGTCCGATAGTTGGTCAGATCTATCGTTTCTCTTCGAGTGTCATGACGTAATAGACACAGAGACCGCTTTAAATCAACGACATAAAGAGTACAATACATGATACGATTGTAGGTAAGATTTTTACAGTCTGTTAATTTTCTTAATATTTAAAACTGTAAGTAACGTAGTTTTATCAATAACAATTAATTTCCTACTGTTGTCAGACGCGAGGTGAATTTTACTCGAAAATCCGAAACAAATAATCGAGGTACAACAAAAAATACGCGAGTTAAATCGGACTTAAAGAACAAATATACAAGTAAAGTTTGGCCCCAAAAAAAGAAAGAAAAATGCGCAAGATAAGTTAAAACCAATCCTCTCTCTCTCTCTTCCCCTCCTTCCCCTATCTCTCTCTTCCCCTCCTTCCCCTATCTCTCTCTTCCCTTCCCACCCCTATCTCTCTCTTCCCTTCTCTCCCCTATCTCTCTCTTCCCTTCCCTCACCCTAAATCTATTTCTCTCTCTCTCTCTCTATCTCTCTTTCTCTCTCTCTCTCTCTCTCTCTCTCTCTCTCTCTCTCTCTCTCTCTCCTGAATCTGTAAATAAAGCATTTGTGTGCCCGTAGATTAATTCTTATTTTAGTCACAAAATTATCAACACCAAGCGATTTGTTTGTGTCTATTAAAAGTAAAAGAAATTATTTCCTTTATTTTTAATTTTTTAATTTCCGGTTATTAATATTAAGCCTCCTCTTCTTTGCTCATATAAATGTGCATACGTGACTTTTCTTTTGTTTCTTTACTATTAGCAGTTATTATTAAAATTAAAATTATGCCTCCTATTCGTTGTTTTAAAATAAATTTAAATACGTGATTATTGAAGCGAGTCGGACGCACGTGTGCTCGCTTTTATGATATAGAAGAAAGATTAAAAACCTTACTTCAGTTTGGAATTACCTAATAGATATTATACAATTGTATATAACTAAATATGTTTAAAGATAGCTACTACTAATGGAGATTTGGTATCTGCCTGTCCGAAGTCGAAACGATACTCTTACTTCTATTATTGTACTATGTACTAGATTTCAGTGCTCAATTCCAGAAGGATACCCTAATATGTTTTATGGTCATTATACGATCTTTCCAGGCATTGCCTCCTCCTGTTGACAGGAGACCATCCTCACGGGCATTACCTCCTACTTTGGGAAGGAGATAGCGTATGTTACAATTGTCTGTCTATGTGTAAACTCAACACGTATGTAATAAACAAAGATTTGCTACCCGGGAAAGCATATTATTGCTAGTTTAAGTTATTTTTGAGACAACAGCAACATCAGATAACATTTATAAAAGTTACATTTTTTGCATTGTGTCTTCGGCGATCGGGCGATCCCATCTTTTAAAAAGGGGTGGAGGGTGATAAAGTGCACACGAACATGAAATTGTCTTAGCGTATTATTTTTATAGAGATATCACATACTTAAAAAACACAGAAGAATAACACTCATAGTATAAACGCCGGCGTACCCCAAGGATCCATTCTGGGCCCAACCGTCTTCCTGATATTCATCAATGATCTCTCAAGTACCATTTTCAGTTGATTTGCTGACATTTATGTAGATAACACAACCGCCTATAGCAACACTTTGAAGAGCATTAATAGTCAAGCTCTTTCTGATTGTCTCTCTTCCGACCTATACTATGTTGTGCTATGAGAAAAAGGTGGATGGTTAGTTCTAATAGTCTAAAACCAAGCTTCTCTCTTTTCACCACTAACGCTCGGATCCTCAGTTTGCCCGAATTGAAATGAATTGCTCTTTCCTTTAGGAATCCTCCTGCTTTGATAAGCTTCTAAGACTGACCTTCACTGAAGACCTGAAATGGAAGACTTTCATCAAATATTTTGCTAAGGTCGCTGGGAAAATGGTTAGATCATTGTATCGCTCGAGAAAGTATCTCACTCCTGACGCAATTCTCTACTTGTATAAGAATCAAATACGTCTTGATATGGAGTACTGTTGCCACATCTAGGAAAGTGCCGCTCAAGGAACCCTTTCCTGTGTTCACAGAGTACAAACTTGACATCGAAATCTTGTGAAGTATGTCCTCTTCTCTTCTCTACAACGTCTTTCTCACAGAAGGGAAGTTGCTAGTCTTTTTCTACTCTATTGTTATTTTATGGCAAATCATAGACTAAGCTCCAATCTATAGTTTCAATCATGTAAAACACTGACAACAAAACCACTGTAAATCATTTTTCTTTTTTTTTCTGTGTACATAAAACTAAATAGAACTTCTCTGAGCAAAGTTTCTTTCCTAGAAGTACCCGTTTGTAGGACACAATACAACAGGGCTGCTTCCCAGCTGACTACAGCATGGTCGTTTTCAAGTCTAATGTTAACAAATTCTTGTTTGCCCATTTTTTTTAAATAATAAAATTCTGCCCACTTTCATCCATCGTTATTAATCCTTACGGTTTTGTCTCACCGTCCACCTGTCAAACTCATTAACTCTCATCCTCGAGTGGCATTTAGGCCTTGATAAGCGGTGACTTTTTAGTACATAAAAAAAACTGAAAATCGAGAGAGATAGAAGAAATGTTTTACCTACCAATTAGCGGAACCGATTCGGATGTAGCGGGTACTTGCTCAGCAACTAGTAGCATAAACATAGAAAAGGCGAGAAAGACGGACAGTCCGAGGGTAATCTTTTCACCTGAAGTTGGCGGTAACCAAAAGGTGAGTAAAGTGAGCGCTGACAACATGACGCACGGGATGATAATGTTGAAGATGTAGTAGAATGTCCGTCGTCGGATGTACAACGTGTAAGTCATGTCGGGATGCGGGTCCGGACAACACGAGTGAGTACGTATGTTCTTGTCCAGCGTGATGGCCAAAAGGTCCCACTCACTATTGTTGACGTAGGTGGTCAGATCAACTGGTTTGTCCTCCATCATCGTGACGTAATCGATCCAGAGACCGCTGTAAATCCATGATCCAAAGCGTAGAATGCACTGTTGGTCATCAAAGGGGAAATACGTGATGTCTACTTTGCAAGAACTTTTTAGTTTGACCGGAACTGGCCAGAGTACCGTACCATTGTAGTCAACCAGCACGTATGTGCCTTGCATAAACCCTGTAGATCCGTCATCTGCACTGTAAAGTAAAAGGAAACGCAAATCAAATTAGAGAATAGAATATTATATATCGATATATAAAGTAAAGGTTTGCTGTATATGTGTCGAAGCATCACAGTCAAACGGTCGATCTAAGAGCTAAACTTACTGCAGATTTGGAATCAGCACCTTCGATCCGATGCCATTATTGATATCAGAATTTCTTGAACATTTTTAAAAACTCATTATTCAAAATTAAAAATATGTTAAAATAACATTAGAAACAAATGTTTCAACATTTTTGGCGTTCCACTTTAGTCTTGTCTACGTATTTAACATATTTAATTGAAAGGAAAATATTTCTCATTTTATTACTAAAAATGATAATTTGATAAATGTTCACTAATATATTTCTACTTTAATAATAATTTTTATGTTATATTTATGTTTATTTATTTATTTTAGACAATCGAATTATTTTATGCGGAGAGGTAAAACAAATCCCTATGCTGAACTCCTTTAAGTAGATTAAAAAGACTACATATTTTTGTTAGATTGGTGGCCTTGTGGGTTCCAATATTTGATGACATCGCGCGTTCAAATCTCCCACTAGAAAATTGGTTTCTTTTCCAGTTATTTCCTAATCGACATCGATCATCATCATGAATCTGAATAAGTTTATTTTAAAATAAAAATAGATTAAAATATCTAACAGATGTTCTTAACTTCTAATCTTGGCTATAACATTTTTAAAAAGTTGAGAAACCCGCCAGAGACGGGCACTTCAGTCTGTATCAATATAAATATACATGATCTAAGCAGTTACGAAAATAAAACAACAACAACTCATTGCTTTGTTTATGAATCTTCATTCGGCAGTTGGAGAGTGATATTTTTCGGACGACCTTTGTCCTTTATCATCCAGGTACGAAATGTGAAAACTGCTAGTAATTTATCCATTAATTTTAAACACGTGTCTCTGTAAAAAAACAACATGTATTCAGTTAAAAAGAAACAATGTGTTTGCACTAAATGATTGGATTGCCGAAAAGATTGTGGTTTTTATTAATAATCTTATATGGGGCATTGGAGGGGGTACATGAATGGACCCATAAAAATGTTTTTGGTTACACACATCATCTTTCCCCAGATCACGTGATCTTTTGGCTTCTGAACAATTTCATCGTACCCAATTTCACTCACAAGGCCTGGATATTAACCCGTAAAATCTGATTAAGTTCCAACTAATTAAGAAGACAATGAATATAACTGTTCGATATCACTTGACAGCCATTAATCTTCTTATATTAGATGAAATCGTACATATAGATAGGGAAGCAACTTTTGATTGAAACGTGCAAATACTTTTAACGATTTCTAAATACATTTTGTATAGTGAGTCGGTTACATAGATGCATGACAGCCGTTTTAATACAGTAAAATGCATCGATGAAGTAAATGTGAACGAGATGATCGTTTGTATAATTTGATTATCTTCCTTACACAAACGGAATACCAACAGTTTAACTGGCAATGGTCGTCAAACCACGCGCAATTGCCACAAAAGGCCCCCCCCCCCCAAGAAATACCGCACATAATTCATCTCCAATGGCAAAAATGTCTACTACTATAAACCCCTAGAATGGCACGGAAATGGGGGATTATTTTACGTTAAATTTATATGCGAGACTCTAAATTCTCGCTAGTTTTTTTAAAGTATTTACACGTAATCGCTTGAAAAAGTGGAATCTCATTTTATCTAGAAGGGTGATAATAAAGACATATTTGTATTTATTTGTTTATAAATAATCATATATCGTTCCCGTCACCCAAAAGTTAGCCAGTAAAGAAAAAAAAGTGTCTTTTTCTAGCCTCTGGACGAAACCATTTAAAGTGGTGAAGGAGAAGCGAAAAAGAAAATAGCAAGTCAGGCAATCCTGAAATTCATTCGGAAAGAAATCCACAACTCTAAATCAAAAGTCAACTCTAAATAAAAAGTCAACGGTAAGTGTTTTATTTTTATTTTTAGGTCCTTAGAAATGATAATAATAATTTATATATAAAAAATGAAATTACTGACGTCATTCTATGATTTTATATGGATATTAGTGTGAACACTGGCGACGCATAATTGTTTTACCATCATTTTTGCTGGAAAGTGTACACTAGTATTATATATAAAAGAATTGTAAACAAAAAAAATGCAGACTCACAAAAAAATCGATATGACAATGCGATTCTGGTAAATGTTTTGTTGGACTTGATTTTCGTAATATAAAAAATGAGCACCCTACATTAAACCCCAACATTGTGCCAATAGTTGCTGAAGTAGTAATAAGTAGTGAGTGCAGACACTGGCGAAGCATATTTTTCCCATCATTTTTTACTAATAAAAGAATAATTAATTTATAGTTCTACTCCCGTCATGGCTAATGAAACGAAAACAATCTACCCTCTGGATTAAATAAAAGTTTTAGTTTAAAATTCTGCACGGGTTCCTGAGATCAACATAAAGATTCCCACGTGTGAAAAGATGCACCTGAAAAAGTCCGGATTTTTTTATATCAGCTGAAACGTATGTAGCAATTCAAAGTCAATATTCGAAGGGGGGGGGGTAAAAATAAAGACTGCAACTGCACTGTGATTTGTATCAAGGGAAGTAAATGTTGACGATAGTTATTATCATTTAGAAAATAAATACTTTATCTTTTTATCAATAAATAATACATGCAAATCTAATTATTCGTTAGATATTACTAGTTTTTGTTATAATAACGAAAGTAAAATTTAAATTCCGTAAACTATAAATACTTTTAATTCTTTCGAAAAGTTGACAGTGTAATATTGACTTCATTAAGATTATTTTCTTTGGATAAAGGGGAATAAGTGCGGCAGTACTTATGGAAAATCAATACGAAGTTATCTCCCTTTCATTTTTAATTTTCCTATTTATCTCCCTTGCGTTAAAAAAATCTATTTACTTGTGTTTGTACGATTTTATCGTGGAGGAAAATCAAGCTTCTGAAAACAGAGTAATAAAGGTTTCCCCCTCCGACCAAGAACGAAGCAGAATATACACTTGGATGTAGCACGATGGACGGTAAATTCCCTATTTACTTGTAAATGCACGAAGACAAAGTTAAACACAAAGTCGGTTTTAAAGTTGAGGAAAGTGCAGAAGTTTTCTTATAGAAAACACATGCATTTTAGAACATACAACTCACAAACAAAAACTACATTTATTAGAAGCCTTATACATTAACACAAATAAAAAACAACCATCAACAAAATAAATTTCAATATTAATGACAACATACAGACATGTTTATAATACTAACATAAGTACCTTATTAATACTGTAACTAACACATGATTCCGTGGGGGGGGGGGAATACCTATAAATATCTAACCACCATGTACTTTACTCGATAATCAACCCTGAAGATGGATCCAGATGGATCCGAGAGTACTAGGAATATAAATGAATATGGCAGATACATCGGCCAGTTCCCGCTTGAAACAAGAATATACATAAGGAAATGAGAAATGACCAAGACAAAAATATGCAGACATAAATTGTCTGTCGTATTCAACGAAGTATCTTTAAATGAAAATATGCTGCATATATATATATATATATATATATATATATATATATATATATATATATATATATATATATAAAGTTGGCTATGAGTATATTTAATTGAACTTAGTTTTATTCCAAGTATGTAAAAAGAGGATGGAAACCTTTTGTGAACATTCAGATACCTCCCATTTTTGTGAAAATTTAACAATAAGTATTGGAGAATAAGAAATCCTCCTACACTGAAATAACCATTTTTGTTTAAATTAAGAAATGTAGACCAAAATAATTGCTACAGTTAAGGAGGATTTCTTTCCATTTGAGTTTGCATACTTCACATACATTTCACATACGGCACTCTGATCATATCCTGAAGGTTGGCTGTGTGTTAGAAAGGCCAGCCAAGTCTATGTGCTGCTGATGATAAAATCATTTATGTTCGACGAAACTTTTCCACTAATTTAGCCATAAGTAACATTTCCTTGCACACACAGAAAACAACATTCTATTTCACCCTAACGTGGCATCATATACACATTTAAAATGCTATGAATTGTTTGTCAATATCCTGTAAAGAAAATTGTTTGTCAATATCCAATAAAAAAAAAAATTGTTTGTCAATATCCAGTAAAAAAAATTGTTCGTCAATATCCAGTAAAAAAAATTGTTCGTCAATATCCTGTAAAAAAAATTGTTTGTCAATATCCAGTAAAAAAAAGATGTTTGTCAATATCAAGTAAAAAAAAAAGATGTTTGTCAATATCCAGTAAAAAAAATTGTGTGTCAATATCCTGTAAAAAAAAATTGTTTGTGTGTCCAGTAAAAAAAAATTGTTTGTGTGTCCAGTAAAAAAAATTGTTTGTGTGTCTAGTAAAAAAAATTGTTTGTGTGTCCAGTAAAAAAAATTGTTTGTGTGTCCAGTAAAAAAAAAGTTGTTTGCCAATATGCAGTAAAAAAAAAAGTTGTTTGTCAATATCCTGTAAAAAAAACATTGTGTCAATATTCAGTAAAAAAAAATTGTTTGTCAATATCCAGTAAAAAAAATGTTTGTCAATATCCAGTAAAAAAAAAATAATAGTGCAATTTTATTTTTAAAAAGTCTTTAATTTTTTCAAATCTATTTTGTATATGAATGAGCGGAAACAATTGTGAATATTTAAATTGTGGAGGCTTTTTAACAATTCATTTCATATTTCTTATCAACTCTCCCTCTAATAAAACCCAGTGTATATTTATTCGTATATAAATATATATTTATATACGAATAAATGTATACAAATTTGTATATAAATATATATTTATATACAAATAAATGTATACAAATATATATATATATATATATATATATATATATATATATATATATATATATACCCAAATAAATGTACATCCCTTATCACGCAAATAAAAAAAACGTGCCACTGAAGCCATTTGAAGTGTTTAAAAGAATGGAGAAAGCAAATAGGAAGTCAGACAAGCCTCGCCTTCTAAAATGAATTCGAAAACAAACGCCTACTCTATTTCAATGATGAGGTGTTTTCCTTCTTCTTTTTTCTTTTTTATCAGAATGATACTTTTTTATTTATTTCTTAATTTATTTTCTTAAACATTCTAGCTTGAGACGTTTTCTTTCTTTCTATTTTTAACTTTACTGATTAGACGTTATTTCAGATGTATGTATATATGTGCGTTCATGTATGTATAGGTTGAATTTACGTGTATATCTATGTATTTATAACAGATTGCCTAGTTTGGTGTTTGCGCTTATGTGTCTGTGCATGGTTGTGTATTCATATTTGCGGGTTAATATATATGGATGCATATAAATAGCTTACTGGGTAATATTATATATCTTTCATGATTATTTGGAAAATGTGTGATTGCTTTTATGTTCATTAACTTTCTGCTTTTGCAGCGAGTCTGCGTGTATGTGTATGTCTGTATGTATTATACGTATGCGTAGTTGTATTCGTGAATGTATATTTTGTATACATGTATATATATAGTTTAGTATGTGTGTATATGTGAGTGTATGTATATCTATATACAGCATAAACACGTTGACACACCGGTTCCTGTTAGATCATCGAAGTTTAGCGACATTGAGCCTGGTCAGTACTGAAATATATGCACATTTGAGAATAGCAGGTGCTGTATGTGGTTTCCATTTATTTCGGCATTGTTTCCAGTCGTCTTGGACTTATCCTTGCCACTAGAATCAAGCAGTGCTTATTCAAGATAGGTGTGGCTAATGGTTGCACAAACTTTGCTTCAATATTGCACGTGCAGCTACCTTTAAGGGTATCCATTGTCTCTCAGAATTGAACGGAGGCCATGATATATATATATATATATATATATATATATATATATATATATTAATATATATGTATATATGTATTAATATATATGTGTATTAATATGTATTAATATATTCATATATATATATATATATATATATATATATATATATATATATATATATAATATATATATATATATATAACTTCTTTGTAATGTAGCAGGAAAAATCCCAGCAGAGTGCTCGATTAATTAAGAATTGAAGTTAAAAATTAAAAATTAAGAGCATAATATTTATTTATTTTGGTACAGAAAAATTAGTACAACATTCGTACCGTCGGTTTCAAGCACGGAAGGACTTAGCCATCCGGTTCTCTTCAGCTTCTGTTGTCACCTGTTTCGAAAATGTGAAGTCACGTGTCACTCTCGTTTGGACGCGTTATTTACTTAGAGTGTTGTGTATGTTTGTTTAAATTTAGTGTAAACAACTGCCCTCTAGAGAGGAATTGCAAAATCGATTCACTCGTATATGAGGCCACCGTCACAAACCAGACTACCAGTAGAGCAGAAAAATACATGGGCATGACGCAGGGAAGTTTCAAGCAAAGATTATACGCACACAGAAACACCTTCAGATACAAAAACAAGGCAAATACGGATCTCGCGACCCGGATATGATAAATTAAAGATGAAAATACACCCTTTACCATCAAATGGAAAGTGATTGAAAGAAAACCATCTTTCTCTCCAGCCATATATAGATACCCTCTATGTTACGCTTAAAAATGTCATATATCAAGGGCCATCATTGACCCAAATACAGTCTGTTTGAATACCCGAGATGAAATCTTTAAGGGGTGCATCCACAGGTAACACGCACTACTCATAAACTGGACTTACCGATACACATAAAGGCCTAGCTACTCACCCCCCTCTGCCAAATACATAACCCAATAATATCCCAATTAAATACCGACTTTCACTCCAGAAAATTGTCCCAACTATCACCCCTCATAAATATAAATAAAATTAAAAAATACGAACAAATACCTTAATCAACCCATATCCACACTACTTTCCAAGAGCAATACTTTCAACATTCCCAAAAATATTTCGCCAGTCATTAAGAGTGTAACACCCCCAATTTCACAATATTATTATTACTCCCATAAGTCCCCACCATTTCTCGGTCATAATGCTAATCTCCCATATCTCCCAAACAGATCCAATCTTGCCAACCCAATCCTTACTCTTATCTCTAAATCAGGTTTAATCAGCATACCAATCTCATCACCTCCTGAATTTATGTAAACGGTTTCAAACCATTTTTAAAATCCTACAGAGTTACTGCCCTTAGACCGCCCCGATGATACCTTTATTTTAATTCCTTCGGGATTGATTTAAAGTCCTTTAATCCAGGATTTAAACACGAATTTAATGAATGTTGTCCTTTTCACCTCTTTAATCTTTAAACCCATTTCATCTCCCTGATTCCTTTAGAAGACACATCATCAAACCCTAAAACAGTAACGCCCAAATATACGATACTCATAATATTGACTCACGGAAATTATATAGAAATATTTTTTTATTTTTTTTATTTTATTTTTTATTTTTTTATCTCTTTAAATCTCTTCCGATTTAAATCTCAACTGTTACTTTTCACCCTCCCCCTTTTTTTCTTCAAACCTTATTAAACCTTCCGTACACTAAATTTAAACAAACATCCCCATCACTCTAAGCAAATAACGCGTCCAAACGAGAGTGACACGTTACTTCACATTTCCGAAACAGATGACAACAGAAGCTGAAGAGAGCCGGATGGCTAAGTCCATCCGTGCTGGAAACCGACGGTACGAATGTTGTACTAATTTTTCTGTACCAATATATATATATATATATATATATATATATATATATATATATATATATATATATATACAGCCGCACAGAAATCTCCTTAGTAATGATCTTGCGAAGAACGCAGTCGTAGATTTCCTGTAACCGACACTTATATCTCTCAGCTTCTTTCGGAAATTTCAATTATTGCTGTGACAGCCCCGATGACGTGTGGTTAGCACGGAAACGACATTTTATTGAGTAGGCTGTTTATTTATAAAGCTCAACTTTGTCTTTAGAACTTTTGACAAAATTGTGCTTTAAGGGTTTTTTTTATCAATATTTGAACTTGCTTAATTAACTTGAAACACAGCTGCTAAGCTCGAGGGGTCGTAATGTGGCCTGTATTGAATTTAATTTTGTATTACGCAAGTGGAGTATAAAAAAGGGGTGGAAATGTGAAAATTTTAATACCTCAAATTTTTGTCAAATTTAAACCATAGTTATTATGCCTAATAAATATTCATAATAAATATTCCACAATTTTCATTTTTTTTGGAGTATTTTTAATGGGTTTGGGACGGATAATATAAGCACCAGCTCCCTTTGAAAATTCAAATATTTAGAAACAAATGAGGCAAACTTTCCCTGAATTTCAATTTTTTTCTTAAGAACCTTTAAGCTTAAATCTGAAATTTTAGACATTTTCTACACTCGAAATCATGCAATGGATTTTGATTAAAATTAGAATAAGGATTCTTGACATAAGCTTTCGTATCTATATCTTGAGTTTAATGTTCGTGAGTGGTGCAAAGTAGTTTTGTTTGTGGAAATTATTTTACGCGTACTTGGACAGGTATTCTTCTAGCACATATCTATATATTCTTTAACAATTATAAGAACACTTCCCAACCACTGATTGCCTTTGCTGATAGCATCCTACCCGAAGGAAATATATCGCATTATTTTTGCAATATACTTAGTTTCAAAACAGCAACAGGACTAATGAAAAATAATTTCAAAAGATATCTGGCGAGTATACACGGTGAACCGAGTGCAAGAGAAATACAAACAATTGCACTTGAAAAGACGGTTAGAATCTTTAAAAGATCTCTAGGCTGGCGTGTCTGAAATAGCCGGTGAATGTCTGACATCCGGTAGGATGCCCCATCTCAAGCAAAAACAGAAAGATAAGAAAAATATATATATAATGTATATATATATGTATAAATATATATATATTTATTCTCAAGATAGTGCATTATAATAATAATAATAATAAATAACAAATATGTGTTATCTTTGTGTGTATACAAACTATTTAATTATCATTTACATATTTAAAATGTATTTGTAAAGTTCACCAAATCGAAAGCTTGATTGAGTTTCGTTGTAATTGCCGGCAAAAGGTTCCTATTTTCAGATCGACAATTAAGTATACTTACTTGTTGTATATAAAAGTGTCCGGCAGCCATACATTTTTGGCTGGAACTCGTAAAGACCGCACACTGTTGTATTTCTGAGGTTCCCAGTATAAATTTTCATCTGACCATTCCTAAAAGAAAAGAAACCACATTTATTGAATATTTTACTTTTGACACTAAAACATTCAGTTTTCAAAAATATTATCAACAGTTAATCGCTTTTACTCAATTGAGGAACGCATGAAAAACCCATTAAAACACAATAAACAATTGTCGCAGTAAATAATGAACGAATTCAGTTAAATAATAGCTCTTCTATTAAAAAGCTATTAATCGTCTAACATATAAAGTTATCTTGTCGATATTTTCAAACCTATATAGCATCACTCAAATGAATGTTTGTGTTCGACGAGCTAGTATGTGTTTTTAGAATTATCACCTGGTTTTCTGTATGATAAAAAGAACGTACTTCGTTTCGCTTTTGTTAGAAAATTAATTATTCTGGTCTGGAAGATTTATAAAAATATGGCAGTATTTTCTAATTCCCTAAAGATAAAAATCAGCTTACATTATTAATAAAAACACATTTCCCCATTTGTCAATTTAATTTTACTATCAGATAAACAATTACATTTCTTTTTTGCATGGATTTTACCTATTTATATTTAAATATTATTTAATTATCGTACTGGTAGGTACAATTTATTTATTTATTATAACTATCTACAATGCTGTGTTCGTATAATGCTACAGCAGTGGTCGTGATTGCAAATAGTTGTGCGTTGAATAATTTCTTCCTACCAGTTCTACATAAACACAAATTTACTACTTTCATTTGAAGATTTTATTTTTGTAAGTCTTTCCATTTGCGATTTAATATTTTTATACATGTTAAAAGTTTTGTCGGTAAAGCGATATATATATATATATATATATATATATATATATATATATATATATATATATTAATAAAATTGATATGTAAACCATTAACAATGCGAGATTAATTTATATATATATATTTTTTTACATTAATCTTATATTTCGGAATAAATTCCATCTTCAGAGATGATCAGTTATTGAGTCATTTTTTCTTTTTTTTTTTAATCTAAAACAAGAATAACTAAACTTATTTCTTTGTTACTTGATAAAACGTCTCTCCGCACTGGTGGTGTTGGCGGCCATGATTCAAATTCCGGTGTCGAACGAAGAGCCTGGCTCGCTCCTGTAGGTTAAGTAATATTGGTTGGTCGTCCATTTAAAGCATTGTTTGATATGTTAATAAAATTGATATGTAAGCCATTAACAATGCTATATATATATATATATATATATATATATATATATATATATATATATATATATATATATATATGCATTGATTAATACGAAATTAAACTATACACTTTCTTATCATTATTTCTAATGAGATTGATATTTCAATAATAAATTACGACTGTTAGATATTGAGCGAGCAGATCTCCTAATTTGTATTTATATTACATTTCTTTTAAAGTTATTATGATATTGTTTTTAACTTAAGGTTACCTAAAAAAATATGTACGTTATTATATACTTAACCATGCGTTTACTAACATCAAATAATTATTTGACTTTTGGTAGATTCGTTTGACTTTCATGTATAATTTAATTTTATTAAAAACATCTGTCCGATTGCGGAAGCAAACTCATGGGGCGTCGATGTTGCTAATTCGAAACACTAAAATGCTTTGTAAAATGTCTTTAAACGATGTGTATAACGTTCACTTGAAATCATTTAGTTGATATAGGGAAATCTGAAAATAAATTTACAGCGAATCAACCGGAAATTACTTTTATAAGATGATGTTTCTGAAACACGTAAATACATTATTCACTTTATATATTAGATAGGTGCGCATGTTTAGTTTGTTTTCTTGCATTCAAAATGCCTTAGTAACAAGGTGAATACATAATGGAGGATTGTATTGAATAGAAAATATGATCCCCTAGAAAAAAACAATCGCGTCTAATGTACAGGAATTTAGTTTCAAGAGAAAAAAGTGAAAGCAGTTCGAACTTTTGTTCGACCTGCTTTCAGATGAATCAGAGGGAAAAACGAGTTTTATATGCGTGTATGTGTGTGCGAGAATACACATATATGTTCACATGTATGTATATATATGTATATATATATATATATATATATAAAACTATTACTATTTCATGTATCCACATAAGATTTTATAAGGAGATATACTTTTTTTATATATCAATTTTCAGTATTTACTTCAACAGTGCTCGATACGTAAGTAAAGCTAGGTAGTAAGCTATGAAAATATATTGATGGCAATTAAGCTACACAGAGGCTCCTGCGTTTTCTCCCCGGGGGTAATCTTCAGGCTAAAATGCATTTTAGCCTGAAGATTCCCCCCGGGGATGAAACGCAGGAGCCTCTGTGTAGCTTAATTGCCATAAATATATTTCCATAGCTTACTACCTAGCTTTACTTACGTATCGAGCACTGTTGAAGTAAATACTGAAAATTGATATATAAAAAAAGTATATCTCCTTATAAAATCTTATGTGGATAATTTTTTTTATATTATTTGATTTGATTTATTTATCGTTGTAATAATTAACATAAACATTGGATAATGTTCACTTCATCGATTGCTGACGCATCTCACGACTGGACAACTTTTTCAATTCTTTTAATTTCTCGTATTTGCACTGTCACTCATCACCTGGATTAATCTTCAGTCAACCTTTTGGATAGCTTTCCTGATTATGTTTTTTAAATTGTATGACTTGGATGGATTGTATAAATTTAACAAAAAAGTATGTTTTTGGGTTGATATATTTATGTTATATATTTTCATGTATTTTTGTATATATTTTTATATATTTTCAAAGTGTAATCTTATTACCTGTAGTAATATCACTGCGGTAATGGTCCTCTGAGGAGAAGAATTATCTTTGAAAACTCATGAGCTAAGGACGTTAAGATACTTTGCTTGAACTTTGAATTCTAATAAAATTTGATTGGCACCTTATTTTTTTATTTCATTTTATATTATAATATATATATATATATATATATATATATATCTTGGGGGAAAATATGGGTGTATTCATAGATAACATATATATGTAGTGTATGTATTCATATATCTAAATAAATAAATGCAAATGCAAAAGTTTTTTCCATTTATCACTCATATATTATCATCAAAACGGGTTACTGTTATTTAAATCAATGATACACCATATTTTTAAATACTGTATATATAATGAAGATAAACGATTAATGAGACATTTCTTTGAATGCCTACTTTGCATATCTATTTTTAAACCGCTCATGATAAATTAATGTTTGGTGTTATTAATTTGAAATTGTATTGTCCTATTTTTACTATATATTTGCAATAGTTTCGTGATTAATGACTAAAAAATATTATTGCACTAAACTAACAGCGCTCACTGCGAGGCATAAGCGAGAAATGAAAAGGGAGGGAGAGACTCGTTCGTTTGCTCGTTTGCTCGCTCCTCGACCTCTCTCTTTCTTTCTCGCCCATCTCCCTATCTCTCTCTCTATATATATATATATCCCACGCGCGCCCCTCTCTTGTCATCCCTCGTTAGCTACGCCTCTTTTTATTTTTACCCGTGATTCTTTGTATTTCTATTTTAGGTTTTAATTTTTAAATTGCTAGGTTTTTGTTCAGTTTAGTTTTTTTTTTACTTATTTGTTTATTTATTTATTTATTTATTTATTTATTTATGTATCGTTAGCCTAAGGTAAATTTATTTCTGTGTAGGCAGCTGTTTGCTATCCTACTTCTACAGTGTAATAGATTTCGGGGGTCTTTAAAGTTTAGGATTTCAAATTTTTCATTCAGACATAATCTACACGGGTCGTCTAAATTTCTACTTGTCGTCTTATTTTCCATTCAATTATTGGTGAGCGTCCAATTTCTTTGAACTCCCAATAGCAAATCACTATTGTGTATATATTTAAGTTCATATACATATATATATATATGTAAATATTTATATGTTTATATATACACATTTATAATAATAACGTCATAAGTATAGTCTTATGCATATATATGTATGTATTATTTCAAATATACCTGTGCATATATATATATATATATATATATATATATATATATATATATATATATATACATATATATATATATATACGTAAATGTTCTACATACATATATGTACGTAAATAAATATATATATATATATATATATATCCTCATATATATATTCAAGAATATATATATATATATATATATATATATATATATAGTATATATTTGTATTTGTAATTTTATAAACTTTTAGATTGTAAATTGAAACTGTTAAAAACCAAGAATATATATATATATATATATATATATATAATATATATATATATATATATATATATATATATATATACATATACATATATATAAATTGAGGCATACGCCTAAAAGCACAGAGGGTGAAGAATATAATAATAAAAATAAAAATAAAAATCACGACAATTTTTTTTCCATTTTAGATTTCATGTATTTGCATTCTGACCGACAACGGGCACTACTACTACTTCTAATATTTCTCTGCTTGACAAGACTATGTTTTTAGCGAAATAATTGCAAAACGAAACAATAAATACATGAAATCTAAAATGAACAAAAATCTGTCTTAATTTTTATTTTTATAATTACATTCTGCATCGTCTGTGCTTCAGGCGTATGCCTCAATTTTATGCTAAATTTCTTAAAAGATGCTTTAAAGGAATATGAACTCACCAATTTCATATATATATATATATATATATATATATATATATATATATATATATATATATAACTAAACAAATAAAGTATAAAATTACGGCTATACACTTCTATGATTTAATAACAATTTTGAAACAAAATAACTTATACACATATTTCTGGAGAAGCTTGAATAAAACCATCGTTAGACCAGGCTCTTATCAACGACCCCCTCTTTTATCATAAAGAGTAAGGATGCAACACATCCGTGTGGATCCTAAAGAATTTAGATGAAACTGTGAAATCGTTCGTTACAGATCAGTATACACAGATGTGTAATTCAGCAATCGAAACACTCAAAAGCTTTATCAATACAAGAGATTATTGTGTTTGGGGTGTAATCAACGTACAATGTAATCAACGTACAATGTATACAACGTACAATGTATACAACGTACAATGTAATCAACGTACAATGTATACAACGTACAATGTATACAACGTACAATGTATACAACGTACAATGTAATCCACGTACAATGTATACAACGTACAATGTAATCAACGTACAATGTAATCAACGTACAATGTATACAACGTACAATGTAATCAACGTACAATGTAATCAACGTACAATGTAATCAACGTACAATGTATACAACATATAAAGTTAGGTGGTTTTAAAGTTCGAAAAGCAGGTAAAAAAGAGATCCAGTTGAATCCGAGGAAATCCAATTGAAAAAAAGAAAGATGGACGAAGTGTAATCATTATAAACGAATACAATCAAATCCGAGAATTGCTTAGATACTTATTAAATTACAGTGTCTAAAGTTAGAGGGCTTTTCAATTCTAAAATCTGATAAAAACTAGATCAAGTCAACAGTAACAACAGTAAATATTGCAACACCAAAAAACAAAACAAAACAGCTTCTATTTTGGTTAGAAAAAACTCAAACATCGAGAGCTTGTTTTGAGCTTCCTGGGGTTTTTTTTTCTAGAAACACGTATAAACACTAAATTTTAAATGTTTAATATTGGGCTTTATTTTCGATTTTGAAGATTGATTCGAGTAAGAATCAATTTTCAACTTTACAAAATCGACTTTAATATTTTTACCGATTTGATGAATAACCCAAAATAAATGACATAAAAGAACATTTCTGCACCACCTTTATGCCCTTTTACAAAGGTTTACATCAAGATATAAGGCTCATTAAGCTTATGTCTAGAATTCTTATTCAAATGTTTATCCAACTCAATTACATGATTTTGATTCTAAAAAGTCGGTGAAAATACCCCCCTTAACTTTTTACAGACATATTTTCTCTTGATAAAAGCTTAGTATTTTCGGTGAAAAGGGTATTTCCTCTCCTATCTGGCCAATTATCCGGGTGAAAGGATTTATCAATTTTATCGGGCAACGCCGACACACGGGTCCCGCTAATATATATATATATATATATATATATATATATATATATATATATATATATATATATATATTATTTATACAGACATGTACAAAATCCGCTACACTAGCATGTCGATGTTATCGATAAATAGTTATTAGAAACTAAGATCTCATCAGGCGGAATAAGTCTGATCTTTCACTCAGATGATTATATTGGCAAAAAATGAATAGAAAGGAAAAAGAAAAAGCCAAATTCAAAACATGGTCAAAATTAAGACAATTAAAAAAAACACATTTGTTAGCTTAGTTAGGTGGAGAGTTAAAAGATTGAAAGTTTAATCTATGTATAACACATTTTCAAGATCTCAGATTTATGGAGAAAAAGAGATTTGTTGAGTGCCAAGTTGTAAGTTAAGAGGTAGGAGTTGGGTAGTTGCTATGCCGGGGTTAAAAGTTTGAACTAAATGTGTGTGGGTCGACGCACATGAGTGAGGAAGAGTTTTTCTGTCTGTTTTTGTGCTAAAACGGGGGGGGGGGGGGCGATTAAATAATGGCAGTCGTTTAATTTAATTTTTTCTCTTATTTTTAATTCTTAAAATACGAAAGAAAAAAATACGAAGATAAAACACACTGAAAATAAAAAGTAAATAATCAAAATATAAATTTAATAATATATATATATATATATATATATATATATATATATATATATATATATATATATATATATATATATATATATTATTCAAACTAACAGTTTATCGATCACCATACTTATCCAATATTACACACATATTTTTGAACACCACATTTATATACAATTTCCATTCTCTGCGGGACTAGTTTCGCTGCTGTTCTGTCTTTTGGTAGCCATTTTGTTTTGTCAGATTCTCTGCACAGTCGGAGATATTCTTTCTGGTATTGATTATTTTTGACAAAGGGAAGTTTATTTTCCCGAAATATAAAATAAATGATTTTATAATCATCCGGACATCACACAAACAGCTAACAACACTCTTGCTGTTATGTAAGATTTTAAGAGAAAATAAATAGTAAGTCATATTTATTATTTTTGTTCCTTCCAACTTACATCTTACCCGGAATTTGCATTGCCCACAGCCTTTGAAAAACATACTACTACTATTCCCAGCAATGCTTCAAGTAAACTACTATTCTCTATTATATATATATATATATATATATATATATATATATATATATATATATATACTAGCATGAACCCCATCCAGAAGGGGTTTAATTAATTCCCCGAACAGAACAGCTTTTCACCAATTTGATGTCATCTTACGAAGATTAAAATCAACATAAAATGCTTTAAACCTCATGTCTAGAATTCTTATTCTAATCTTGATCAAACTCTATTACATGATTTTGAATATAGAAAATGTCTCAAATTTCCGGCTTATGGTTAAGGAGTTTTAAGAAAAAAAATGAAATTGTGCTTAATGACTCAATACAATTTGAAATGTTTGATTTTTCAAAATCTTTTTTAAATACTCAAAACAAACTAAAATTTGAGAATATGTATTAATTGATGTCTCATATTTATTGTTAAAATGTCACAAGAATCAGAAGTATCATAATTTTTCGAAATGTTTCTACTCCATTTTAGCCCCTTTCATAAAACTAAATTAAACTAAATATAACCCACATTTAGACCCCTTACGTTCCAAAATTCATAATGATCGGTTAATTAGGTTCGGAGTTAATCATGTACATACAAATATATAAACATATAAACGTAGCAAAGTTTATAAAGATAGAGATAGTATAAAAATGACAAGAACACTACACGTTGTTTCATTCCATCAAAGGAATTCTTCAGAGTAAATGCTAAAAGTTGCAACTCTATCATAATTGTTTTATCCTCACATAAAATCATTCACACTCATCTCCCTCACTCCTCTCGATCACTCCAGTTAAACTCAAAGATATTGTTTTTTTTATTGCGTGCATAAAACACCCATACCTATCTTCGCACACACTTGGCCAATAAAGTTTAATAGATTTCTCCCCGATACATAAATTTATTGGTGTGTATTGCTTACTACCTGGACTCATCCAGTATTTCTTATATTGTTTAACTTAAGATAGACAACTCTTATTCGATTTTTCAATTTAAAGGGTGTTATCATACTTGCCGCTTTTTATTTGTAGATGATTATATAAAACATCATATTAGAAATCGTCTGTTCCGGAATAAGTTACATTTGAAATAAATTGTATCTAACTTGCATTTCAAATAACACGATACAAACACACATACCCGTTGGCTAATCAAAAACAAAGTTTTATTTTTCAGCTTAAATGCTTGAGAAAATCCGACTGACTTAATATTATATGTTGGATATTTATATTATATATATATATATATATATATATATATATATATATATATATATATACTGTGCAATCTGAAAAATATCTTACTCTAACAAATTACTCCCAGTGTAAGAGTGGTGTCTTTCAATAACAATATTTTATTTCCGTACACTACGGAGTTAGCAACAATAAGATTTGATGGATATACACTTACGCCTGTGAATAACCAATAGTATTTGAGATCCTCACAATTCTGACATGTTGATTTTTCTTTAAGGGAGAAGCAATAAAGATGAAAAAAAAACACTTTGCTCTTACAATATCATTTATTCATTTAAATAATGTAGTTTAGGAATGCATATTTATGTTGTTATGGAGATCTATAGCGAAAACACTAGGAGACATTTTTGAAAGATTTCCTTTTCATGGACGTCCAGCGAGAACGCAGACTGAACAATATTATTCTACACCTTTTGATGAAAGTGAAATAAGTACTCTTGTTAATGTAATTTCAGAATGTATATAGTTCCTGATTTATCTCCAAAATCGTAGGAGTTGTCTGGGTAATATTATTTATTGACGCCCAGCGCGAACGTACACTCCACTATATCATATTTTTATTGACGTCCAGCGTGAACGCACACTCCACCATATCATATTTTATTGACGTCCAGCTCGAACGCACACTCCACCATATCAGATTTTTATTGACGTCCAGCGCGAACGCACACTCCACTATATCATATTTTTATTGACGTCCAGCGTGAACGCACACTCAACCATATCATATTTATATTGACGGCCAGCACGAACGTACACTCCACCATATCAGATTTTTATTGACGTCAAGCGCGAACGCACACTCCACCATATCATATTTTTATTGACGTCCAGCGCGAACGCACACTCCACCATATCATATTTTTATTGACGTCCAGCGCGAACGCACACTCCACCATATCACATTTTATTGACGTCCAGCGCGAACGCACACTCCACCATATCATTGTATACTTCGTTGATCAAAAGCGTGAAAAAAACACCCGATAATATCCTCTGCATTTGTGAGGTAATTACGATGTGTCGTCTTTTCTTCTCCAATGAGAGATGCTTTCTATCCTAAACGTAATTTGTTTTACCTACTGTGCTTTTGTCAGCGCTTACATCTATTAGATTTTAAACATACCAGCTGAACGGCAGATTTTCTTTATCCTGGAGCTATGAGTGCGCTGAACGCTGCCAAGCGCTGATACATGACATGAATTAACTATTCGTTGCGGCGTAACTATTGGGTGCTTACGTCTATATTTTGTATCATTGTATTAGCTGTGTGCATGGCCGTATGCGTGCTTGTCTAATGACATGAGTGAACCTACCTAGTTTCACTTTGTATTGCTCAGTGAGATATATTTCACTAACTTAATAAGTTATGAGTTTAACTAATAAAACAACTTTTAAGCAAAATTCGACTTTATTAATAGAACATAGTTTCCTTTCAAGGTGATATACTACTCTAAAAATTCGATGCTTTTTTGTAGAACGATTTGTCGTTGCTCTTAAAATACGCCTCAGCTTCGGATATCACATTCATTGGAGCCAAATATCTTTCTCTGGAACATTCTTTTGAGGGCTGCAAGTAATCTGGCCTAGATCTAGAAAAATGAAGGGTTGGTATGGAATAAATTGGAAGTGAAATTCCTGTAGTGTTGCGATCGTTGCGATCGGCTTGTGACACGGTTCATTGTCGTGGTGAAAGCGCACGGTTTTATTTGTGGTAGTTTTTCTTGGTGATTTCTTCCTTCAGACGCACCAATAATGTTTTATAATATTCGCTATAGATTGTTCTTTCTTTGTCAAGGAAATCGATGAACAAAATAATTTGAGTATCCACAAATACGGAGGCACAAACCTTGCCTGCTTAAATTTGCGCGTTGGATGGCTTCCATCTGATGTTGTCCATTCAACTGACTGCCGATTTGGCCCGAAAGTTAAGTGGTGAATCCATGTGTTATATACATTGCTATATATTGACGCAAAAACTCTTTTTGTTGCGTGGAAACACTTGCAAACAACGCTCTGAATCGTCAACGTATTTTTGTTTTTGAACTTTGAACACCGTGTTGTCATTGACTAATGTTCATACAAAATACTTTCTGATATCTGCAACTCTTCTGCTATCTCACGCAACTTAAATGTACAATTGGCCAAAACGTTTTTGATGTTTTCTGGAACAACTGTCGGACTTGGGAGAGCTGAGCATTTAGCATTAAGTGTCTGTACGACAGCTTTCAAAGTCAGCATACCACCCTTTAATGGTCGTTTCCGACGAAATAGTTTCCGAATAATACTTATCAAGTCATTGCTTTGCTTGAACAGCATTTTTCCTATCAGAAAGCAATGTTTTATCAACACACGTAATTACATGGAGTTTGTGGTTACGTCAAACATGCATGAACAGCAAAGAGGACGACTTACTTCATTTATTATTTGAAAATCAAAAACTTTCAAAATTAAAATGGTTATATTGGGTTCAGGGATGGTAGCAGGAGTACACAATAATCTTCATCTATTCCTGGTAGTAAATAAATCATATATTTACAATCTTTATTTCCAAAATATACTTTCTTCAGACCTAAACAGAAAAAACTACTGGTCGCATATGTGTATGGTATGATGGCGAACGAACATTTACTACATTGCCCTCTCCTCAAAGGAGAAGGTAATTCCTGAGAGAATGGTATCATGACGCACGAAAATATACTATACTATCTTTCAAATGCGGAGGGAATGCCTGGGAGGATGACAACAGAACATATACTACCCTACTCACCCTAAAGGAGGAGATAATGTCAAGGAGGATCGTCATATGACAACAACTTAATTACTAAATTACCCCTTCCCTCATAAAGTAAGAAGCAATGCTTGGGGGGATACAGAAAAGAAACTGCACAACTCCCCGCCCTCTAAAATAGGAGATAATGCATGGGAAAATGATATCATGATAAATGGGCATATACTACGCAATCTACCAAATGAGGAGGTAATGCCTGAGGAGATAATATTATGAAAACAGTAATGATACTACACTACCCCCTGGTATTGAGCATTACAAGATAGTACAATAATTACATAAATAGATGTAATTTTATAGTCTCGGCTTCAGACAGACATACACGAAATGCCCATTCGTAATAATTTAGTAATAGTTTAATAAAAAAAACAACAAACTATGCGGCTTTCTATTTTCAAAACAGTCTGAATTCTGTGAAAAGATCAAAACTCTTTTTTGATGCTTCTCGTCTGTGACCGAGTAATTTCACTTTTTCTTTACAAACGTTTGTATCTTTCCCAAACTTTTCATCCTCAAATATGGCATCTATTTGAGGTCAGTCTCTTCGTGACATTCATGGTGTCACAAAGAGAAAAAAACAATGCATACAACAAGTTCTCAAGTGTGACCTGACCTAAATTCCAGAAACCATAACGTTTGAAATCTGCAGAAAGCAGCGATCAAAGTTTAAAATAGAAACTAATGGCGACACAAAAGATAGCAAAAAACAATCATCAAAACAAACATAACTTTGAAGTTTCGTTCAATCGAATATGAAAGGAAAGTCACGGATCTATTGACAGCTCAAAAGCGGATGGTTTGATCTGTGGCGCCTTAATGTTATCTCGCTCATAATCGAGCATGTTTTTGTCTCTTTGTTGCTCACGTATTGGTTTCAACGATACTCGACATAATTGCGCCAAATTTAATAGAAACCACCCTTGAGAGACAGTATTATCATAAACGAGTTTACCACTACTGATAGTACTAAAATTAATAAAGACTTATATACTATAAATCTATTGCTCATAATTCCACAAAATTTAGCATGAAGTACTCTGCTGCCACATCTGGAGAGGTGCCGCGCAGAGCACTCTTTTCTGCCTTGCCAGAGTACAAATTCGACTTCGAACTCTAGTGAGGGTTGATCTCTTCTCTTCCCTACAATCCCTTTCCCATCCATAGAAGAGATGTTGCTAGTCTTTCTCTACTCTTGTTATTTCCATGGAAGAAGCACGACTTTGGTTCCTCCTTGTAAGTCATTCATTGCAATAATCGTCTTTCTACCACAACGGAAACAGAATGTTCTTTTCTTACATGTGTCTCTCGTCGAGTGGAACTTCCATGGACACAGCTTCTTTGTAAGGGCTTTCCGTCTGTGGGACATATTTCCGCAAGATTACTTCCCCGCTGATCACAACTTAATCATTATTCAAATTCAATGTCACCAAATCCTTGGCATGGACTGCCCCATAAGTAATCAAACGCAGTGTTAGTACTCCCATAGTGTTCTTCATCTTTTGGTTGGCAATCATTTTCATGAATATTAACCATTATCCCCAACTCGCTTTTGGCCTTGATAGGTGGTTACCTAATAATAAATACTGTAACCTAATAATTGTGAACACTTTAAATAGGTTGTGGCAAATGGGGAATAAATTGCAGACTTACATTTTTTCTATACATGTACGTTGTGTTTCTATCATTGAGGATATCGAAATTATAGAGAGGGCAACCTCCACTTCGCGGTTATCAGCAGCAATGCGATTTTGTCGACGTTAGTGTTTTCAGTCAAGTGTCATCCATCATACAGCGCCTTGTCTTGCCTTACTGGTCATCCGTCTAGTATTAATCAGGCTAAACATTGCTTAACTTAGGTGGTCTAACGCGAACCAGTGTGCCAATGCGATTATGACGTAATCAATTTTTAAAAATCAATTTAATGTCACGTTATATAACTCTTGTTTAAATCTAATGATCTGAAATATAAATAGTTTAAGCTGGAACGTCATCTTCTCACGGGAATGATTAAAAAAACAAAAAAACAAATATAACACCAAATTTCATTTTCTTAAGTCTAATAGTCTAAATATTGTTGACAAACATTTTTGTTATTCATTAAATGTATCAATCTTATATATAGAGAGATAGTCATAAAAACGGCTGTTTTGCCGTATCACGACTCTCTAGTGTGGCTAGATGTGGAGAATATTTTCACGCAAAGATTCGAACCTCGATCTCAAGATCACTTGAAACTGTAAGCAGCGATCGGGCATGTTACCCCTACGTTCACCCCAGCAGGAAGGGAAATTATAATGTTTATGTTTTTTGTGTTTTTTAAAAACTTTTGTTCACCCTAAGCAAGGCATATTATTATTGAAGTGTAAAGGGCTGCTATTATATGAGCCCGATTAATAGGCGGCAACTTGAGTGGGATTTGGGCAGCAAGATATTTGTTCACATTATATTTACATTTTTACATGTTGGGATGGTCAGCGAAACAGAGTGCAGAAAGAGAATATCATAGGTAAGAGGTCCGAGGAAAGAAGTGGTAACCGTTATTTCTCTTACTAGAGAGCTCAACTAAAGAGTGCGAAGCAATACAGATATGTAGTTACAAATATATTTATATACTTACCTGGTCGATGAATACATTCGTCGTCAACACCTGATGTCTCTCGTCCTGAAATTAAACGAATACATAATTTAAATCACTATGTCATATTCAGCTGTTCAAAAAGTAATCGATATAAAACACAATAAAATTACTGGAACTAGAGTGATCATCTGTTTTTTGTTTGTTCGATTTTTGCATGGTCAAGCAGAAATGATTCAGCAGCATCGTCATTAATTTGCGTTTTCTTGTCTCATGCTGAGGTTAGAGGTTTAGTGATTTACTTCCAACTTCTCATTTCTGCTGCCATTTTTTTGTGCCGCCCGACTGGATCAGGTCGTCATCAACTGATCCTCTCCATGTCTTAAGCGATTACCATACATCTTTGGACCATCGATATCAATGTGGGACACACTTTGGGGAATTTCTGATGACGTAGGCGGTTGACGTGGCCATACCAGTTGAGACGCCGTTGTTCGACGTACTTTCTTGTGGAGACCTGTACAATGAGACTTTAGCCTTTACGTTTTGTCGTCGACCACGACTCGCAGCCGTACAAGAGTACAGATCGGACATGTGAGTTGTAAGCTGCTACTCTTGCATACGATGTGATCCCGTCGTTTTGTAAAATTGTCTACAGTTGTCTGAAGACTCTCAACGTGGCGGATATACGTCGTCTTATACTCGTGCTAGTTCGCCCACTGAAATCAATCGTGTTGCCTTTTGACACTTTCGGCACAAGAAATCTACAAGGATATAAGTTAAACAAAATAGCCATCAAAGCGATTTGGATTTAAAGAGAAAGAAGCAAGGGCAATCATGACAAAAATACAGACAACAGTAGAAAAGGGCTCACTTTGGTTGTGTCTGAAAATGGGAAAAGGGATGATCTTAGTTGGAATGAAAGAGATATTTTACGTCCATTTTAAAAGCCATGAAAAAGTAAAAGATACCAAGACAATGTGAATGAATCGATAATTAACATCAACATCAAATCACAAGAAAGAAAAACATACGAGCCGATCCAAAAAAGTCGTAGCATGTTAGTTCTTACGAATTAGCTTCATTTATCAGAATATTCACTTTTAAAACATATAGAAAGATTGCAGATATGTAGATTTTAGGTCTAAGTTTGGAGTTGAAAGGGAGTCTATGGTTTGTGAAGGAGTCGGAGTCGGACTTGTAAGAATCTACGAGTCGGAGTCGGATATTTAAATCTCAGAACGATAAGCAGACAGTTTGAATATTGGAAAACCTTAAACTAAGGAGTCGAGATCGTATATTTAAGAATTCTAGGAGTCGAAGGCGACGTCGTAATTTTTGGAATCCTAGGAGTCGGAGTCGGACTTTTCGACTCGGCAACGCTAGAAAATACAACAAATTACTGGGACACAAGTAACCATTTCTCTTTTCTCATTTGTTTTTTTTGTGCCAGACCAGAAATTTTTGTGTGGTCAACCAGAAACCTATAAAAAAATAACATATATTTAAAATTAATCTAATAAATATTTCTTTATTATTTATTTAATCTGTAATCGCCGATCAGTTTCTGGTCGGTACAGATCAAAATGAACGAACGAGGACTGCTTGGTTTGAGCAAACACCATCCAATTCTGTCCCAGATCTCCTCGCAGCGAATCACAGCATCGTGTTGCCGGTCGGTTGAGTGGTTGCGTATTGCCGATCAGTAGCTAGTCAGTGACCGTTACGGTTCAACAGTCGTCCGCCATTTAGCCAAGGTGTCCGGCCCATTTCTCCGACCTGTCGACCGCACCCCCAATCTGCTAACTGAAATATAAATTAAACAAAATGTCTAAACCGGTTTAGAGGATATAAGTGTAACCTTAAAAATGACACCCTTTTATTTTTCTATGTCGGAAAATCATTCAATAAATAAGGTTAATTGTGCAAGACAACATTTAACGTAGGCAGTGACGGTAACGTGCCCTCTAGTCGTGACCAAGCCTATAATGCACACGCGTCGTTTAAAATAACATAACTCTCGTTTATATGACATTTCATAAACTGAAATTTAATTAAATGTTTATCATTGTAAATTGTCCGGCGAGAGGAAGAACAAATCTCGTTCGATAATAATTCATGTTCTCGATTGACTGACACAGTCGTTTCAGGTAAAATAGAACTTTTAATTCTTGACTAAAGAAGCGCCGCCGTTCTGTTTTTGATAGCATACAGAAAGAATTAATGAGTTATTCGTTAATGTTGTTTTATTTTTATTTTTATTGTTTACTTGTTTGGTATTTTAGAATAAATATATAAACATATCAATTACGGATCCCCCCCCCCCCAACAAAAATCAAAATAATAATTTCGGTGACTAAACTAGGAAATAACACTGTCGTCGTATATCTTAGCCGGAATTAATGATTGATTCTGAACTACCAGAGGAAAATCGACATTACTTTATAACACTACACGTACTTCGCTTCCAAATAAACCTTTTCGTGTTCGTTTTTTATCATTTTCCTTGAAACAATTATCGACTCACCCCCGTAGTGAAATTTTTGGGCCGGAATTTCTTGATAATAAAAAAAACAAATTGACGACTATTCTACATCAGCAACAAAACAAATACAAATTCACTCTCGGCGGACAAAAACTTTAACTTAACATGTGCTTGTTTTTTTATTTATTACACACACAATTATTTGAGATTTCAATCAAACTGGACAGAAACGAACAGACAAACAAATACACACACAATTACTTAAGACTTTACAATGGGGGATTAGAACATTAACGTAACGTTGGTTTTTTTTTTATTAACTTACGACGTATTCCAAAATACATAAATATGTACAATAATTCGCTTCTTAATCGTATTATTCGTGTTTTTTTCCTTTAACAAATAATAGAGTCACTTCCGTAGTTAAATGTTGCGGGTCGGAATTTCTTGATGAAAAAATATACAAATCGACGACTATTCTCCATTATCAACACAACCATTGTAGAATAACCCCGGCGGAAACACACCCACACTAATTTTTGAATTTAAAGTGGGGTATTTGTTTCAAATATACCCTTACGTAACATGTTGCTGTTTTTTTTTCATTTGTTTGTGTTTTAACTACGAATTATTCCAAATAACATAAATATATCAATATTAACAATACCTGTACTTCGCTACCTCCGTGTTTCCCTTTAAACCATTATAGACTCACTCTCGTAGTTAAATATTGGGGGCCGACATTTCTTGAATAAACCTAAAAACACAAATCGGCAACGATTTTACATCACCATAAAAAATCCAGATTCCCTCTCGGCGAAAAGAAATTTAAAAACAGTTCGGTTGAAATTCTGTAGAACCAAGTCCAACAACTGGGTATTATTTTCATTAGTTTTGAGACGATTAATTTTTTGGATATTGGAATCGGAATAATGTTGAACCATATTCCGATTCTAAAAAACAATTTTTTAATTTTTTATTTACAATAAAAAATTAAACAAACACAATGCATTTAAAATAAATAAATTCATTGTTTTTATTTAATTTTTTTTTGTCAAGAAAAAAGAAGATTGTTTATTTACAACATAAGACTAAGGGGCACATGACCGCAGGTTGGGAATCCCATTCCCAGATTAAGCATTTACTCTCTAAGTCTAATTTAACATTTTGTATTGTTAAATTGTTAAACAAAGTAAATATTTCGAGTTCACTTGCTTATTCGATTATCAAACCTTTTGAAATGTTCAAATCTCTTTTCGCACCCCATTGCTAAAAAAAACGTCTATATGAGTTCACAGTTTAATATTAAAAGATTTTAAACGCTCGGAATTTGATATAAGTTTTTTTTTATTTTGTTAGCGCCGCTCTGACCTTGGTCATCTGGTCACTGCGTATCCTTGAAATTATTAATATTGTATTATATTTATTTCACAAGTGAAAAATATACATAAACATCCCACAATGAGTTTATCGAAATCTTGAAGAACTTTGTCAAATTAAATAAGAAATGAAATCTACAGTTAAAAGTACCCCTCTTCCCCCAAAAATTAGATTCTACCTTTTTAGGCGATTATGTGTGAATACAGTGAAAAAAAACATTTCAGAATTAAAAGTAGGGGGTTAGATGCGCATATAAATTTTACGTAAAATTATCCCCAATTGCTGGGTTATTCTAACTTTTTAGGACAGTTCACTTTTAACAATCACATTTTATATTAAAGTTTGACTATGAACATTAACATGGCCAATACTTAAAACAAATAAAATTGGTTACATGTTCTTAAGACACTGTCTGTATTTATAACATAAGACTATTTTACGTTAAATTTATATGCGAAACTTATGTTTTGTTGTTTTATTTTATTTTATTTTTACCACAAAGTTTTAAGTCTGTTTACATGTAATCGCCTAAAAATTGAGAATCGCATTTTTCTTTATTGCTATGCTAATATCTTATTTTCACAACAAAAAAGAAAACAAGCACCGATAATTTCATAAGAATGCAATATTTACAAAGTACCGAAAACATTTTTTTAAATGAAATAAAAACAAAATACATGCAGAACCATTCTTGGGGCGATATAGGTTTAAGTAGTGGGTCACCCCCAATAATATTCAAATATAAATATCAAAAAATATCTACTGCTGTTTTAAAGCAAACAACATCTATTTCTCTATGTAATATATGCGTTTTATGAACACGCTTGTTTCATTATCTTTT
>OY744545.1:24169457-24324457 GCA_963556195.1 Sepiola atlantica | reverse complement strand
ATTGCCACTGGGACGTAAGCGATTACTGTGATAGGAGTAGATTCATGGGGATGGAACAACGTAAGTCAGGAGTTTGACAGTAAGATGTTTGTTCACATTACATTTAAATTTCTGCATATTGGTACTATCGCGAAAAAGGAGCAGAGTAGAAATTCCAGAGGCAAGCGGTCCATGGAAAGAAGCTATTAAAGTAGAACATTTTCCGGCATCTAGGAACCTCCACAGTTGGAGGTATTTCCGTTGATGGAGTAATGGTGCAGTAAGTTTATCGGAGCACATTTCGTCGAAGTACTTGTAAAAAAACCCACAGGAATGCAACATTGAGCCGACGTGAGGGGATGGAACTTGGCAGAAAATGCAGGACCTCCTATTAGGTTAGATACACCCATCGAAGCGGGAGAGATATGGCAACTCCATGTATGGACGAATAGTGGTTTTATTGAGATACAGGGTACTAGTGCTAGACGTTTTCTAGCTACGCATAGATAACCTATCTTCTTTGCAGCAGACTTGGCAGTATCTTCTATAATTTATTCCAATTCGTAACGATCGGTCTGGAAGGAAGTGCTCTGTTGTATGATGTGTGAGCTATGGGCGAAAGAGCGAAAAAGCTGACTCAGTTAACATTTGTCGTGATTCGGAGTACATCATTTCCGCAGCTTTTGTATTCACATGCTTTTGGCTACTTGTGCTGAATAGTCATCTAATAATTTCAGTACTTACAGAGATTTCCGGATCGTGACGTATGTAGATACCCTAATGCTCGGAGAACAAAACATACTTATTTTTCTTGATTGCCCAGAGGAGGACAATGTTTATAATTGTTTTCATGTTTTGTTTTTCTATCCTTTTATTTTTCCTGTTTTTCATGTTTTTGAGGAAATAAATAGTGCAAATAAAAGAGCGAGGCCGATAATTTATTTTTAAAATATTTATTATTCTTTTAGTCTTTTGCCTTTAGAGGGGTTTGTTGCCACCGTACCTAAGGTTAAGCTTAGGATTAGGATTAGGGTTAATGGTAAGATTCCAGTGCTTTTTGTGGTTTAAGGGCAAATACAGGACGGGGTCGATAAATTCGAATTAGGCATATCTACAAAATATTAGAAGAGGGTAAAGAGTAGTAAGAAGCGAGTTTTTTGACATAGAAGAAGAAGGCAAAGAAGAAGGCAAAGAAAAAGAAGAAGGCAAAGAAAAAGAAGAAGAAGAAGAAGAAAAAGAAGAAGAAGAAGAAGAAGAAGAAGAAGAAGAAGGTAAGTGATGTTCTTTATTCGAAAATTAGTACACATCAGAAATCTGCATAAGTAAACTTACGAAATAAATAGTTGTCTCTACAATTCACTGTCAGCACGTCTCGGTAAATTCCGTAATTTGTCGGCGAAATTCGTGAATCTCCGTTAAATTCGTAGAAGCCTATTCTGCATTTGTACCAAAGATTTTGTTACACCACGACAATGCACATTCTCACAAGGCGCTAAACATCTGGCAGTTCAAGGCCGAGAAGAACATCACGGTGCATGAAAACCCTCATTATTCACCAAAGGGGATTACCAAGACATAGTTGAAGGTGTGTGGGACATGGATAGAACATCCCATGATTCCTTAGTGCAGTACATAGATGTGTAATAGAGAATGGCGGAAAGTGCATTATTGTAGCAATAACAGAAACGTGTGTTTAAGAATAAGATCAGTATAGTAAATGTCCACGTAGGTAAAGTGGGATTTTACGATTATAATTCAGAGAAGGTTACGTGTCCTCGTTGTGATGCCACAAGTACAGGAAGCGAGTAAAGCGGATGTGTCAAATTGGTACAGAGAATCGCTTGTGAAAGCGGTTATTAAGATGCAGACGGAGAAAAGAGGGGATGGAAATATTGACTGCCACATCACTATCAGAACCCGACCAGTGAACCCCTTCAACGAAGTGGATGAACTGTGGTGATCGATGAAGACGCACTGTGGGGATTCAACACACCCTCCTTGTAATGCTACATAATAATCGAGTAGTTTCTTGTTCGGACTTGAAATAAATTGTTTGCGACCCGCAGTCCCGTTACTTTTCAGACACATATTGTAGATGAACACGTACATGTACACAAGACAATAGTCTATTTAAATAAATGCGAAAGTTGTTTTCCTTTATCACTCCTATATTACGATCAACACGGCCTTCTGTTATTTAAAGCAACACTAAAAAATAATATTTTGAAATACTATATATAGAATATATAGTACAGACGAAAGATCAAAATACATACATTTTAATGCCTAATTTGCCTAATGTGCATAACTATTTTTAAAACAGTTCATAATAGCGTAATATTTGTTGTTATTGATTTGTAACTTTATTGTCCTATTTTCTACATATATGCAATAATATCGTCAATATTTACAGTAATTAAAGTGATTAATAAAACAAAAGATAAATTACTGAAAAGCTTTCTTAAATTAAACTAACATAGCTCACTAGAAAAAAAGATACGGACGATGCCTCAGCAAGAAGGGAAACGGAATAGAAAAGGTTGACTGGCTGGCTCGTTGCTAGGTGGCTGGTAGGCTTGTTCGCTCTATTTCCCTTCTTTCCCGTTAGCAACGCCACATTTTTCATGGTTTTTAAATTCAATGATTTTACTTTTATACTTATAGTCACCCAAACAAGGCACATTGCCACTGAGACGTATGTAGCTACTGTGAATTAGGGGATACATTCATAGAGGTACGCTAAGTGTGGAGTTGTGCCGCGAAATGTTAGTTCACAGTACATTTACATTTCGGCATGTAGAGAATTCCAAAAGCAAGCAGTTCAAGGAAAGAATCTTGGAACCTTTACAGTGAACGGGGTGGGATTTTGCTGATTACCGTGTTGGCCAGGGTTATTAACGTTGACGAACCACAAGTTCAGCAAGTTTGTCGGAACACATTTCATTAAAGTCTTTGTAAAACAAGCACATGGATTGTTTTGATCTCGTAGAAAAACATTTCTATTTGAATGTTTCTTTCTGGCCGTTTAAGGGACTGACTTGATTTTCAACAAGTTGCCATGTTTCAAAATTGTAAGTTAATAAAAATCCCCCCCTACACACACGTACCATAGCTAAGACGAATTGATTTCTTTTTTCTTTTTTTCTTATTTACAATAGAAATAAATGTGTGTAAAGATTAACAGAAATGCGAAAGTTTAGTCTTATGTTTACAAGAAACTTATGAATGAAATGTTAGTATTTAAAATTTTGGTTTCAAGTATTTCAAGTAGCGAATTTTGCGAATCGATAGCGAGCTGACATAAGCAGATAGTTTTACATATGATTACCGGATAAGACCGGATATGAGAGAATCAGAAGCAAGACTAAAGCCGTCCGATCTGATATCGCATGTGTTATTGGCGGAAAACAGGTGACGTTATCGCAGGAAGTGTTAAGACGATTCTTTTTAGCTGGAGAAGACAGCGCCGAGATTTTAACGCGTTGTTGATCGATTGGAGGAAGTCAAGTGTTTGAGATCTCGTGAGACGATCTTCAGAGATTGAGTGAATTCTAATGCGATTCAACAGACTTCTTCCAATCTTCCGTGCAGCCAATAGAAACACTTGACTGATTTATTTCGGTCAACACAACGAAGTGTTTCTGAGTATATAAAGTAAGAATAGGGTTTGTCTGTCTCTTTGTCGCATTGCCTACTCACTTTTCACAATTTCTCCATTCAACGAAAGCCAATAAAAAGCACACCGTTTAAACATTTGCCGTACTTGCCACGTTAGTGCTACGGTTCGGAGCGCAGCATCCGATAAACAGAGGGTTTAAGTTCGAACCTCGAGCGCTGCGCATTTATGTTTTCTTTACATGGCTTGTTGCACTTTTCTATCTTTGGCTAAAAATATTTTATTTGATTTTACTCTGAGGAGTTTTATCGCAAAAACATACTACCGTACTCCTCGTTGTCACATTGGTCAAGTTTCAATCTAGCATTGGACCCTGACTTTAGGATCAATAAAAGATTAAATGTGACAATTCTCTTATTTAAAAAGTACAAACACAATTATTTTGTATTATTTGTATTATTCAGACTAATATTCTAATCACAGTTGTTTTCACAACGTTTCGACCGATGTAATCTCCAAATGTCATCACTTGCATCTTTTATTACTTAAAAGTTTTTATGATTAACTTTGGAACCTATACAACATTTCGAACGGAACTATTTATTTAATCCACTCGGGTAGATTATTCTCGTTCCCTCAGCAATATTCGGGTAGAAGTGTTAATTGATTAGGGTATCAGTAGTTATCATCGCTTGAAGTAAGAAGTGAATCGTCATTTAGAACTGATAGTCAATCGACGCCTTTATCCGTTGCGCCACTTGTCTCTTATAGTATGACTTTTGGGAGCTTATGTAGGTTAAAGGTGTAATACTGGAGAGGATTACAACTAAGACTAATGTAATAAGTAAGTAACATTTCTACTAGATCATGGCTGACGAAACGAGAACAATCGATCTTCGTGGATTACATAAAAGGTTCAGATCGTAATTCCGTATATGTTCCCGAGTTCGACATTGATAATTCACTGAATAAGCCATCTATCTCTCACTAAGCTATATATGCATTTCTTTTGACCTTCTCACTTTATGTTGATTAAATGACTTTCTAATATGTTTAATATATCTGTTGGCATTTACAGAAAGAGTGACATCCTTTAATCAGCATTATCATCTAATTTACATAGTGTATGTAGATTAGATAGCAAAATAATAACTTTATTTACTTCTATATTATTCATAAGGGCAATATAAAGAGACTTATTTGTTGTTAGTTATGCAAAAGAATGTCAACATATATGTTACAGTTATGAATTTCGAATAAAATCAAAATAGAATAGTGGTTGTTGTTGTGACCCAACGAATCACAAGTAAGTCTAGTAATATATCAGAGTCAGATACGTTCTAAGATGAAATACAGTTGCCACATCTTGGGAGATGGTGCTCAGAGCACTCATTCGTGTCTTGACAGAGTTCAAAATCGACTTCGTGGAGGGATGATCACTTCTTTCGCTATTTTATAAACAAAAAATATAATAGATATCAAATTTAAAAACGAAAGATACTTAATGAGATTAAGCTGAGAGAAGTAGTATAAAGACTAAAGGATTACTAGTCACACGTCTCGGTCACTTAATTTTACATATAGCTAATCAATCATCTTTGCTTAAACTAGATGTAGATCTGAGGGCATAATGCATGCTTACCGACTGTGAGAAAGATATTAATCTATTATAGGTGAAATGGCTACGTAAACTTGACTATCTTTTATTCTATTTCTGCTTTTTACTCAACTTTGATGATACGGGGTGAGGATCGATGCATTTGCAGATTGCACAGACTATGTTGCACTGTAAAGCTCTTATTTAACGGGCCTCCTTTCAGGGGTTGTCCACTGCCCCTAGACATAAAGGAATCTTGAACTACCTCATTGTTCACATTTAATCTTAACTTTCTATATCATACAACACATTCTGCTGAGAGCATGAAAAACGATTTTATTTGTATCAACAAAAGAGCCAGGTTTTTAATTTCTCACTTAGTAATTTGATATTCGTAGAACTAGTCTAACAATGGTGACAGTGCTGAAATGGCGGTTCATTCGGTTCATTTCTTGATTCCAGATATTACATTTCTTAGACATTGAATAATGGGCAACTAATTGCAGAGTGTCACCGTGAAAGAAAAGAAAAAGGTCAATTATTTCTTGTCGCCATTGCTTAATGTAGTTCCTATCATCAAGACGAGTAAGAACAATTGATAAAAGGAAGAGACACACTGTCCAGCATTTAAATAAATGGAAGATGAAACGAGATATAAACGTCGATTCAAATTTATAAGGTGTGAGTAGGTGTTATTATGTGGATGCTGGCGCAGACTGACGACTTGGCGACCGTGTTCGACACCTGCTGGTTTCGTAGAATCAATTTCATTAAGGATGGCCATAACCTTTACGCTTTCGATCGCGTAACTTGCTGATTCATACGCATTACGCTTATTTGAATTTTCCCATGCCTTCTATTGGCCAGAACCGATGATATTCTCTTCATCATTCTTTCGATAGTAAAAAAGGGATTACTAATCAGATTAAGCTGGGGGGAACTGGTAAGAAGACTAGAGAATTAACTAGTCTCCAACCCCTATCACTTATTTTTACTTATAGTTAATCAAACGATTCTTTGTTTAAACTAAATGAATATCTAAGGATGTAATGAATGCTTACCGACTGTGGAAAAAGTAAGGATTTATTTCTGTACACGATTATAGGTAAAATGGCAAGATAGTCTTTACTATCTTACTGTCCATTCCCGTTTCTTACTGAACATAGAAAATACTATATCAGCGGCATTGAATTCTAGGATCGAGCAGTCTAGGCTGAATGTACACGCTTTTGTTTAACGGGTCCTCTAGAGATAGAAAACGCCATGAACAGAAGCTTGTACAGTTACGGATGGTCCTAATTACCTCCACTACTTCAATATCGGTCTTGAACACTAGTCCCGTATAATTCTAAGCCAACAATAAAAATCAGGGTAAAATACAAAATATAGATTAACATAAATGATGTGGAAGCAGCCATCCATAGATGGCATCCTTAAAGCCCTTTTCTTCTTCCGTGTACCTAGCATTAAACATAATTTCTTTGAACAGATGTTTTCCAAGAACTTCTAATCTGGGAAACATGTTGGCACAAAACTGCTTCTCGGAGGCCTACAACATAGTCATCTTCACAGCCAATGTCAGTAAACAATTGTAATAGATCGTCCTTATAATTCATGTCATTCATTTCATTCATTATTTAAATCCTCTCATAATGTTCATGATAATTAAATTGCAAATCTATTCATATTATTAACCCTTATACCTGAGTGGCTGGCAGCCTTGATAAACGGTGATCAATAGTAAATCAAAAACTTGAAATGATTATTAAATTTATTAATTCAGTAATAAATTTGTCCCCTTATCATTTACTAGGATTGCTGATAACGGCGGTTTGGGGAGATTTTTTTTTCAGAATTAGAATTATTTCAGTACTTTCCGTGCCCTATTATGGGCTCTGGATGATGCTCTCTCTCTCTCTCTCTCTCTCTCTCTCGACGGATATAATTTATGTATCCATGTGCTCATGTATGTTTCGTGCCTCTCGTCGACTGACATAACTGACTATTTAAAAATATCTCTCTTTACTCTCATGTATTATGTGATCCTGTCTACTCACCAGCGTTTTCATCTGAATATATTTCGCACTGATCCTAATCCTATCGATATCACCTCGGAATTAAGGGAAGTAATACATTCAGTATATATTCAAGCGAACATAGCATCAGCAGTAGCTGTCTCGAAATATTATTCTTATTTGTAATGTAGTAAAGACGACAACTTGTACGTATTTCATTATTTATTTATTTAAACAATATTATTGTTTTTATTTCATGTCATGGATGTGTAAGCTTCACAGTACATGATTCCTTAATAAAAAAAATGAATCTTAGCAAATAAAATCACTAAATTATGTAAAAACATGTGGGAGCTGTTGAAATTCCACAAGTTACTGTTCATCTGTTTGATATTGTTGCCATGCTAAAAATATTTCCATTTTATAGACGTCAGGCGCCACGATATTATGCTACAACTTTTGTTCACACTAGAACATACTTATCTAAGTTGTTAATGTAGTATCAGCATATACAGGGTGGGCCAAAATAAGGGTCCTATCTTTAAATTTGAATAACTTGAATTTGAATAACTTCCACAAAATAAAAGTTAAACTCACCAAACTTTATGTGTGTGTAGACTGACCCTTCCGAGATTTTTTGAAATAAACAAAACAAATTTAAGCCGAAAAACACTTCTTAAAACTTACAAAAACTAAAGTATTGTTTTTTACACTGTTTTGAGTTTTTTAAGCAAAAATAATGTTTTCTAAATGATGGTACGTTCCTTAAGGCTAATACGGCTCATGCTTGCTTCGGAAGGGGTCCTTTACTTATTCTAAAAAAAAAAAATAAATAAATAAATAAAAAAGTTATGAATTTTTAAAAATAGGACCCTTCTTTTTGCCCACCCTATATCTGCTTATGTTGGTCTATCTCAAAAATCATTGCGGGAGTTTCTGACATATTTCTAGTTTCTGGAACGGATACCATTTTGAACAGAACAAATCATGCACTTTTATTTTAGCTCGAACGCCAAGAAAGTGTATTTTAGTTCAGATTTTACGTGCGACTCAACAACTACGTTATATGAAATAAAAACAGCAACTATATTTTACATTTCCTCTTCGGCGATTGGGTGAAAATATCTTTTAAAAATGTAGAGGGTGATAACGTACGTACGAACATGAAATTGCCTAAGCAGATTATTATATAAATGAGCAAACACAATTAAACAAGTATGACGTGACGTTTTACAGTACTAGCATCTAAATACTTCATAAATTGCTTTTTTCGTAGCGTTACGTTATGGCCGCCTACCATAAGTAATAAGTAATAAAACATATGTTGAGTAACAATTAATCTTACCGTTCTATAAAATGTAGTTGGCATTCAATTACATGGTTTGAAAATTAGTTAAATAAGCAAATATATCATTGTATCATGAGAAAGGAACATAGACTACGCTAGCGTCCCAAAGTAAGAACTAAAGGCTTGGACGAATAAGAATGTGCGAGAAAGACAAAGGAAAAACAATTAAACACAGGAAAAAATCAAAATCAAACGAGAAATTTACCGGTTTCATTCAAAAATGTGTAAATTTGAAATTTATTGAAAAACGGCAAAATCATAGGAAAGAAGACGCAAAATACAATGTTTTAATCACGTGCGTAACTATTTGAAAAAAAAAAAATGTGCGCCGCGTGCGAAAAAAAACATTAATTGTGAAAAATGTGAAAAGAGAAAAAAAGAAAAACAAAAGGAAAAAGTGGAAACATGGATGGAGTTTTTTTATATTAGTATTGTTCTAGGATTTTAGTGTTGCCATAGCCAGATACCTTATCAACGAACATTCCTGTCCCCGCTCGCAAATCCGAAAACTTCTTGTAGACAACACTAAAATCCTAGAACACAATACTAATATAAAAAACTTTATATACTAGAAGCTTTACACATCAAAACAAAAAAAAACGGTTATTAACAGGATTAATTTTCACACTAGTAATAATATACTTAAATGTTTATAATACTAAATAAATATATTTTCGTATTTAAATTTTCCCGCCAAAATTAACTATAAACTCACTCGAGGTCTTTACCTGATTGACATTATTCCCAATGAAGATGGACCCAGATTGCTCAGAAAGTACTTTGGACTTAAAAGAAAATTACGGCAGATACATCAGCCAATTCTCATCCGAGATTAGGACTTTAATCCGGAAAATGGAAGGGATTCATACAAAAATACCCAGACACGAGTTGTCGGTTATTTTAATAATAATAATAATAATAATAATAATAATATATATATATATATATATATATATATATATATATATATATATATATATATATATATATATATAAACACGTACAAGTTGAGAATAAAGATTGTAAAAATACAATATCTATTACATCTTCAGTTGCTCAAAACAATGTGTTTCTAATAAGAGAAATTTATTTTGTCCTTACTTAAGCTATGGCTTTTCTAAGAATGAAATCTTATCATAAGAGGAATACTAACAGATAAGTTGGTACAGGAAATTACCAAAACTCATAATTTGAAAAGATATAAAGATAGTATAAAATAAAGACAAACATAAAAAATGTCCAATGCAAATAGAAGAGGTTGAAAATAGAGGAAAAAGTTCAACTCAACGTTCAGGCGTCATGAAAATTTGTAGTAGCAGAAATCGAAACAAAAAATTCGATTTCTGTCTGAACGCTAGTTTTTACTGGTTCGTTATCTGGATTGAAACTACCTCTTATTCTCCATTAAAAAACTATATCTGGAAAGTCCATGGAAGTTTTTTTAAGGGCTTTTAATACACAACTTACATTCTTAACTTTTACATTGCAACCTTTTTCAACTGGACCTTTTAATGGTTTGGCTTCTCCAAAAATTCAAAGATTTTACAATTTCTTATGCCAATCTTTCCTGGGTTTACTGTTGTCTTTTTTGCGGCACGAGCAAATTTGTTATTAAATGATAACGCCATTAACCTTTTCATCCGTACTGTCATAAAATACATCAACGAAGAATGTATCCTTATTTATATAAAGTTTGGTATGTGTATGTGTGTTGTATGTACAGGATTCACTCCGAAACTAATTAACCGATCATTATGGATTTTGGAACACAGCTTCTATGCGTAAGGGATCGTAATGTGAACTATATTTAATTTTAGTTTCATGTGAAGTGAGTAAAACGTTGGTAGAATCCCTTCGTATGAATTAAGCTACCTCAGATTTTGTGAAATTTTAACAAGAAGTATTAGACATCAATTAATAAATATTTCTCAAAGTTAAGTTTCTTTAGAGTATTTAAAATGATTTTAGGGAAGATAATACGTGCACAACCTCCCATTTGAAAATTACAATATTTCAGATTTGCATTGGATTTGAGCCACAGTGATTAGACACCAATGAAGCCAAATTCCCTGAATTTTAAATACTTCTTAAGACCCCTTAAGCTTAAGGCTTAAATTTAAGACATTTTCTACAATCAAAATGATCTAATGGATGTTTATCAAAATTGGAATAAGGATTCTAGACATAATGTTTAGTATTATTATAGTTTAATTTTTACTTTTTGTAAAGGGGGCATAAAAGTGGTGCAAAACTGTTCTGTTCGGGGAATTCATTTTACCCGTCTTGGGACGGATATTCTAGTTTTTTTTCAATCAAATTTTATAGCACAAAATAGAATTATGTGTTTCAGTATTTAATCAAAACACCACAAGGCCTTAATTTAGAAAGATTAGACATTCTTATTGACGACCCAAATTCATGTCTATATCGCCATTTAGCAATGATCGAAGTTCAATAAGCATTTATAGTGTTATTATATGTACATCACACATAACAAATTATGTGTAAATGGATGTGCATGTCTATATGTATATTCTGAACTGTCTGTGATTGATTCTTAGCTGTGCCGAGCTCGTTTGAAGAAAAGTATATTTAGCCGGAGGATTTTAATACCCCTCTTTAGTATTCGGCTGCTTTGTTCTTGCCATAAAACAGGTTCCCTTTCCTGTCTATTTTGATTCTAGATACTTACGAGACAAAGCTTCCAAAAAGAACGATTCACATCTGTTGTAGAATTAAGAGAACATTTTAGTTTGGCGCGCATAACATTGCAGTTAGAGAGAGAAGTAAAAAAAAAAAAACAGAAGCTTTTAACGGGAACAAACGAAACCAAAATATGGTGCCAATGCAGTACAACAAAGAATAGTAAAGACGGTAAATTAGTTGACTTTGCCGGTTCGCGTCGCATAGTTCGCTACTTTGGATACTGAAAATACTAAAATTTCATTCATAATTTTGTTGTTAACACGAAACAATATATTTATCACTTATTCATATCGATAGAGATTGAGATTTTGGTAATTTTAATAGAAATGTATTTATTTTTTTTAAAGCAAACCGAAAAAAAGGCAGAAATAAATTTGCCTTTTCACTTGCAGTTGAGAAATAGATTGCAACTCAGTCCCTCTTAAGAAAGAGAACATTTGAACACAAGTGCAAAATATTTGTCTAGAATATAAAACAACATTGCGAAACAGAACTATTTGTTATATTAAAAAACAAAACAAATAATAATTAATTGATAAAATGTATTTTTTCAAAGGCAATATGCAAATTAGTAAATATTGCGACTAGTATTGCATATATAGATAAGAAGTATATTACAAAGATGGCGCGTCTATTGTGTAAAGTTGAATTCACTTCAACAAAAAATCCTCCTTGGCCTTTTGGCTAAGATCAGAGTGTAGTATCTGTTCCGATGGATGCTCACTCTGTAGACCGGTGTTGTCTTGGCCTTCGGGCCTTGATTCCGTCGGTCTGAGGTACTGTCCTGTGCAGTTCTAGGAGGTCCACCCTCCCAGGCTTTGCCTTCCCTCTTTGGGGAGGAGTAAGTTTATTGCTTACTGCCTGAAGCGCCCCTACCGGGGAATGCCGACGGGGCTGCCCAGGCAATTTTTAATGGCCAGAGTGCTCACCTTCTCGGGCGCTGGCTTTTCAAACCCCACTTTCCCGACCCGAGCTTGGGTCACATCTTACCTTGTGGGAGTAAGATAAATCTGGCCTTGTGCGTAACCTCCTGTGGAGGTAAATAAATAAAAAGTTGAATTCACTTCAACACAAAATCCTCCTTGGCCTTTGTGCTAAGATCAGAGTGTAGTATCTGTTCCGATGGATGCTCACCCTGTAGACCGGTATTGTCTTGACCTTCGGGCCTTGATTACGCCGGTCTGAGGTACTGTCCTGTGCAGTTCTAGGAGGTCCACCCTCCCAGTCTTTGCCTTCCCTCTTTGGGGAGGAGTAAGTTTATTGCTTACTGCCTGAGGCGCCCCTACCGGGGAATGCCGACGGGGCTGCCCAGGCAATTTTTAATAGCCAGAGTGCTCACCTTCTCGGGCGCTGGCTTTTCAAACCCCACTTTCCGACCCGAGCTTGGGTCACATCTTACCTTGTGGGAGTAAGATAAACCTGGCCTTGTGCCTAACCTCATGGGGAGGTAAATAAAAAGTTGAATTAACTTCAACATAAAATCCTCCTTGGCCTTTTGGCTAAGATCAGAGTGTAGTATCTGTTCCGATGGATGCTCACTCTGTAGACCGGTATTGTCTTGGCCTTCGGACCTTGATTCCACCGGTCTGAGGTACTGTCCTGTGCAGTTCTCGGAGGTCCACCCTCCCAGGCTTTGCCTCCCGTCTTTGGGGAGGAGTAAGTTTATTGCTTACTGCCTGAGGCGCCCCTACCAGGGAATGCCGACGGGGCTGCCCAGGCAATTTTTAATGGCCAGAGTGCTCACCTTCTCGGGCGCTGGCTTTTCAAGTCCCACTTTCCCGACCCGACATTGGGTCACATCTTACCTTGTGGGAGTAAGATAAACCTGGCCTTGTGCCTAACCTCCTGGGGAGGTAAATAAAAAGTTGAATTAACTTAAAATAGGGCGTTTTGACTTTACCGTTAGTGCGAGAGAGGAAATAATTTCTACCTTATTCAATCTTCTATGTTAACAAATCCCAGCATGCGCCGGCCCGTCCGACCAATTTTCAATTTGGAAACATCAAAATATGGTTTGATTTGAACTCAAAACATGCCGACAAAGAGTCCAACGCGCTTTTCTTTTACTAATAAGTTAAGGCTTACCAAAGTCAAAGGCCACTTGATAATAAGGGGTAATGAGATTGTCAGTTGGATGATGACAAATACTATGAGAGGATTGGAAACGATGAGTTGAATGGGCAGAATTTGATTACTTAACAGTATTTGTGAAGACTGGACTTTAAACACGATCATGTTATAGTGAGCTGGGAAGCAGTCATGTGGTATTGTGTTACACAGATAGGAAGTTATTGGAAAAAAGCTCTGTTCATAGAAGTGCCGTTCGGTTTTAGGCAACAGAGGTAAAACGAAAAGTCTTTGGGTGTGGTTGTAGCTAATTAAGTTTTTGCTCTGAATGATTTACAGGGGGGGGGGGGCAAATGATAGAGATCAGTCGAACTCTTATCATGAAAATTACAAGAGAGTAGGAAAAGACTAGCAACGTTTATTTTGTTAGAACGGGGCTGTAGGAAAGAGAAAATATCACACCCACTAGATTACGAAGTCGGTTTTGTACTTTGTATACCCATCAAAGAGGGGTATCAGCTCTACGTCTACGAGGGGAATACATTTCAAATACGAGAAAAACAAGGATCCGAGTGTTGGTGGTGAAAGGAGAGAAGCCTGGTTTACGGTTAACAAGATACTTCCCCATTGCGCCACGTGCTCTAGGTTGAAAAAAGAATCAGTAAGATCTTGGTCACCAATGCTGGATGGTGGTGTCGTCTGCATAGATGTCAACGAATGGCATGCTTTGGTAGATCATTGTTGAAGATCAGGAAGAAGGCTGGGCTCACAATGGATCCTTATGGCACATCGGTAGTAATACCACGTGCTTCAGACTTCTGCCCATACAACCCTACTTTTATCGATCCATCAAAGAGAAAGGATTTGATAGTTAAGAGAACATTTCCAGATATTCCGTAACTAGAAAGCTTATTGACCAGACCTTTGTACCAAAACCTATCGAAGGTATTTGACATGTGCAAGACTTATCGTCCTAGAAACAAAGGCCCCGTCGATAGATTAACTAATCCTCTGCGATATTACAGTCGGTGGGTCAGGTGTTGATTTTGCAGGATTAAATCTATATTGCTTTATCCTAAATATATTGTTTTTGCTGAGGTGGTTTAAAACATTTTGATTTATCACGGATTCAAACAACTTATGCATGGCGCACAGGAGATCGATCTGCCTGTACTGAGTTGAAAAAGACCGACCTCCGGTATTTTTATTAATAAAAGAACTGCATTGCAAATTCTTTAGCACAATGACTGGAATATTGTCGGACCATTTGCCTTGCTTGCATCAAGGTTTTTGATAAATTTGGCAACATCTCGGACACATATACGGATATCGTTTAGAGTATTTACAGTCATACGCACATTCTGTAGATAGATGGCCAAGATCGAAATTAGATGCAAAGTTATTTCGAAAAGTTTGGCTTTACTAGACGCAGAGTATATCACCGCTAGTCGATTTATGATTGGCGGAATAGATGACTTACATCTGTAACATATGCTTCGAACTCTGCATCAGTGTAATATTCCATTTAATGTATGATATTTATTACTAGCCTGACTCGTGTACCGGTGGAATATTTTCATCCAATCCGTGAAGCCCATATTAATAGTTTATTCGAATTTCCAGCATTATCATCGCAATAATTTCTTCTTTTTTATTAAAGTATTGATAATTATTAGTAGTAGTCGTAGTAATAATAAAAGCCGTCGTCGTTGTAGTAGTAGTAGTAGTAGTAAACGTAAACCGGTATCATCAGCAGCAGAAGCATTAAAAGACATTTTTCGAAAGTTGGCAACATTTTTATTTTACTTAAGAAATAGTTTTTAAAAAGTTAGACTAATTTATTTGTGTTATTTTTTGTACATTGTAGAAAGGACTACAAATTATCTTCATGATTCATGGTGGCATTTCAAGGAAAGATACTCTGTTCATGAAAATTTCGGGGGGGGGGGAACGTTTGGAAAATGTGTGACGCTTGATCAACCACCACATTCCCCGAGCGTAGCAACAACAGACTACTATCTATACAAATGTTTTTTTAAATCATTTTAATATATCAAGAATTTATTAACGATAAAATACATTTTTTTCAAATATTGTCATGATATACTATGAGTTTTTTTTTTAAAACACCCTGAGATTATTTCATAAATGTTCATAATGTCTTTAGAAGTTTTAGACTGATGTTTCTGAATGTCTCACTTTTGTATTCCACCTTGTTCATTCTATACAAAAATGGTCCTTTTATTTCTGCTGTGCAGAAAAAAATGCAAAAAAAAATAAGCACCCAAATGCCTCAACCCCAAAGGCTTCACAAAAAAAGAAAAAGAAAGAAAGTCACATCTGTTGTAGACTTAATAGAGGTGTTTTTTGTGCTGATAATTTTTTCTGCAGAAAAGATTCTGGTAAGAGAGTGGAATTCTTTGGAAAATGTTCTTCACATCTTGCAAAGCAGAAACCATTAAAAGAAAGGCGTCGTCGCATGACAAAGGAAGGAATCTGGTGCCGATGTAATAAAAGAAAATCAAACGAATTATCAAAAGAAAACGAGAAATCCGAATGCGATAGAAATAAATAAAGAACGGAGTCATTCTTAAGATGCGTCCATTCAATCTGCGCGTTTAATGATGAAAATGTTATTCCAAACTCAAGTGTGACCGAACGACGACAGTTTAATTTGAAGCATAAGCGTGATCTATCGATAACAAATCCATTTCAGGTTTAAAGGTGACAGACTGACGAAAATGCTATTTAAAACTAAAGCGTAACAGACTAATAGAAATTCTATTTGAAACGCAAGCGTGACAGACGGACAAAAATGCTATTTAAAACATCAAGTGTAACAGACTGATGGAAATACTATTTCAAACACAAGTGTAACAGACTGATGGAAATACTATTTCAAACACAAGTGTAACAGACTGATGGAAATTCTATTTCAAACACAAGTGTAACAGACTGATGGAAATACTATTTCAAACACAAGTGTAACAGACTCATGGAAATACTATTTCAAACACAAGTGTAACAGACTGATGGAAATTCTATTTCAAACACAAGTGTAACAGACTGATGGAAATACTATTTCAAACACAAGTCTAACAGACTGATGGAAATACTATTTCAAACACAAGTGTAAAAGACTGATGGAAATACTATTTCAAACACAAGTGTAACAGACTGATGGAAATACTATTTCAAACACAAGTGTAACAGACTCATGGAAATACTATTTTAAACACAAGTGTAACAGACTGATGGAAATACTATTTCAAACACAAGTGTAACAGACTGATGGAAATACTATTTCAAACACAAGTGTAACAGACTCATGGAAATACTATTTCAAACACAAGTGTAACAGACTGATGGAAATACTATTTCAAACACAAGTGTAACAGACTGATGGAAATACTATTTCAAACACAAGTGTAACAGACTGATGGAAATTCTATTTCAAACACAAGTGTAACAGACTGATGGAAATTCTATTTCAAACACAAGTGTAACAAACTGACGGAAATACTACACATGACAGAACTCGTAATTTATAATTCAAACTTCGACATATGGACATTCTTCATTCAATACAAAGTTCCCGAATACGGACCACCAACCGACAGATCTTTTTATAGAGACACCCTTAATTACTATAGAATACTAATTTAATTCATTAAGCATATATATGTGTCTTAATAGTGAAATAAATAATTGTGAAAGTACTCAGTTACTTGTGGAGATTGCATTACTATTTCATATGTAAACCCTTATATTATTAATGACATATATATATATATATATATATATATATATATATATATATATATATATATATATATATATATATATATAGGAATACCAGTCCCAGGACGGGTTACATTAATTATGCTAACATAACAGGTTTGCACAATTGTATGTCCCCTTACGAGAATAAAATCAAGACATAATGGTACTAAATCTTATGTCGAGCGAGAATCCTTATTCTAATTTTGATCCAAATCATCTAATGGATTTTGATTCTCGTAAATACTAAACATTTAAGCCTTAAGCTTAAGGGTCATAAGAAGAAAGTGAAATTCAGCGAATCTCGCTTAATTGGTGTCTAACGACTATGGATCAAACTCAATACAAATCTGAAACATCTGAATTTTCACATGAGAGTTTGTGCCTAGATTATAAACCCTGAAACCCTTTGAAATACTCAAAAGAAACTGAAATTTGAAAAATATTTAGTAATGCATGTCTAATGTATGTATTGTTAAAATTTCAAAAACATCGAAGGTATCTGAATTTTTACTTAGGGTTACCACCCCCTTTTTATCACGTTTGCATAACACCAAATTAAACTAAATATAGCTTACATTCGGACCCTCTATGGCTCGGAGTTGTGTTCCAGGTAATCGTGTACATATAAATATATAAACATATAAACATACCAAACTTAATAAAATAAGATATATAAGATGTAATTTGTACGTATGCTTATACTCTTTTACTCTCAAACGTATACTTCAAGTCATACCAAATGTAATCGGAGGCGTTTCCCTTTTCTTCTTGGGATTCTCATGGATGGCTCTGCTCTTGATGAGAAATCGACTCTGAAACTTCTTGGTCTTTCTCATCACAACTTTCTTTGGAGTTCATACATTAGATCCATTGCTCTTTCTGATTTTCGTAAAGTCGGTTCTTTCTATCGTGCCAAACACTTTCTGATATCTGAGACTATTCTCTATCTTTACAAATCCACTATCAGATCTTATACGGTGTACTGCTGTCATATATAGGCTGGTGGATCTCTGTGCCATTTTAGGGTTCTTGATAAGGTTCAGAAGCGTATAAGTATTTTTTTGACCCAACCGTTTCTTATTCTGCAGCCTCTTTCTCAAAGACGTGATGTTGCTAGTCTCAGTTTTCTCAATACATACTATTATAGCATGTGTATTTAAAAATTATGTGATTTATTCCCTGCTTCTTTTGTTCCAGCTCGTTCGTCTAGCGGTCTCCCTCAATTCGCTGTTTTGATACCGCATTTTAATACAGCTTCCTATTCCAGTAGCTTTATTCTAAAAACTGCAAGCTTGTTGAATTTTTTCCTGCTAACTGTTTTCCACCTACCTATAGCCTGAATCTTTTCAAGACTTAAGTCAATAGGCATCTCCTGTCTTTGCGATAATCATCTTTCACCGTTGTTAGATTCTTTACATCAAGTGGCTTCATGCCTTGTCTGGAGCAAGTACCATAACAAAATAAAATAAAATAACTATGCGCTGAAGATAATATATAGTAAAATGATCTGGATTGACGTGCTTCCCCGTTGTGTCATTTGTCGGTGTTCAAGAGAAATCACAGTTAAAAGAGACAACTCTCCATTAAACAGTACAACAGAAATAACTTTTATATTTAACAAATAATTGATTTTTCATGTTAACAAAACGTAAAGATTATAAAAACTGCAGCTGTTGCCTATACATGGGAGGTATTTACTTAAGGATTTTCGAAAGCAGCTCTTGGTGTCTTTTATGACTTTTATAACCTTGCAGTAAAATTCAAGGAAATTTGCGAAACTCTCTTCCCCTCTCTCTCTCTCTCTCTCTCTCTCTCATTCACGCACACACATTATATATACATATATATATATATATATATATATATATATATATATATATATATATATATATATATATATATATATATATATATCCTGACGCCTTGCTGATATGGCCGATTAATTTACCATTTAGACGTTGATTTACTCTCCCATTTCTACGGTAATGCGCGGTGGACTACTGAGTTGAATATGACTTTCGTATTGAGGGTTCGAACTGTATGACCGGCAGGAATTGTCTCTTCCCATACTGATGATTGCAGGTTTAGCATGAAACACATGTTTATATGAGTTAATTTGAAAATATTATTTATAAATAATTATATATATATATATATATATATATATATATATATATATATATATATATATATAGACGAAACGTATACGTCCATAGATAAAAATATAAACAATAACACATATTTATATATATATACACATATATATATATATATGTATATATATATATATATATATAGACACAGATTCAGCGTAGCGTCACTTGCTTTATGCATCGTTCCTTCACTTATAGAAGTTTGAATGCCTGTTCGCTTCGCCGCCGTTAATGTGTTAAAATTATCATTGTTTATAAGCTGTTCAGAACCGGCCTAGCGGTTAGCGACGTTGGACTGGGTTGGAAAATACTTGTAGTCCAGGGTTTCGAATCGTGTGACCGGTGGTGAATAGTCGTACTTCTATGCTTATGAGTCTTGATTGAAAAAAGACGAAACGTACACGTCCATAGATAAAAATATAAACAATAACAAATATTTATATTTGAAGCTCCTCGTTAAAAAGTAGAGCACTGTAAAATGGTAGTAATAACACAGCGTAGCGTCACTTGCTTTATGCATCGTTCCTTCACTTATAGAAGTTTGAATGCCTGTTCACCGTTAATGTGTTAAAATTATCATTGTTTATAAGCTGTTCAGAACCGGCCTAGCGGTTAGCGACGTTGGACTGGGTTGGAAAATACTTGTAGTCCAGGGTTTCGAATCGTGTGACCGGTGGTAAATAGTCGTACTTCTATGCTTATGAGTCTTGATTGAAAAAAGACGAAACGTATACGTCCATAGATAAAAATATAAACAATAACAAATATTTATATATATATATATATATATATATATATATATATATATATATATATATATATATATATATACAGGGTGGGCCAAAATAAGGGTCCTATCTTTAAATTTGAATAACTTGAATTTGAATAACTTCCACAAAATAAAAGTTAAACTCACCAAACTTTATGTGTGTGTAGACTGACCCTTCCGAGATTTTTTGAAATAAACAAAACAAATTTTAGCCGAAAAACACTTCTTAAAACTTACAAAAACTAAAGTATTGTTTTTTACACTGTTTTGAGTTTTTTAAGCAAAAATAATGTTTTCTAAATGAGGGTACGTTCCTTAGGGCTAATACGGCTCATGCTTGCTTCGGAAGGGGTCCTTTACTTATTCTAAAAAAAAAATTTAAAAAAATCAATAAATAAAAAAGTTATGAATTTTTAAAAATAGGACCCTTATTTTTGCCCACCCTGTATATATATAAACCGACAGAAGATCCCTTCAACACGGCTATACATTAGATCATACGAAGAAATGGTGCATCTTCTCCCTGTGATGTTATCTCAACATAATCCACTAGACCGGATTAATTATTTTCCTGGAATTAATTAAAATTCAGAAAAGATCACAATCAAGATAGACTATAACATGGTAAACTGGTCAATTCGGGAGAGGAAAATGAGTGTTCTTCACTTCATTACTAACTCAACATTTGGGAGGTAGTGGAGAACCTTTATTTAATACTCGGATATCTATATATCTCATATAGAAATCAAGTGGTATCCACCCAAAAGGGTCGCTTGATTTCTAAGAACTTAATTACGGAAGTAGAATAAAAACAAGCGAAATAACCCATATTACAACTTTTATCGTTTTTTTTTCATTTTTGAAATAAAGTAACACGTTTTTTTAATTTATTTCTATGGGCATCTTAGGTGAACTTCGACCACGCCATATTATCGTAAACACACCGAGACAATATATATATATATATATATATATATATATATATATATATATATATATATACAGGGTGGGCCAAAATAAGGGTCCTATCTTTAAATTTGAATAACTTGAATTTGAATAACTTCCACAAAATAAAAGTTAAACTCACCAAACTTTATGTGTGTGTAGACTGACCCATCCGAGATTTTTTGAAATAAACAAAACAAATTTTAGCCGAAAAACACTTCTTAAAACTTACAAAACTAAAGTATTGTTTTTTACACTGTTTTGAGTTTTTTAAGCAAAAATAATGTTTTCTAAATGAGGGTTCGTTCCTTAGGGCTAATACGGCTCATGCTTGCTTCGGAAGGGGTCCTTTACTTATTCTAAAAAAAAAAAAAAAAATCAATAAATAAAAAAGTTATGAATTTTTAAAAATAGGACCCTTATTTTTGCCCACCCTGTATATATATATATATATATATATATATATATATATATATATATATATATATATATTGTTTATTTTCCGATATTTCGAGTGCCACAAAAACATAACTCAATAGATATGAGCACTAAATAAAAGAATAACACAACTATACGGTTTTGTATATATTCAAAAAGTAGATAAATCTCTAATTTACCGACACATCATCTTTAAATTCTACATTTGTTTGTTCCATAGAAAACGAATACATTATGATATTGTCATAGCTGATAGCTGATACTTCCTGAGAGTCCAACATTTAAACGCCTCTGCTTTACCTTTTCATGCAACATGGCGGTAATAAACATGCGGAAATGTAAATGTAATGCGAATAAGCATCTTGCTGCCGTTTATAAACCTTGCCCCCATCACAGTAGCTCCGTTCACTTCAGTTGCAATATGCCTAGTTTGAGGCGAACAAAAGCATTTAAAAATCAATATTTGACAATTTGTAAATTAACCCTATATATTCGTTTTCTATAGAAGAAACAGCTCTATAAATAATTGATGCTTTGTTGGTAAATTATGTCTTTATCTTGTTTTTGAATATATATAAGATGAGAATTAACTGTTTGTTCGTTAACTAATTTCAGTCCATTAGGATCCTGAGATTCGGTAGTAATAATCCCTTACTGAGGCAGATTGTTATCGCCATCCTTTTACTTTAAATAGATCAGCAAACATGAATTATAAATCAGCTTACATAAAGACAATCGAACTTTACGACGTCGACCATCTTATATTACCTCAATTATTGCATCTTTTTCATCAATTATGATTATTAGGTGTAATTAGAAGACTCATGTTTAACCCTGTGCCTTACCATGAAGTTATCTTAAAAATGATGATACTAAACACAAAATGTAAACGAAAACAGAATAAGGGGATCGATTTACAATATATTAACGCAGAAAACGGGTCGTCCGATCTGAATAACTACAGACCCGTTCTAAAAATGATCATCTGAAAATTAGTACTCAATCATTGTCACGAGGTAGAAGTAAACATTTCTCGAAAATGAAAATAAACTACGAAGTGTAAATGGAAAGTAAATTACGAAGTGTAAATGGAAAGTAAACTACGAAGTGTAAATGGAAAGTAAACTACGAAGTGTAAATGGAAAGTAAACTACGAAGTGTAAATGGAAAATAAACTACGAAGTGTAAATGGAAAGTAAACTACGAAGTGTAAATGGAAAGTAAACTACGAAGTGTAAATGGAAAGTAAACTACGAAGTGTAAATGGAAAGTAAACTACGAAGTGTAAATGGAAAGTAAATTACGAAGTGTAAATGGAAAATAAACTACGAAGTGTAAATGGAAAGTAAACTACGAAGTGTAAATGGAAAGTAAACTACGAAGTGTAAATGGAAAGTAAATTACGAAGTGTAAATGGAAAGTAAACTACGAAGTGTAAATGGAAATAAACTACGAAGTGTAAATGGAAAGTAAACTACGACGTGTAAATGGAAAGTAAACTACGAAGTGTAAATGGAAAGTAAACTACGACGTGTAAATGGAAAGTAAACTACGAAGTGTAAATGGAAAGTAAACTACGAAGTGTAAATGGAAAGTAAACTACGAAGTGTAAATGGAAAGTAAACTACGAAGTGTAAATGGAAATAAACTACGAAGTGTAAATGGAAAGTAAACTACGAAGTGTAAATGGAAAGTAAACTACGAAGTGTAAATGGAAAGTAAATTACGAAGTGTAAATGGAAAGTAAACTACGAAGTGTAAATGGAAATAAACTACGAAGTGTAAATGGAAAGTAAACTACGACGTGTAAATGGAAAGTAAACTACGAAGTGTAAATGGAAAGTAAACTACGACGTGTAAATGGAAAATAAACTACGAAGTGTAAATGGAAAGAGGGGTGGGTTTACGTTTAATTAATTCTGAAAACGGATTCTTCCAGGGATCACAAAAATATTAATTCTAAAAAAATCGTGCTTAATCGATATCAGTAAAGAAGAAAACCAAAACGACCAATAAAATCATTACAGACTGATGTTTATCTCAAATTATAAGGAAATAAATATAATTGGTAGAACAACATATTGGTTACACAAACCGTTGTTATGAACGTAGAATTATTTATTATAGTAAGCGAAATAATAATTAAATACGTATAAAAAATGATTTCCAACTGAAATTGTTTTTATGCAAATTAGATGACCAATTAATCTCTAAACAATTTTTAAGAATTATATTTAAAATATACTTCAGTTAAATTCGATCAGCTAGGCAAGTTGACCGAGATGGCAAAGGTGTTCGACTTTCACGATGGGTGATGACTAAAAATTCAGGGTTCAAACCTTGTTAGCTGTGTTTAGCAAGACTGGTGAGTCTTCAAAAGACGAACCACGTGCATGTGAATAATATAAAAGGTTTTCTAGAGTACAATATGAGCACCATCTCCAATTTTAAAATTACGGTATTTCAGATTTGCATTGAATTTAATTCATAGTCATTAAGCACAAATTAAGCAAGATTCCTTGAATATCAATTTCTTCTAACGACGTCTTAAGCTGTAGATTTTAGACATTTCTAAAATTTAAAATCATAGATTTTGATCAAAATTGGAATAATGGTACTAGAGAAAAGGTCATTATATCTTCATCTTAATATTCATAAGTTGACTTAAAAATGGTGCGAAACTATTTTGCTCGGGGAATTAATCTTACTGTGCTACGTATATTCTTGTATATACGCATCCACAGTCAAATTGTTTCGCAGTATCACAGCTTTTCAGCGTGGTTAGACATTTGAGTACTCAGGCTGAGATGGAACAGTACGATTTATATATGAATACATCAGCACAACTGACACATGCGAGAATATCGTACTGTTACATAAATAATAACAGCAGTCAAAGAGGGCTCTATTCTTTTTTACGAATAGCGATTGCATTATCACTAATGTCAGTCGACGATTTTATTTACAATAGTGTTCAACCCACGAACGGATATGAGCATATTGCATACATATAATGTATTTGTATGCGTGTGTGAGAGAAAGAGAATGATATATAAGGGGGATTAGATAAAGACAATAAGAATGGAAACAGTGTGTGTGTGTGTGTGTGTGTGTTTAATACTGTACCAAATAACTTTGGAATAATAGGTTCGAATGGTGTCAATTTGCAATTAATTCGGCCACTCCTGTTGAGGGGCCACTGGACTAATCTGTGTTAAGTATCGAACCCATTCGATTGATCCTCGACAAAAAAGAACAAGCTGACATTATCGGTTATAGGTATTAATAGCTGTCGCTGGGGAAATGGAATTAATGTGAGCAGAATGGAACCGATAATTACTGTTTCTTTTGAAAGCTCAATGCACAAAAGGAAAAACATGGAAAGACGCCAAGCTCATCCATCTCTGCTAATAGAATCGGTAAACTAACTGAGAGATTTAAACGTTAACACAACTTTTCAATGGAGATTATGATTATCAGTAAACAACATTCGAATGATACTATTTTTATTGGGCTAAAACCAATAATTGATTTTTTACCGCCAAAAGTTAAATAATCGCTTGACGCACTGTGCATTTAGCTCTTTCTCTTGCATACATCGTAATGAAATATTTTCATTGTTACGGTTAAAAAACGTACTTTTTAAAACTGAAACACGATGCATGTTATATATTTGTTTTATTTATTTACTAGCTATATTCTCCAAGCGTTGCCCGTGTGGAAGTATATTGCTGGTCAAAAGGTTTTTTTAAGAATAATAAATTCAAATATCGTCAGATTTCCAATTATTGCCTTAAAACAAAAGTAAAAACATAACATTTTCAATATGAGGTCAAGTAATAAAAACTGTCAGCGCAGTGTTGTTATTTAAAAAAGAACACCACCGTACTACTTTTAAAATTAACGCGTTCGAAGTCTTTACCTGAAAAAGCTATACAACGGTAAATGGATTTAACGGATACTGGATAATTTCGTTTTCATTCAATTACTTCAAATCTTTAAAATAGCAATAAAAATAATTACTTACACGTTTAAAACTTTTTTTAATACATTAAGATATTCTTTGTTTAATTTTATTTGTATTTCATCAAACGAAGCGTTTCGTTACGATCATTTCATGGACCAAACCGATAATTGCAATTAGTAGTGCCTATATGGAATCGAAGTTTGAAGGATGTCTTTAGATTTTGTTGAAAAATTCAACTCTGATTGAAACTTATTTGAATGTTCTGTTAACATATCGATCTCTATAACACAAAAAAACATTGCCTTTTAAATATAGATACGAACGAGTGTACACCCTCCGTAAATACTTACAGAGAAAATACAATTCTCTAGTGTTTGAACTGATATTCATATATATATATATATATATATATATATATATATATATATATATATATATATAAGATAACGTCTGAATCGGTTAAGTTAAAAAAAAAATAAGTAAGAGAGAAAACGTTTCAAACTGGAAAGATTAAAAGTGAGAAAAAGGAATAACAAAACGTATAAATCGGCATTAAAAGCAGAAAGACAAGAAGGAAAGCCATCTTCTGATCATGAAAATAGATTGAAAGTTTGATGGTTGTCTGACTTGCTATTTGCTTCCTCAATTTCCCTAATTACTTGGGGGTGGATGTGTCCAGCAGTTTTTGTTTACCCTTTAAAGAGTTTAATTTATTAAATTACATTATTTATGTTAAAACGATTATTTCATCGGAATTTAAGTTTCTAATTATTGCTCTTCCACCTTAAATATATATTTTCAAAAACAACGATTTTACTGACGAAATGTTGACCGAAAGAGCCCCGGAGCTTAAATTTCCGCTTTTATTTAAAACCGTATATATATATATATATATATATATATATATATATATATATATATATATATATATATATATATATATATATATATATATATATATATATACAGAGAGAGAAAGAGAGACATAATATATATAATATATATATATAGATAACATATAATATATATATATAATATACATATATATATTATATATAACATATAATATATATATATAATATATATATATATATTATATATAATATATAATATATATATAATATATATATGATATGTATAATATATATAATATATATATAATATATATAATAGACATATATATAAAATATAATATATATAATATATATAATAGACATATATATATAAAATATACTATATATAACATATATAAATAATATATATATAATATAATATATATATATAATATATATATATATATATATATATATAATATATATATATAATATATATAATCCCCCCAAAACGGGCCCTCGTGTACACTTTATGTGATATCTCCTTTATTTATTCACCGATTGCCTTTATTTTACAGGACATGGCAGAATCAACGACCGTGAGTACACCAAGACCTCAGTGGGAGCTGGGACAAAGAATACACTGTTAAATTTTACTACAAGACAGGCTCGTTTAAGAAAACCCAGGACAGTTTCATGCATCAGTTCGAATGTGAAAAGGCTCCATCTAAAAGCAGAATTCAGAACTGGGTTGACCACTTCGAGAAGTATGGGACCGTGGAGAACCTCAACGCTTCCAGTGAGAACCGTCGAAGCCACTCGTGACGTCCCAAGAAGCGGACAGCCGAGCTGGTCGAAAGTGTGAGAGAGTCTCTCCAGGAGAGTCCGAAACGCTCTGTGCGTAAGCGAAGTCAGTCCCTCGGTATCTCCCGTGAGACTTGCAGGAGAGTGCTGGTGAACGATATCAGGGCTTACCCATACAGAATACAGACGCTGCAGACCCTAACAGCCTCAGACAAGAAGCAGAGGAGCGCTATGGCAGTCAAGATGCTCGATATGAGCGAGGAGACACCAGGTTTATTTAACCTCTTTTAGACCTCAGATGAAGCCCACTTCAAGGCGAACTCCAGGACAAATGTCTTCTGAGGGTCCTCCAGACCCAATGAAGTAGCCACAAACCCCTGCAATCTCCTAAGTGCATGGTGTGGGCTGCAATCTCGGTCAGAGGCATCATCGGACCAATCTTCATCGAAGAATCTGGCGCAGCAGTGACAGTCACCAAGGAGCGGTATGTGGAGGTCCTCAAAACCTTCAAGAGTGAGATCCAGACCCTCTACCTGTCGCTCATGAGCAAGTTCTGGTTCCAGCAAGACGGAGCAAGTTCTCACACCTCAAACCTGTCCCGAGATTGGCAGAAAAAGAACTTCGGAGGCCGAGTGATCAGTCTCAAGACTAATTTTGAGTGGCCACCCCATAGCCCTGACCTAAGCCCCCCAGATTCTTTCCTTTGGGGCTATCTTAAGGATAGAGTGTGCGCAGGGAAACCCAGAACCATCACGGAACTCAAGGAAGTTATCAGGGAGGAGATGAGAGCCATTCCCAATTCAGTGTGTAAGAATGTCATGTCCAACTTCGTTCTGCGCCTCAAGAAATGCACGGAGCTAAATTGAGGCCATCTAGAACACATGCTGTAGAACGGAGGAAAAAAGGCCAAAGACCCTAGTGTTTTGATGTGATGTTTTGAGTATAATAAACTAGTAATGACCAAAAATTCATTTCATTCGGACGAAACACTAAGAAACGGGGCCTAATTAGAGTTGGGGCCTGTTTTTTTTGGTCTCCCTGTATATATATATATATATATATATATATATATATATATATATATATATATACATAATATAATATATATATAATATAATATAATATAATATATATATAATATATATAATATATATATATATATATATATAATATGATATACTATATATAGAATATATATATATGATATAATATATATATTTTATATAATATATATATATATTATATAATATATACAATATAATATATACATATATAACATATTATATATATAGTATAATGTATATATATTATATATATAATATATATATATATATATATATATATATATAATATATACATAATATAAAATGTATATAATATAATATATATATTTATATATATATACTATATATATATATGTATATATATATATATATATATTAGTAGAGAATGGTAGTTTGCTTGAAGCATTGCTGGGTATAGTAGTAGTAAGTTTTTGAAAGGCTGTGGGCAATGCAATTCCGGGTAAGATGCAAGTTGAAAGGAAAGGAACAAAAACAATAACAATAAATCGAATACGATATAAGACTTACTATTTATTTTTCCTTTTTTTTCCTTTTTTTTTTTCTTACATAACAGCAAGAGTGTTTTAGCTGTTCGTTGTATTATTCTCTACACAGTCGGAGAAGAATAAAATATTATTCTTCTTCTGGTCTAATTATTTTTGAAAAAGGGATGTCTTTTCCCGAAATATCAAATAGTGATTTTTAATCACCCGGACATCACACGAACAGCTAAAACACTCTTGCTGTTATGTAAGAAAAAAAAAAAGGAAAAAAAGGAAAAATAAATAGTAAGTCTTATATCGTATTCGATTTATTGTTATTGTTTTTGTTCCTTTCCTTTCAACTTGCATCTTACCCGGAATTGCATTGCCCACAGCCTTTCAAAAACTTACTACTAATATATATATATATATATATATATATATATATATATATATATATATATACAAAGAAAGGCATTTCTCTTTGTTATAGAGTCAATGATAGGTAACACTGTTTGTAATGTTCATGTTCTTACATATTTACATTGCTTTTAATTTCCCTTTACTGACACCAGTATGCTGCTCCTAATTTCCCTTCTCTGGACATTTCTTCCGGCTGCGGTGGATTTTAAGTCACACAACTTTGCATGTTATCACCTGCAGGTCTAACACGTTGAAGTTGCTTGTAGCTCTGCAAGTTTCTTCTCGCATATTCATTGAGAAGTTGAGTTTGATTGCCTTGTTTGCCATCTTTTCGTGCTAATAACTGTAATTTGAAGAATCTTTTAGTCTTCCACTAAATAGTTATTCCAACGGGTTTTATATAAGTATTAGGAAATAATGTGACCCGTTGGCTCACATATTTAGCTCGGGTTAAATTTTTTGAATCAGGGAAAGTGAGTTCGCAAATCTAGTTACTTATATATATAAACTCCAAAAGTAGTCTCTTTTTTCTCGCTATGTCTGTCACATCTCTCTTTCTCTCTACAGCCACGATTTAAATAATATCACTACCCATGGTGATATTCCCTTTTGTTTATAATAGACTATTTCAATAAATTTATTATCTGTTTCTGAAAACAGCATGGCTTTTCAGACGACCGTATATACTTGACAATAAGAAGGCATAACTACCCCAGTTAGTGGAATACCATGGACTATCTGCAGGTTTTCTTATACTTTTACGTACCCATGCGTGTAAAAAACAGTGTAACCCCGTCGGAAACTTAGGCTTTTTTCGTCTGTTGATAAACCGACTCGGACGCCGATGTTTATAAAAAACAGATCATGAGAAAGAGTAGAATAGTCACTGAAAACTTCAGAGAAACAGGTAACTTTCGTACACGCGTGAGAGAGAAAGACAGACAGATAGATAGACGGATAGTTCGTCCTGCTACGCGTAGTTATGTCGTGACCCGACGCCCCCCACCTGCATTGGCGACGGCACCCAGGACATGTCTTTCCTGCTTGAACTCTCACAAGCTAAGAGACAGAAAATCTCCGTCCAGAAGTCATGTGATTTCGGTGATTTCCGTTCTGGGATAACCTCTGACCCTTCGGTTTCACTGAAACTTTCCATCCAAAAATACCCCTCGTTATGTAAAAGTTGTGCGCGCGACATATGCAATCAGCCATTGAATAAAGCACGTTTCACCCACAATTGTAGAATGACTTAAGGCAAGGCGAGGGTTTGTAGATTTTTGTAAAATTAAAATCACAAATATAATTTGCGAGTAAGATAACAGATGGAAAGAATATGACACGAATATACAACAAATAATCTTTTTGTATTAAATGCATGTTTAACAAGTGAATAAATGCAGCATAGCATGAGAGATGTTTTCGATCCCCACGAATTGTAGTCGTTTTCTCAGTCGACAGAAACAGCTATTCGTCTCTCTGACATGTAAATCAGTAGATGATCAGTAGATAATGGTGTATCGCTATAGCCGTGGAAGTAGCCGTTATCGCAATGGTGTTAAACAGTAGAAAGAGCAGAATTATTCGTTGTCCTCTTCGATGCTTGTGATGATAGCAGTCCCCCTCTCTTTTCTGGTAACTTTAATAACGGATGAATACAAAATAAAACGAAAAACGCCAACACACATTTGCTTAGTGGCATTATAATTTTGTTCATGTTTTTGTATTATTCTTGTTCATTACGTAACTCTCCTCCAGCTCCCAAGGAGGGCGTACGTAGATAGAGCTTCGAAAAAAAAACATGTCCGAACATAGTCAATTCAAAGGCCAAAGAAAACGCCTTCTCTTTTTTTCACCACGTCTCATTTCGGACTTCCTGTCCGTGACGTCATATTCTGCCTCGTCGTCCTAATTTTAAAAGTGTAAACTTATAATGGAACTTTTCACTTTCTTAGTTAATTTCAATCTTAAGTGGACATTTCTGATTTTAACCTAACCTTTACACATGTACATTCAAATGTTGCTACATGAGCAAAAGAAAAGGAACGTGACTATGAAATGTTTGGACCCTTCTATAATTGAACAGAACCATAGCTGAGCCCGACAGAAGCACGGTCACTGTCGGAGTGATTGTCGAGGGCGTATCCTTGACTTCTATGAATGACAACGCAAAGTTTATTGTTCAAAGGGAGCCTAGTTATACTTTTACGTGACAATGTGTGTTTATCACGTGGCATAATTAGCCACTATGAGTAAAGTGTTGCGTCAAGTCCAGACGAGTAAATAAAATTGTCTTTAATTAACCATCAAAATGTTACAAGTTGGTGATTTGAAGAGAAGGGCTGGAATAGGCAGATTAGAAGAACGGAAGGAAGAAAGCTGGGGGTTAATGACTAGATGGAGTAGTTATTTCAACGTTCAGGGGTTCATACCCCTGCCTCCTTTCTGTGTGTAACTATGCACATGTTAAAACTTTGAATGAAAATAAAAGAAATACTTTCATTCATAACAATTGTTTCCGTTTATTTTGACATGCAAAACAATACTCAGTCCGTTAACCACAACGAACGATGACAACAATGAAACAGCAACAAGAGAATCGTCAATAAAATTCACAACCTATTCTGGAATTACACAATAAATATAGTGTAATTTCTAGCAAATGCTAGAAATAAACTGCAGTCTATGCCTTACTTGTCCACCAATTTTACTAATTGTTGTAGACCCGTGCTAGGGGTCACAAAGATAACAACCACAAATTGTGACAGGTTAAAATATACAATGTATTTATTCATAGCAATACAGTAACGCCACTAAATGTGGTAGGAGATGACCGGATTCCTACCATGCGGTAAAACATGAATAGGAATGCCCTCTGTTTGAGTCTTTGCAACCATGGTATTTATTATAGATGGTTTCTTCCATTAGTTCTTCAATAGGGGTGATTTGTACCCCACAACACTAATGGATGCCCAACAGTTTTTATTTATGCAGATACATTTTGGTTATGGTGTAATCATTAGGAGGTGCGATACTCAATGCGATTCACACTCACCAGACCTTAGGTCCCGGATGTTTATCTGTGAGATTATCTCAAGGATAATGTCTATCAAACCAATACTATTTCTAAATTCCAGAGGATCATCACAGTCCAAATAAGAATCGGACCAAGACGGGAGTTCATCAGAGTCATTCACAATTTCACACATTGTATCCATGTGTGATTATCATTGAAATACTGTTGGACATTCATGAGTGAAATTGGTGGACAAGTCAAACAGAGATTCAATTTTATGTGCACTAAGTATAGTTGGATTGTTTTTACTTTTGTTCATCTCGAAGAAAACATCTTGTCACTGAGGCGTAAGAGGCTACTGATATAAGGCCAGATTTATAGGAAGAAACATGGATGGGAAGTCGGGCAGTAAGATGTTTGTTCACATTACATTTAAATCTCTGCACATTGGTACTGTCGGGGAAACAGGGAGCGCGAAGGGAATTCAAAAGGCAAGCGGTCCTAGAAAAAGATTAGAAAATCTTCCTGCATTGAGGGATTTCTACAGTGATGACTGCGATTTTTCTGCTAGTTTGGTGGATCAGGGGTGTTTTTGTTGAGAGTGTACACATGCGGTAAGTTAATTGAAGCATATTCTGTGGTAGTACTTGTCAAAAAAAAGCACACGGGTGGAAATACTGCGGCGTTGCGACAAGGACTGAGTTTAGCAAAAAGTGTGCGACCTATTACGTTAGAAATTATTTTGTTGTACTCTGTCCAAGTGTGAGGGGCTAGTGATTAGTGCACCAGCACTGATGTGACAACAATGCTCCGTGCATTTATTCCAAAGTATTTTCAATTATATTAACGTTTGGGTGGCAGTTTTACTGTACATAAAAATGATCCTCAATTATGGATAGGACCTACCAATTACTTATACCGTGGCAAAACCCCTTGTAGCTACTTCGCAACTCCGCCTGACACGGACATGTCTTTTGAATCCACATTACACAGCATATATAATTTATGGTATTGTACCGATTCCGCTTGATATGATTCTTTTTTTTATATAACCCTACAACGTTAAAATCCTCCTGAAGACGTACTGGCCCGTCGTGGCGTTGGAATAGACGCTTTAAATACTTTCTTCATAATACCATGCTGCATAAGATACCATGGGAATGTAAATTGGGTTTTGGTATGGACATTTTCCCAAAATGTCTGTTCGAATGAAATGTAAATATTACTTACCAGATCGACGATCTGATTGAGTCGAAGGCCAAATCGGACCATTAGAATGGTGGAAGCATTGATAACAGGGCGTACTGATTTCTCATAACCGGTCATAAGTTCTCGATAGAGACGTTGTTCGTCCGGGACTCTACCGCACTGACATACTATAAAAGAAAAAAAAAAAAAGGAAACAAAATCAATATATGCGCACGTAAGCGAATGAATTAGAAAATATCAGTGACAAAATGTCCGTGCGTCCACGGAATCCTTTTTCTGACATCGCTGTCTTATAGAGTATGTTCGGAAGATATATGGCATTTCATTATTCAATCTTAATCGAATAAATTTGCATAAAACGGCAATCAAATAAATCCCAAAACTAATGTAGTTCAACATACCTTGTGGTTCCGAGTTTGATACTGCCAATAAAACCGCTACGATCCCTTAAGAAAATAACACTGCAACTCATCATCTGATATAAACTTGCATAATACTTGTCCCAGGAAGGGTAAAATGAATTCTCCGAACAGAACAATTTTGTACAACTTTTATGTCCTCTTACAAAGGTTAAAATCGAGATATAATGATACTAAACATCTTGCGTCTAGAATCCTTATTTCAATTTTGATAAAAATCAATTACAGAATTTTGATTCTAGAAAATGTTTACAATTTAAAGTTTAAGCTTTAGGGATCTTAAGAAGAAATTGAAATTCAGTAAATCTTGCTTAATTAGTGTCTAATGACTATTGATCGAATATAATTAAAATTTGGAATATTTAAATTTTCAGATGGGAGGTTGTGCCCATATTACTGCTCCTACAAACACCTTAAAATGCTCCAAAAGAAATTAAATTTTAGGAATATTTAATACCTATTGTAAACATCTCACAAAAATCAAAAGTGTCTGAAGGTTTCACGAAGGTCTTCCACCCCTTTTTATACCTTTCACACGAATCTAAATTAAACTAAATATAGCTCGTATTACGACCCTTTAAGCCTACCAAGCGTTCCAAATTTGATAATGATCGGTTAATTAGTTTGCAAGTGAATCATGTACATACAAAGATATAAACATATACACATACATAATCTTTATCTATAAAAAGTTAGGTATGTTTATATGTTTATATATTTACATATATTAGTAGAATTTTAGTAGAATGTTCCCTATTTGATTGTCCGAAATAGTTTTCTAAACAAAAGGTAGATAAAATAATATTTTTTGTCACACCCCCAACAACAAATATAAAGTGCTAGTCAATAAAGTTATCCTTCATCTAACTGTCCACCACTCTAATTTCTCTGACTGAATGTTTGCCCTACTATATCTTTTGAGGAATCTCCATTGACCGGAAAGGTTGACCCCTCTCACTTCTGGTTTAAAATGAAAAACAAATCGCCTATTTAGCATAAAATCGGAGTGGTTTTATATCTCCACATCAAAGAGAATATATTAATGTCTCTCAAGTGTCTTAGCAAATTTCCACTCTCAAAACCACAACGATGAGTATTTAATAATTCCTAAAGTCTGTGTGAGACAATAAGTCTATTCTCATCAAAAGGGAAATTTTAATGGTTAACCTATCTTTAGAAACATCTACTTATATTTTCTTAATTATCGTCTAGGGGACGACCTTACATAGCTAAAAAAGAAAATAATTCCAATACTTCTAAAGTCCCTGAAATCGCAGCAAAACGCCTTACAGTGAAGTGCGAAACGCCTATGTCCACAGTTAATAAAAAGGCTAGATGTTCGAACATATTACACATCTAAATAAAGCGATTCCAAATTATAGAATCAATCATTCTTTAAGAGGTTTGTCTTTAACCATTTACCTTTAATATCGATCGGTTCGGCTGCTGCTGCTGCTTCTAGTTTGTTGTTACTTTCTTAATCTCATTCATTCATATCGATAAACATTTTGATAATTTCGATATACATTTATTTACTTTTAAAATGTAACCCAAAAGAAAGGAAAAAAGAAGAAATTAATTTGCTTTTTCACTTGCAATTTAGACATGGATCACAATTTCTAGGAAATCAAGTCAGTCCCTCTAAAGTAAGGAACATTTGAACACAAATACAAAATATTTGTCCAGGAAATAAAATGATTTTGCAAAACAGAAATATCTGTTATATTATAATGGAAACAAGAATGGAATAATAAAAAAAGACAATGACAAAAGAGGCAAATAATTAAATGATCTTTTTCAAAACCAATATGCAAATTAGTTACCATTTCGATTGATATTGCATATACATAAATAGTATTTTAAAAATTGATGGCGCTTATACTGTGTAAAGTTGAATTGACTTGAAATAGAGCGGTTGATGCGATAAATTGACCCGAATATCGCATTTATTCAATTAGATAGCTAAATATGTTTGTATTTATTGAATGTTGTGTGTTTAATAAGTTTCAACCATTTACATAGCGTTTAAGACAATGACATCTTTGGTGTTCGAGAATGAAGAATTCGTGTTTTACATTTTTGGTTTCATATGTTGAATGAAATTAGTTTGTGTCCCAAACTCACTCGACTAAAAATCAAACTGAAAGAACTACTGTACATAACAGTATTTTTTGTCACAATAAAGAAAATAAGCGCAATACAACTTTATAAAAAAATAAAAGTCCTTTTCATTAGCTTTTTTAATAATATTACAGATTTTGAAACTGAATGTATTAAATTTGAAACCAGAGAATGAGGACACAGGGAACTTACCGAGTATTGATTTACTCCTCTCCAGGAGTTAGGCACAAGGCCAGTTTTTATCTTTTTATCTTACTCCCACAAGTAAGATGTGACCCAAGGTTGGGTCGGGAAAGTGGGACTTGAAAAGCCAGCGCCCGAGAAGGTGAGCACTCTGGCCATTAAAAATTGCCTGGGCAGCCCCGTCGGCATTCCCCGGTGGGGGCGCCTCAGGCAGTAAGCAATAAACTTACTCTTCCCCAAAGAGGGGAGGCGAAGCCTGGGAGGGTGGACCTCCTAGAACTGCACAGGACAGACCCATAGACAGGCGTAAATCAAGCCCGAAGGCCAAGACAATACTAGTCTATGGGGGTGCAGTATCTATCGGAACAGATACTACACTTTGATCTTAGCCAAAAGGCCAAGATAATTTACCGAGTAGCCGGGATCGTGGATCATACTAAATTCGTCCACTTACTTCTCGCGTGTTGGTGTTATCTGGCTCGCATGTTTTTAATATATTAGAATAGTAATACATTTCTAAACCGATTTCCCTTGTCGAAAACGTTGATGTGTTCAAACGTGAGAGAAGTTGCATTGTTGAAGTGGTAACCGACGCAAACTGAAAACTCGGCGTGCTGTGATCAAACACCGCCAGGATCCCTGGCGCTGGTTTCATTCAAAATGTTGCTAAATTCTACGTGGTATCTCATGTGAGTACTGTGGGTGATATTTTGAACAGATAATCGGGAAAACATGATAAAAAACAGGATAAAACATATCAATATAAATACATACTAACACGAACAAAAAAGTGAGTCACGGAATCGAGAGTGATAGACCCCGCATAAAAAAAGCGGAGGGAATCAAACAACATGAAGTGAGAGAGACTGAGTGTGATAGATAGACATTTAATAGAAGATGGGTTACTTGGTTAGTTAATTGGAAATTGCGGCAAAATAAAACAATTAAAATGGAAGTTTCTTTTAGACATAACTCAATCACCAAACTGAGGAATATTTTAACATGTATTTTCTGTTATTAAAATATATAGGAAAAAAAGGTTGATTAAGTCGGAATTAGTATCATAATATATCCCAAGTTTAAGCACACAGATTAAAAATAAATAGTGTAAGCACGTTATGTGCTGATTGAGTATCTTTACCAAATATGTTGTGACCACATTGCTCGAAAGTAGCGAAATGTGAACCGAGTGTCGGGCCCGGGCAACGCTTAGCATCTGCTTAGTTAATTAATACTTCCTAATATGTTAATAATTCCAGAAAATCCAAAATTTTAATTTAAATTCAAGATGCATCTCATCAGCGTAACTCGTCTGTAATTTCAAATTATTTGAGAGCGTCTGATCGTGAAAAAGTTTGATAGAATAAAATAAATTACTCAGAAGTTTTGGGAGTTCAATCCAATTATTTGACAAGATGATGAAATATTTTGTTTCTTCCTATTTTTCTCGTCTTTAAAACGAAAATGCTATTTTTAATTATTTGTCCTTACCAATGTCTTCGTACCGTCAAAAAATGACGGCATAGTTTTTCATTCATTCTGTTTAGTGCTTAAGTTTCATTTATATGTTTAATTGCTAAGATTAAATTTTAAAAAACAGTTGTCGTCGTATATACATTACAAATACATACTTTGTTTGCGTTCACTCGAATATATACAGAATTACCTCCCTTAGATGAGCAAATAAAATAATATGTATATACATATATATATATATATATATATATATATATATATATATATACATATATATATATATATATATATTAATTATTTATTACCTACAGACATCGTTGTTTCATGCTAACGCAATTTTCAGTACAGGAAGCTAATTCCCAACGGTCGGCGGGCGCGAACCCCGATTACAAATCGCCACTGATTTGTAGTCTTAACCCCTCGAGAACTAGTTATTAATTAGGGAGGAATTTAACTTTGTAAATAGCGAATCGGCGGCTAAATTTACACAAGCAGTTTAGAGTGATCAACGAACGTATTCGGATTCGGATCCTGCATATATATATATATATATATATATATATATATATAGGTATGTTTATATGTTTATATATTTGTATGTACAAGATTCACTACCAAACTAATTGACCCATCATTATGTAAAATCTGCTAAGCGCAATGTGGGTTATATTTTTTTGTTTTTGTTATTTTCTTGTAACGGGGGCACTGATGCAGTGTAAGCTCCCCCTGAAAATTCAGATGCCTCTTATTTTTGAGAAATTTTAAGAATGGACATTAGACATGAATTAATAACTATTTTCAAAATTTCAGCTTCTTTGGATTATTTTGAAGGATTTTAGGGTGCATAATATGGTCATAACCTCCTATTTGAAAATAAAATATTTTTGATGTGTATTAAATCTGATCCATAGTCATTAGACACGAATTCTCCGAGTTTCACTTTCTTCTTAAGATCCCTTAAGTTCAAACCTTAAAGTTACACAAATACCGTTTCAATACGCAAAAAAGCCGTTATTATCAAACACGTACATTACATGACATTAAGACGCTTGACCGAATCCTGTCATATTTCACGCTAAAAAAAAGAAGTTATTTTTAAAAGGATCTTCATGAACAAAATTTTAGAAAAATTCGACAATGGATGAATTCAGATGTTACTCACTTTGCTTTTATTTTCCCCACGTGGTTTTTCTTCAATCAGGCACCTCTCCACTCCTTCCTCTTTTTGCATATCCAAATCACCACTCATCCCGCATGCATACAGCTCACCCCAACCTACCTGTCCCTCACTCTTTCTTCCTCTTACACCTCTACATTCACCTCCTCCATACAAAACCCTCCACTACCCTACATACGACTTCCACAAGTACACCCAATTATTCTCCCCCACTCTCTCTTCGCCTCACATCCTCCCTTTCCTGGATTAACTTCATCGCTTTGCTATTTATAAAGCTCCGTTTTCTTTTTAATGAAGCCTATCGACACAAAATGATTATGGTCGACTGAATTTACCGGAGTATCTTGGTTTTGCTTTAATGATTTACTTGTGTTCATATTACTAGTCTGTTCACGCTTATCCACTATTTCATATATATATATATATATATATATATATATATATATATATATATATATATATATATATATATATATATATATATATATAGTATGGTAAGTCAGTGAAAATTGATTAGACCTGCAAATGGAAGCAAATCAATATCTTCAGTTGTTCAAAACAAGGAGCAGTTTAGTTAATAAAAACATTTATTTTTCCGTCTCTTTCATTCCTTAAACCAGACTTTTCAAAGATTAAAATCTTATCATCAGAGGAGATTAATGATTGATAAGTTGACAGATGAGGACTGTCAAAGTTCTAAATTTGAAAGAGTTTTTTTTTTAATTTTAAAGTTCAAACTCGTATGAAGGTCACCAATAACGAAATCCAAATAGCGTGGGGCTCAGAAATATTGGTAAATCCAGAAGAATCTGTATAAAAATCCAACGACGATGATTCCACCCAAGTCTGTTGTCCTTGGAGGGGGGATCAAATAAGATTGGCCATATTAAGAAAACAATATTCTACATGTCTTCAGTTAAGCGGATTCCAAGGCAAAAAACAACAAGATTTCAACGAAGTCAAAAGCGAATTGTTGTAATATATAAAAATTACTTGGGAATTGTGGGATAGCATTCTTTGCTTCCTACCCTTTCTTCTGTCTCTATATTCTGTCTTGCGTTCTTTTCTCTTCCCTTTCCTTTATGCTATCCCAACCTGGATAGTCTCACCTATTAGTGGAAAAGAATTCAGTATTTGTTGTATCCTCTACTTTACAGTGTACGTAACGGTCTGTATAGTGTGGTCGGGATAAGCTCTAAACGCTGCTCCACCTGAGGATAATAGAGTTACTTATCTGTTGTATCCTTAAAACGTTAAGGTCTGTATCCTGGGTCGCGATAAATTTCAAATCTTGCGAATTCATTATATACTCTACCTTTCACAATACCTGTCTTGTTGCTTGTCATTATCCACCCAATATCCGAGGAAGACCGGTCAAATATATATTTGTTTTTCGTTAGAAAGTAGAATAAAAAAAAGTGTTTTCACACATTATAATCGAATTTAAAAACGGAATACTGTAACAGCAATATAATGCATATGTTTGATGCTCGTGTAGTGGCGTCATTGAATTAAAGAATTATGTTACATGGCTTCAAAAGGAAGATTATATGGCACCGTCAAACCGATCGAGATAAAATATTTTATTCTACTTACACTGAGACACAGCGTAGAGTTTAAAAGAGTAAAGTATCTCCCTTACTCTTGACTTGATGTTTAGATTGAAAATCGATCAGTCGCACGAGGTACAGCACGTTAGTTGCGATGTTTAGTTTGACTTTGTTTGAACACTCCTTGGCTTACGGTGATTAATAATTGGTATTGATTTTAGTCAACATTATATATGAGATGCGTGAACAGCTGATAAAAAGACAGACGGACAGAAAATGTGCATATATATATACATATATGTGTGTGTGTGTGTGAGAGTGAAATAATAACATTGTCAAATTTAAAAACTAACCTGAGTGTCAACGTACATATTCACCACCAAAATAGATATTCTATAAAATTGTAAACATATGTGATTAAAAAAAATGACGGTGTAAATTCATAAAATATAACATTGTTTTTTTATGATACGTATGCAAAGTATTCCTCCTTAATATATATATATATATATATATATATATATATATATATATATATATATATATATATATATATATATATATATATATATATATATATATGCACTATATTCTTGTAGGGTTATCTTCTATACTAATGAACGGATCATTCTGAATTTGAAAATATATATTCTAAAATATACGGAAGTTAATATTTTCACATTATTTTTTATTTTGTAAATGTTGACATTTAGGTGTGTATATATATATAAAGTTTTTAATTTTAATTTATTTTTTATGAACTGATCATTATCAGTTTTGGAATATATATTCTCAGCAACGTGATGAGTAACATGGGCACATTTTTTTTTTATAAACTACCCAAACACACACCAGTCTTTAAAAAAAAGTTAGATATAAAAATGTAATCTAGAAAAGAATTGCTCTACATCAAATTTTGGGTTATATAAAGAAATACATTTTTAAAAAGATCAATGCACGCCTGTAAACGTCAGTAATATGTATGTGCTTCGTAAAATCGTACACTATTAAACAAATCATTATGAATTATTGAATATGTAGTCTAGGCAACAGTGTATATAACGAGGGCACATTATTTTAATACTTTAAATTGTACCATTTTGGGGTGCCACCGAAAACGTTCAATACCCTCCTCAAAGAAACATTCAAATGTAAAACTAATACAATATGTATTGCTTATACCCGTACTGGGACAGGTATTAAACAAATATATATATATATATATATATATATATATATATATATATATATATATATATATATATATATACACGGGTTGGTCGCAATGATAAACTCTAGTTTTGAGTTCCAATGACAGAAGTCATCCTCAAAACTGATGATTCCCAGAAAAGGATGAAACACAAGTGTATATAGATAAAAGCTAAAACATATTAATCATAATATTGTGTATAGCCCCCTGAACAGAATGGGACCTTTAAGAGAATTTCAAATAGGCTGCAATTAATGCGTAATGCGAAGTTACGTCCAAATGGAGTGTTGAATACTGTTCGGACAGCTTACTAAAATATGTCCGTTGGTGTATACACAAATAAAGTTCAATTCTCCCTTTTCCCCATGGCTGGTGGGTCGGCCGCATTGATAGAGGTACAGACTTGCATGATGAAAAGTGACTTGGATCGGGGGTTCAAATTGTGCGACCGGCAGAACACTTCAAGTCAGGTTGTTAAAATAAAAATGAGAATGATTTTCACGAAAAAACTCAGAAGCAGCCAAAAATATAGGTAGACACGTAGAATTTTTGAATAATTGAAATCAATAAAAAGATAACAAAAAGCCAAGCAAAGTCAATTGCAAAGTCAATTGGAAATATTTCCAGACGCGTGTTTACTCGGTTTTCTATTAGTATCATAAGAGGGACAATTGTTTTCATTCTGGCGTTTCAATCAATTAACATTTTTGTAATGAGCAGCACCAAGCAAATATAAGTGAAGTGAACGAATGTGTTTTTTTTTTATCTCGAACTAGATTAAAATTAATCATTCACTATTAAGTGAAGTTAACAAATTTAATGAGAAGTAAAAATTCAAACTACGGTATGGTATTGAAACTGTCATTTATGAATTTAGAAGTGTTAATAGTTTTTTATCGTAATAATAATCTCTAACAAGAATGTAGTCTACCGATGAAATAATGAAAAGTGTATGTTATAATGTGTATACCCGGTGACTGGGTAGTTGTCTCAGACTTCTTGCTGTGAGGGTAAAACCGCATCCATCTTCATCTAATTCTGACTCATAAACAATGAAATATTGAACAGGACGAAATATTAAAATTGATGAAAGAGATGTACCACCTGCCTGCTTCTGACTAATTAAAAAGATGTTTATGCAAGTTTTATTATTAAAGCTATTACTACAAAAGAAAAAATAATATTTACTGTATATATAAGATAGATACACACGCATCTATAGTATGTTTTGTATTAAGCTGTTTTTGTTCATACTATTGGTTGAGCGAATAATATTACTAAACATGCGGTTATTATGTCCGCGGGGTTGTAAATAAGTAAAGAATACCATAAAGTGAAAAAATTAGTCGAACAGGATTTGAACGTGTGAGTCCCATTGTACAAATAACTTATTCACCCGCAAAGCTTAAGAGATGAGTTATTTGTACAATTTCATCTTCCCTGGGCGTATGGCTCTCTAGCCAAGTGGTCAAAGTTGACGCCCACCTTAGGCAGTATCTTTTCCGAGGTGCAAGTTCAAATCGTGCTCGAGTTTGATTTTTAAGTTTGTGGTATTTTTTGGCTTATATCATTCCTCATAGACGTGTTTATTAATATTATCCGCGAAAACAATAGCATCAACAAAAAAGAAGCTTAATACATATATTGTCCGAAATAAATTTCCAATATTAAAAACTAACACCCACAATATATATATATATATATATATATATATATATATATGAAGAGAGAGAGAGATTTATATGTATATATATAGAAAGAGAGAGATTTATTTATATATATATAACACCAGCATGCCAATTCTCCCTATACCCCTCCACATCTCCATTTCCCTGTACTAAACGACACCCTAAATAACATCCTCTACACTTACCAACAACCCCTTACTAACAATAACCTTGATGTTACCCCTCAAACTCTCTTATTTTCTCCACCTAACAATTCACACTTAAGTTTGGCCCAGAGCTTGAGCATACACACCCAAACAACTCTCGATACTACAAATAACACAAATATTACAATAACAACCCCATACAAAATACACACTTACATTGGGGCTAGTGCCTTCCCTATCAAGACCCGAATCTCAAATCATATCTACTCTTTCAAACACAATAACAACAATAAAACTGTCTCCTCTTATCCAAATAAATAAAAAAAACTTTAACCGTAAAAACACTCCCTACTCCCTACATTGATCAATATTAAGAAAGTCTAAATCCTACACTCCAGGATCCGCTTTTTGCCAACTATGTACATCAGAAAAATTTATGATAACCCTAGAAACGAACTTATCTCAAATTGCAGGCACAAACGAAAATTTAAATACATCAATTTCATTACTCCCTCGTACACCTCTTCTCCCAGCCAACAACTCTCTCTAACATTAGACTAATTCTTAAATTGTATAATTTGTTAACTTTGTAACTCACCCCTTTCTAACTTTACAACTAATCATCCCAATAACATAGCGTATTTTGCCCTGTGCACCTAATAACTTTATTAATCTATAATACTTTAAATAAATTGAGAACTAACATTTCTCTTCTCCATTCCACTAATCTTTAATCTCCTCTACTCCAACACTCTAATTCCTATACCCCTTTTTCAGAGCTATGCCGACAATCCCTTTCTCATAGATTCAAGAACTCTCACCTTTAAATTGCACTCACTATAATGGCCTATTTGCCCCCCTCTTAAATCTATCAGTAATTTGAATACTCCATGTTATAACTTCGGTTTCATAATCAACCCAATCCCACCCCATATCCTTATGCTATAACTCCATGGATGCAAACAAATTGACGCCACTCCCAATCCTAACATCAATAATATAGTAAAGTATCGTAATTAGTCACGCCTCTAATATATAACTAACGTGGAAATCCATAAATTGTTAACGATTGAACTCTGAAATGCTATAAATGTCCGAGTAATTACATCTTAAACACGGAAATTCCAGATTTCACACCGTCTGAGCCTTAATTCTCAATTTGAACCCTTTTAAACGTTCTGAATTATATATCATTTTTCTTACAAAATCAGTTTAAATACTGGGGGTATCCCCCCCGAACTGTTTACGTATTGATTAGAAACGCTAATGTATTAGCTTATTGAAACCCCACCCCAACTTCTAACTGAAGTCATTCCAGGCCTGGCAAATAAACTAGCAGTGATTACATTATATTGTTACTTAAAAGCGAAGAGCTGTAACTTACCTGATTCCTAGCATCAGCCATAGTTTTCTCTGTTAAATCTTCTCACACTCCTATCCCACTTTTACTGGCCTCGTCTTCGACTAGAAAATTCTCCCTCAGAACTTAGATTTTAATCGAAGTAACTAACACCTTTCACTAGTAAGTCGGCATACTTGAAATATATACAATATTTTAAACTCAATTCCTTAAAAACTATTATCATTCGCGGTCCACGGAAGTATCTTAAAATAGCCATAATTCTCCAACTTACATCCTAATAAGCGCTTTTCTCTACGGTTGAACTGAACATCATTCTGTGGGATTTACTACATTTTGACCATTTCTTACGCAGTCTCCACGAAATCTCTTTTTCCATCTTTAAATCTTTCGTCACCGGACACTTTGCCCACGGGCATTTCTCCAACTGGACAGACTCTATATTTTGATAACTTTTTTATGCACACTTTTATTTTCTATTACTTTATATTGTTTCTTAATTTTTTTCAAATTTTGAATTTTGGCTATTTCTCTGTAAACGTATCCATCTATGTAATTCCTCTGATGATAAGATTTTAATCTTTGAAAAATCTGGCTTAAGGAAAAAAAAATAAACATGTTTTTATCGAGTACACCTTGCATTGAACAATCGAAGATGGAATTGATTTGTCATTCTGCACATATTCATCTCTCTTCCTTCATTTATGTTTATAATTTTCTATCTCGTATATTGAGCTTAAATCATTTCACTTTAGTTTAAATTCTCTTAAAGTATACTTTTAGTCCCATATTTTGTTATATATATATATATATATATATATATATATATATATATATATATGTATATATATATATATATATATATATATATATATATATATATATATATATATATAACATACCATATAGGAACCCATTATCTTATGCACTTATTGTAATTGAAAGATTATTACATAATGTAAGTAGAGAATTCAAAATTATTTTCGTATAATTTACTGAATTTGTTTTGAACTTTAAAATTCCAATAATTTTCTATATTTTCTGTGTTTTTCTGTCTTTGAATGAACATCCAGTAAATATAATATTTTTTTTATTCCTGGTTGCCATGGCGCTACTTCAGCCACCATTTCAACCAATTAAGACGCCATTTTGAAAATGATTCCTACGATCGCAAAGGCCATTTGCTCTTAATTGAATTCGATTCTTAACATTCAAGATGATAATATAATATTTCTTTACGTCGGGAAGAACGCAAAAAATGGAGACGCCTACTGACTCCGATATCGAAGAAACATATTTCTCTATAAGATAGATAAGTATAAAATTCAATTTTATTGATTAAATAAAATATTAAAATATATATTTCAGTAAAACTAAATAACGAACAAAAAATGACTTGAACATGTCTAGAATAAAAATACGTTTTTATAAAAAAAATTGTTTGATTCGATGAAAATTGAAGTGAGCTACATGTAAGTATATAAGTGCACACGTCCACATATGACAGACTATCCTGTTAAGGACCAAAGCTTAGTATCTGTTCTGATAATAAACTTAATGTATTTGTGTCTTGGAAATCCTTCTATACCAGGGCAATTTTGACTTTTGTCCCAATCCAGGGTGTCTATTTTGGGCGAAATGAATTTCCCCCAAATAAAAACACGACCTTGTGTTTAACTCTGTCTTCATAGAGAGGCACATCAAAAAGGATTCGTAATACATGTAACCCGTTAGCGACCCCTGTTGTTTCGGAGCTTTTGTATTTTAGATAACGCTATAAAAGATTGGGATTATAATTTTTCAGTAATATTTTACCCATAGATTGACGGGTGAGTGATGGTTTAATACCTTTCCCAAGTATAAGTGTAAGTGATGCAATACTCCCGTCAAAACTAGAACATCATATACGTCGTAGATAACTTTGAAGGAAGCAAATTTATCGTAATCTTACTGAAAGTTTGGAGTAGTAGTAGAAGTGCAGAAACGGGTAAGAAGAATCGCTCGGATTGAAGATCAGTCTGAAACAGATTGAACTTTCTGAATGTCAACAACAAATGGACTGGAAAACCAGACATCAAAACTGATACGAACATGTCGAAGGAGTTGCGTAGGCGAATCTGTTTGAAACTCTCTACTTAAAGCTTTTTGCATTTTAACTCCATACAAAAAGAGTATGTATGACTATACTTTGAAGTATTTGTCTCTCAGCCCCCCCCCCCCCTAAGAAATATTACTCTATCGGGCAACGCCGCGTAAATGCAGCTAATATATATATATATATATATATATATATATATATATATATATATATATATATATATATATTATAATTCAGTAGATTACAACATTTATTGCATAATTAATATTTTAAATATTTTAAATATTATAATCACGCACCGGAAATCAACAGTTAGCTATGTTTATTCATATGTACGCGCGTTTCAAAAAAATAATTTTATCATCACCATTGCATCAGAATAAAACTTTTATGATTTTTCTAATCAGCATATAGATTATATCAATGGAATGTATAGAATGTATTAATTATGCTATATATTTTGTACTCTACTGAATTATTGGCCTTTTGGCTAAGATCAAAGTGTAGTATCTGTTTCGATGGATACTGCACCCCATACTGGTGTTGTCTTGTCTTTCGGGTCTTGATTTACGCCGGTCAATGGGTCTGTCCTGTGCAGTTCTGGGAGGTCCACCTTCCCAGGCTTTGCCTCCCCTCTTTGGGGAGAAGTAAGTTTATTGCTTACTGCCTGAGGCGCCTCTACCTGGGAATGCCCACAGGGCTGCCCAGGCAATTTTTAAACCCCACTTTCCCGACCTTGGGTCACATCTTACTTGTGGGAGTAAGATAAAAACTGGCCTTGTGCCTAACTTCTGGAGAGGAGTAAATCAATACTGAATTATAATATGAAAGCTCTGGCAGTGATACTAACAATTCATCTCATGTTTATCTACAGTATTTAATATATCCTGAGATTCAGAAGATCTGATTTATTAATAAAAAATGTATTATGGAAATATCGCAATTGTGTTGGTTCTTTGTACTTAATTTGTCCATTATATATATATATATATATATATATATATATATATATATATATGCACACATATGTATATATACATATGTATATATATACATATATATACATATGTATATATATACATATGTATATATACATATGTATATATATACATATGTATATATATACAAAAGGAATGTGCGTGAACGTATTCAAAAATTATATTTAAAATTTAAGCGTGACAAAACGAAACGATATTTTAAAATTACGTAACCGGTCGGAAAACGGACGGACGGACGGACAGAGATGTGTGGGCGCATCTGACAATGCAATTTCAAACTTTAGCGTGACAGACCGACGAAATCGACCGGCGATAGATGTGCACGAACTCATCTAAAAATAAGCAATCTAGTGAAACCGGGTAATTACACATAATTAAAACATTTCTGAGTGCAGTCAACCTTAACGAGATCTTCTAATTTTATACCGTTAGGCATAATTACTGCCAAGTATAAACCCGACAGCAGTGAGGCTGAATGGAAAATAAAACGGATGCTTGTTGTAAAATTAGCTTAACTAGCATGGTCCGCGTAAAGTTACAAGGGTGATTATAGAAAACAGGTTCTAATTTTATCAGGTTTATTAATCGTTATATACCAGCAAACATACCTGACATTGCCCGGAAAGAAATAAGGACAACGGTGTACTCATGTTCCCAGCCTTGAACCACATGTTTACTACTTGTCTTCTGTTTATTTTTCATATCAAGTTACAAATAAAATAAACTTGTATTTATTGTTCATGGATACCCAACGCAAATAAATACCCCCACGACGACGACGACGACGACGACGACGACATCATCATCATCATCATCATCATCATCATCATCATCATCATCATCATCATCATCATCACCACCACCACCACCACCACCACCACCACCACCACCACCACCACCACCATCATCATCATCATCATCATCATCATCATCATTATTATACAATAATATTAAAAAACAACAACAACAACAACAACTATAACACAAGATTAATACCATCATTGGATCCCTGGTAAAATTTTCCACGAGAAATGTTGTGATTAATCTTGGCGCATGGTTTTGTTGACAACTAGGCTTCTGAGGGGACTCTCCACGCTTATCGACAGTGCGGCTTCAAAAACTAAATTTGTTCACACTCGAGCGGCGAAGGGTACGAGGAGAACTAATTCTAGCGTACAACATAATCAACGGAAATTTAAATCGAACTTTTTGGAGTGTTTTTTTTACTCCAACGCCAAGTCGTGATCTAATTAGGCACCTGTGGAAGATGTACCATCATCGTTTTTGTTTCAACAGAAAAAAAATGTCATCACTTTCTGTCCGTGTTTCTGCTCCGTGGATAAACCTGAAAGAGGAAATCGTGATGATGCCGGCAGTATCTAGGTTCAAATTTGCCTTAGAAAAACATTCAGACTGTATATAAATGTAAATATATCTGTCTTTTTAACTGGATTGTTGTACTTTGTCATTTTTTGGCCCCAAAATTAAAATTTTAAATTAGAATAACAAAATATTCCTTTATAATACATTACCACATGTAAATTAATCTCTCTCTCTCTCTCTTTCTCTGTCTCTCTCTCAGCCTCCTGAGTCTATGTATCCTTCTTTTCGCGGTGTTCACTTCCTCTGCCTCATCCTCCTCCTTCTCTGTCACATGTAAGCAGGTGGTCACTGCTCCTGGACGTAGAGCATGACATTTTATGTACGTAAAAAGACAGAATCTTTGTAAATATTAATATATAGATGAAAGTTGTTATGCGTATTATTCGCTAAATTAACGATACCCCGTAGAAATTTCGCGGTGCTTTTTACATTAAGCTGTGAAATATACCGTTAATAATAATATTTCTGTCCGTCAGAGTCAATACTATTTTAAAAAATGAGTATTTCTTTTTCCGTAAAAATAATTGCCATTGTCAGCTAAATTATTCTTTAAATCAATAAAACAGATATATTTTTTCTTTATTTATTTATTTTAAATACATTTAAAAAAATACATTTGCTTTATTGAATTTAAGGATATTTTGGTGACAATTATTTTTACTGTAAGAAAACAGAATATTGTTTTAAAGATATTTAAATTGCTACAATTTAACTATTTTTAAAACAATATTCTGTTTTCTTACCGTAAAAATAATTGTCACCAAAATATCCTTAAATTCAATAAAGCAAATGTATTTTAAAAAAATGTATTTTTTGAAATGATTTTTTTAAAAAAATATATTCATTTAAAATTTCACTGTTTTAGTCGATGGGACGACAGAATTTGATTTTGGAACAGTTCATTTTATATTAGGTAAAGTCGGAAATTTTAACTTGGAGACGTCAGATTAATCACTTATCATCTTTGCTGATCATTTTGAATGTGTGTAAAAGATGGTAACGTACGTACGAACCTGAAATTCCATAGTGTATTATTATATAAATCTTTTATGTGACATTCTAGAGAATACGCAACGAACATCAAAAGCAGCGGGGACAGCTCGAAATCTGGTAAACAATAACACGGAAAAACACTTTAAAAATATCAGAGAAACATAACCTTTTAAAAGATCCTGAAAATTGCATAACACATATTTGAAGGAAATCTGTAAATTTGAATCTCATATGAATTAGTTTTTGAATCTCATATTTCCTGACGAATCTGTAAATTCTATTTTGATCTTTGAATAATTTGGGATTTAATTTATTTGATTGGCTGTGTCCATTCTAAATGGTAAAAAGGGCTTTGAAAAAAGCAACATTTCTCCCTTCGTGTGCATAGCGTCAGACGTCATGGACAGAGCTTCTTTCCAAGAGCTTCTCACCTGTAGAACACATTGCCGCGGGACTGATTCCCTGCTAATTACAACTTGAAATTCAATGTCAACAAATTCCTGTCACCGTCCGCTCAAAGAGCAACCACACGCAGTTATTAACATTGACCAATGTTAGTACTCCCATAGCGCTTCTCGTCTTTCGCCTGACATTGATTCCAGTCTTATTACCCCGTATCCTCGAGTGGCTCTTGGCCTTAATAAGAAGTAACCTCGAAAGTAAAATAATACCCTAGGTAAATGATTTGCGACCAGGGGGGAGGGAATTGTTACAACAGTCGATAAAGGGAAATAAGTTTAAAAAAAAAAAAGAAGATTATTATGCGTTTGATTGATTGGGTGAGAAGCTGTTCCCATCCCTACGTGGTAAAAAAAGGCTTATTGACAAAGCAGCAGCATTTCGAACGTCTTAAGTCACCTGTTGCAGCCCGGTTAAGGAATTGTTACAACGGTCGATAAAAGTAAACAAATAATAAGTTATTTAGTTTATCGATTAATCGATAAGCTCTGAACAAATGGTGAATAAGGCTTGCTACAAAGTAACAACCATTCAAACACCTCAGAAAACGAAATGTGGTCCGATCGTGGTTGATAAATGGAAATAAATAAATAAATAAATAAATAATAATAATAATAATAATAATAATAATAATAATAATAATAATAATAATAACAACAATATGAATAACAAAAATAATCGGAAATCTTAAGGAAAATTCTCGAACATGGAAACCAACCCACATAATCAACGAACGTTAATGAAGCACAGGTAAGTTGAAATAGAAATATAACAAAGAATAGAGAAATGATATCTCACGAGTCCAAGGGAACTGAAACTGCTAGAAATGCCATAAACCGCCCCCTCTTTCCCCCAAAACACATACGCATACACGCACACATGTAGTGGTACCACCCTTGGCTGATACTACACTAAATGGTAATGAAGGGCCAAGGAGAATATAAAAACCGAAAGGAGAGAACATCAACCAGACCTCCATTAAAAGGGCGCCGAGAGTACTGAGACTTTATGGAGGCTTTTTGCCACTCAAATTTAAGAGAAGGCCAACGGATTGTAAGCGAGAAATCAGTGGTAAACGGCTGTTGTCATAACTTAAACCGATTTGGAACGATTGTCGAATGACTCGGAAAGTGCTGATAATTTGGTCTGATTTTTGTCGCTCCGACTCCAGATGTTGTGTTTTGTTTATTTCTTCCTCGGTCGTCATTCATTTCTTCAATCTGATTCGTGTAGTTGTTTCAGCACAGGAAGACCGAGAGAATCGGGAGAAAGCACAAAATGAACCATACAAAATTGGCTCGGTTTCGTCTGCAGATCTCCACATCAACAGACCCCAGCCTACAGTCAATGAATCGGCATTCCGCGGGGCAGGATGGTCTCCTACGATTGCTCGTATGACATTTATAATACGATATGCAATTTACTAATCGCTCAACTTGAAAATAAGACGAACTGAAGAGGAAATCTGATAAGAAAACTGCATAGTTTATTATATACTACCTATTCGTATCCGATATTGAGCGAAATTTAAAAATGTATTAATATTAAGTAATGGATTTTCGAAAAAAAAGCGGATACCGAAAAACGTGATCAAAAACGGGACGTTCAGATATTCAACCTGATCCGCTACCATATCATTTTTATACAGTAATTTAAGTTTCTATGTATATAAAACTCAATGTCTATGTATATGTGTATGTTTGTGTGTTCCATATAAAAATCTTAAAGTGACCCCCAATGGCCATATGCTGAAATAACCCCCTTAAGACTTTACATAAATCGTATTTATATGAAATTTAAATAATTGGTATAACATTTTCTGGGAAATACAATGAAAGTGCCCACCGAACCTCCTTTAAAACTTCATATATATCTTATTTTTATGAAATGTATATCATATGTATATAATTCTTCGGGGAAGACAATGGAAGTAGTCTCGAATCTCTACGTTACCCTCTATGTACCGAATATCTATGTCCCCCCCACCTCTAAAACTGAATTTAAAGTTAAAAGGAGATTTAAACCATTGGTATAAGACACTAATCCAGAAAGTTTTCCAACATTTCACCTTCTTCCGACTATATTCGTGGGCGAAATGGGAGAAGGGCGCAATAAAACAAAAAAAATGATATAGTGTTATGAGCATAGTAAAAAAGTGCATAGTAGTGATCCTCATTCAATCCCAAGCAATGTCGGGTCTTCCTGCTTGTTTCTTTATAAAATAAATACACAAATATTTGGTAAAATAAACAACTAATTTTTTCGCCGGAGCAAAGCAGGGTAAATACAGCTGTTACGTATTAAAATAAAAACCAACGAATATAAATCAGTTTGGCTCTGTACATCACTTTGTTTTCTTATGTGATTAAGGGAAGCCTTAATTAATGCCACATGGTGCTTCACTTTCTATTAGTTTGCCATTAATTAGCCAAACTAGTAACCACAAAAATACATCGACCCTCATATTTCAGCGACTAGATCACTACGACCCACATAAAAGAAGAAAGTAATCCCTGGGAAGATAGTCTCACGACAACAGAACAGCTACTACACGACCCATACCTCAATTTAGCATTAAAAGATAGTAAAATTAATAGAAGTAATAGTATAATTTCGTGTTCAGACAGACAGGTACGAACTCTCCATTAGTAATAGATATATTACAATTGTAAAATAATTCCGAATGAGATGCAATTTTATTTGACAGAAATTGAATAGAAATACAATTTTGTTGTTAAGAACATAGACCAAGTTTTCACAAAGGAAATTGAAGAATTAGAATGAAATATTGAGTGTGTAGGTCACATGCTATCGATGAAAGTTATTGCGAAATAGACAGGCTCTTCTATATTATAGAGATACAACAATTGGACTGGTAACAACGAAGCTGGTCACTCCTCACGCTCGTCCAGTTTTACAAAGTCTCCTTTTTAGATCATTTTTCGACACGTTTGTGTCTAGCTCTTTTTTCTGATGCGATTTTGTCAACATTTATTAGCGCACATCTGCACGTGAACAAAACATTATGGTCACTTCTTTTTTCGCTGTTCTTTTATTTGTTATTCTTTTTAAAATTTCAAACTTCAACAAAAAATCCAGTTCTTTATTTGTACCTTATTTTTCTTAACTTGAGTTTCTCTTGCCGTCTGTTTCAAACTATTAATTACATGCAACTACCAGCACACATTTCCACACGTTCCTATTTAGAACTCAGTGTTTGTTTAATATTTTTGATAAACATGAAATGTACAGTTACAAAGAATAAATATTAGTGACTAACAAACGTGTAGCGTTTCCCGGGAATGTATAATGACACGTGGTTACTCCAGCTTGCTCTGAAACCTATATAAGCGGTTCAATTCTTATTTTTTTGATTTCTATAATAAAATTTTAAAGTTATAGATAAAAATAAAATAACGACCAAAAGTCGTCTTTGCTGTTTATGGATATCTGGCAAATTATGTTCACGTCATTATTTTATGATATCATTGTAGGATGAAAATCGCCACAAAACGGCCACAGACGAAGAAAAAAGTGCACTTTCACGAAGACAATGCACCGTGTTGCAAGTCGATCGCAACGATAACAATACCACATGAATTGCACTTCGAATTTCTTCCGCGACCACCCTCGTACCCATCGACTACTGGTTGTTTGCAGACCCCAAAAGAATTCTACAGGAAAAGAGATCTGGCTCCAATGAAACGGTGAGATCGGAAACTGAGGCGTATTTTGAGACCAAAGACAAATCGTTCTACAAAAAAATACATTGAGTTGTTAGAGAAGTGTTCGGATCAGTGCATCACCATGCTGATGAATAAAGTCGAATTTTTCCTAAAAGTTGTTGTTTTATTAGTTAGGCCCGGCACTTATTAAGTGATGTGTTATATTGAGTTGCTGTCCACTTTTGTCAAGTGCTGGGTGGAGAGGTCAGCTGAGGGAAGGCTATACGTGTAACAGCAGGACTCAGCTCCGTGTCACACCCCCGAGCACACTCAGAAGTAGCTGACGAGAGAACCATTTAGTTCATCTCAGATTAGGATTTACTACAAGACAAGTAGTTTTTACTATTTAAACCATAAATGAGCATGAATGGAGTGATTCATACCTTTCCCACGTATTATTATTTATGTTCAACATATCTGATACCCAATCAACGTTGTGTAAATCAGCTAGTATCAGATAGAATGAGTTTTATCTTTGAGAAATTGTTCATTGATCCGTTTTTTTTATGACGCGCCAAATACGCTATTATCACAGTTATCAGTTTTACACAAGTTCAGTGTCTGCAGATGATCAGCGTTCGGATTGAAGCCGCCGCTTCGTAACTATTTCCGTTCAACTTCCACCATGATTACGCGTCTCTGAGCGTATTTTTATGTCTGTTTAAATGAATTATTTTTCCCTTTAGACAAACTAATATTTAATGACTCGCTTTGTCTCTTTTCGAGTTATATTTTGGCGGTTTATAACCGTTTAAACTCATTATTTGGCACGAGTTAAATGGATTGATTACACTTATCTTTTGTCGACTTAATCATTACACTGTTTAACAAAAAACGAGTCTTTTGTGGAAGGACCCTGCCATCTTATAAAAAAATACTCTTGCTAAATAAAGCCAGCTTGTCATACGCAGTCCGCACACGCCTATGCGTCGGCTTAGGGTAAGGTCAGGGGTGGAGTTAGGTTAGGGTTATTGCTAAGCTGTACAAAATGGAGAATAAACGCCATTGTGGAACGCATCGCGAAATATTGGACAGCTATATGTGTACGTTAATGTGGAGGCAGAAATATAAAAGAAACGATATTTATATGCAAATACACAATAACATAAATGGATTCCATCCTCTTTAGTAAGAAATAAAACATTTTTTACTACAATTCACATTTTTACTATTTTGCGAGTTAAATTTCTTGCAAGCATATTCTACAAAAATAAAACATTGACACAAGCATAAAGTCCTTCAACCTAATGTCAGGGTTCTGATTTCACATAGGATATCCATTTTCTCATGAACTATTTCTTAATTGTAGGAATATGCATATAATACATTTATATTAATGATACAAAATATGGTACTGGTACAGCTTTTGAACCAGGCAAAACCGACTTTTGCCGACACAGAAATACGTAAACAGTTGAACAAAGACGAACTAAAACGAACTGGCCGTCGTTTATTTTCATGAGAATTTATTTATTTTTTTACGAAGAAAATCAATGAGATAAATTTTTCTTTTTCACGGGGACAGTTACATTTTTTGATAAATTGTGATTTTTTTTTATGAATGCACCAAAGATCCTAAAGAACATAATCAAGGAAACTAGAATTTTTGCGGATTTTTTAAGTACAGGTAAAGTTGTCTGCTTCTCAACCTTTCTGATTGGCGTAGCGCTTCGGCATGTTCCGACTGTTTACGTAACGGTTGTAAGAGGCCGAACAAAAAGTCGGTTTTGTCTGGTTCAAAAACTGAACCAGTACCAAAAGTAGTTGACAACTTCACGTTCGTGTGTATTTCTCGCGTTAACGTAACTTTGATAATTGCGCATTGAATTATTATTTTTATTATTTCATTTATTGAATTCAAAAATGTATTAGCATGAAATAAAACTAAATTTTAAAAAAATTATTGAAATCAAAAATGTATTAGCATGTAATAAAAGCAAATTTTTCAAATAAATTTATTGAAATCAAAAATGTATTAGCATAAATTAAAACTAAATTTTTCAAAAAACATTATTGAATTCAAAAATGTATTAGCATGAAATAAAACTAAATTTTTCAAAAAAAAATATTGAATTCAAAAATGTATTAGCATAAAATAAAAATAAAATTTTCAAAAAAGATTATTGAAGTAAAAATTGTATTAGCATGAAATAAAACTAAATTTTTCAAAAAAAAATATTGAATTCAAAAATGTATTAGCATAAAATAAAAATAAAATTTTCCAAAAAAATTATTGAATTCAAAAATGTATTAGCATAAAATAAAAATAACATTTTCCAAAAAAATTATTGAATTCAAAAATGTATTAACATTAAATTAAAATAAAATTTTCCAAAAAAATTATTGAATTCAAAAATGTATTAGCATAAAATAAAACTAAATTTTTCAAAAAGAATTATTGAAATAAAAAATGTATTAGCATGAAATAAAACTACATTTTTCAAAAAAAATATTGAATTCAAAAAAGTATTAGCATAAAATAAAACTAACATTTTCAAATAAATTTATTGAAATAAAAAATTTATTAGCATAAAATAAAACTAAATTTTAAAAAAAATTATTGAATTCAAAAATGTATTAGCATAAAATAAAAATAAAATTTTCATATCAATTTATTGATATCAAAAATGTATTAGCATAAAATAAAAATAAATTTAAAAAAAATTATTGAAATCAAAAATGTATTAGCATAAAATAAAACCAAATTTTTCAAAAAAATCATTGAATTCAAAAATGTATTAGCTTAAAATAAAACTAAATTTTTCAAAAAAAATATTAAATAGTTTAATTAGAAAATTGAATCAACAAAAATACTTTTCTGCTTCTTCGTTAACAAGTCAGCAATTTACATATTTTAGTAATTGTTGAAAAAAAGAATAAATTACGCGACACTTTGAAATTTGAAAATAATTTGGAAGCATTTAAGAAGTCATATTGAAAGTCATTTAAATGGCTTATTTGGCATAATGATTAGAGTGTTTTCCAACGGATCGAGAGACCCGGGTTCAATCCTCGGTTGAGTCATACTAAAGACTAACATAGTTGTACTTGACGCCCACTTGCTTAAAGGATTAAAAGTAAGTGAAGTAATCGCGTTGAAGGAGTGGCGCCCTCCCTTACATCTCGGTGTAGTTGATAATGAAAAGGAACCTTCGACAGTCGACGAAGTTTCGATTTAAACTGTCTTTAAAATTGTTAACAAATTCCCCATGCATTAAAATGTAGGAATCTAATTACATCCAATAATTTTATAAATTGAAAAGAGTAAAACAACATTACCTTAATAAACGACCAAAGAATATGATAATACTTAATTTTAACTTTCAAAATCCTATTTAAAAAAATAATAATTTGGGGAAAAACAAATGTCAGAAAAAGCGAAACAAATATTAAATTAAAACGACTTACGGACAACATCGAATAGATACAGTCTGTGTCTAACAAATGACTTACACTAATGTGGACTCCTTAGCTTTTTGTAATAGAAGCAAAGTGGTGTATCTGTTCTGATACTACACTTCATTATTTCTGTTCTCAGTCAGTGAATAATAAATCCTTCTAGACTAAGGCAATTTAATTTTCTTTTCCAAATCTAAAATGTCCTTTTGGGGGAGATGGATATTGAAGGTCGGTGTTTAATGTAGGGAATATGCAGTTCCCCAAAACGAGGAACTCTGGATTAGAACACAAATACAAATTGGCTCAGTCTAGAAGGATATCACCTTCAATGATCGAGGACAAAAAATAAAGTGTCGTATCAGAACAGATACTACACTTTGCTTATAGCCAAAAGGCAAATTTTGTTCAGCTCAAGGGAATCTAATCTGCCAATTCTTGCCTTCTAGCTTTGGGAAAATGCTTAGTTTATAGCTAACTACCTGAGGCTCTCTCATCGGAGAATGCCGACGGGGCTGTTTAGAAAATTTCTACGGAGCCAGTTTGCACCACCTCTTGGGAATTGGCTAAGTCTTCTAACATTCCGGCCTTGTGCCACATCTTCCCGTGGTAAGAAGAAAGTAAATACAATCACAATCGATGACGTCTGAGATTATGGCGTTCTATGAAAGTGGTCTATTAGACAGGTTTGCACAACACCTGTAGGTGTTTTAACAAAAATAGATTGTTGCGTGTTGTCTTTTTCCTTTTTAATGATACAATCCTTTTCAGTCTCACTTTTTCTAAAATGTATTTTCTTTTTTTCCCCACTCATTTTTCCTACATGTTATTTCCATTGTGTTTCCCCTCGGATGTAATCATTCACGTCTACCCCCTCCCCTAATTTCCTCCGGTGCGCATGCGTTGTGTCGTGTTCCTTCTAGAACGAACAAATAAATCTATGATGAAGCCAAGAAACACTTCCGCCTAAAATATTTTATTTGTAATTTAGCAATCCAAAACGAGGCTCCTTTCCCAACATTAAATGTTATCAATGAATCCACCCACCGAATGTTTCATCAGTTTTTTGCCAACGGATAATTGCGAACAGGAAACTATAGGCTTTTTTATTGTCACGATTTCTGTTTTACCGTTACTAAAAACAGTAAGAACACTTTAATAACCTGTAACTCATTGTTTATTTACATCTACTCCTACGCACATACTCGCTTTGCAAACTCACCCAGGGAGATGACGCAATCAGGTAGGTAAATTGAAGTAATGAAGAAAGGCTACTTAAACAATCCCCTGTTTATACTTATCATGTACATTCTTTTATTCTTATAATGTAGATTCTTTCATATTTATCATTTAGATTATTTTTCACAGGTTGTCATATCCGAGGGGCTGCAATGGGGATAAATTCTCAATGTCTACAAAATGCACATTTTTAAATAATCATCTTAAAATAATAATCAGTAAGGGTTTTACTTATTTTAAATTGACGAATGTAATAGGAGTTTTCTACTTTAAGCTTAAAAATGTGCAAACCAATACAAATCAGAATAAGTTTACTGTATTCCGGTCAACGCCGAGTAGGTACGAATAGTAAATATAAAATAGATCATAATTTTATTGAAAGAAACCAATAAAGTGTCGATCGTAGGTTCTACAATAGTTAATATACAGTATGTTATATAATATAAGAAAAACTTATACTTACCTTCAATGAGCTCTGGTTTGAGGAGACAGATATGAAAGTATCCTTCTCCTTTGCGATCAATTTTATACTAATGGGTAACCATGTGACCCTTGGGGTGTCACGTGTGATTCACTATGCTATAAAACGGATTGTTTGGCTAGTATTTTAGCCTATTTTCTACACTCCTTTTCTCTACATTCACGGTAGTGGCTCTTTCCTTCGTACCGTAACGATAGTTTCAGTTTTTACTAATACTTATTACTAGACCTCAAGGGGATTCGTACCTTAGGTCGAACTGACGGCAATATGTTGCAAGATATTACAGAAAAAGAAAGATAAGGTGTTTTTTTCATCTTTCTCTCTTTGCCAGTTGCCATTGTTGCGATCGGAGTAAATTCTGTATTTCCTTAGGTCGTCTTACTAACTAAATTCTTTACTTCACTCTTTCGTAGAGTCCCATAACTGGAATACGCTAAAATAAAAACTATACAGTATAGTGTATGGTTGGTGTACGAGAGTGTTATCGTTACGGACAAACAACCCCTGGGATAGAAAACGTATTTTAAAGCCCATTCCAATCTCCAGCACCTTACAGAGATCGAGAATCTCGAGCAGAAATGTGAAAAAAAGAGAAAAACAACGCTTAACCGTGTGCGTGGGCGGTGTTCACTTCGATTGTCCCTTTGTGAAAGATTTCCCGCGTAGGAAAATATTGTCTAAATTGTTTGTTTGAGATCTTTAGGTGTTTCTTTTATTAATTAAATAAATTAATTTATTTTTCATGCATTTTCAATATAGTTTGATTAAGATTATTAGTTTAAAGGTTTTTCTATATATTTTATTAAACGTTGTTAATTTATTTTTCACATAATCGGATGTTCCGCGTTTCCGTGTGGCCGTTTGTTATTAATTTTATATTTAATGGATATTTTTTTATATAAAAGTTATGTATATTTTTTATTTATTTTTAAAGTGCGTTCATATTAGCATGTATAGTGTATATTAGGTGCATATGGTTAAAATGGGGATTATTATATAATTATTTTATTTATTTAAAATGGGGATTATTATATAATTATTTTATTTATTTAAAATGGGGATCAATATATAATTATTTTATTTATTTAAAATGGGGATTATTATATAATTAGTTTATTTATTTAAAATGGGGATTATTATATAATTATTTTATTTATTTACCGCCCGATCTCCGATATCATCGCATAACACATTTATAGACAAATCCTAGTGAAACACAGAATGATGTTAAGGAAACAGTGCAATCATCGTATTGCGTTCGAATCTGCATTCATATCAAATGTCTGGCTATAATTTGTGATTCATTTCATTTAAGACTGGCTTCCAATTTAGAAGAAAATCAGGTTGCAACCGACTTCTCTTATACGCAGCTTCATATATCTAAAGATGGCTGACAAAAGCCAGAGATACGTTTAGAATTAAAACTGAAAAAACTCCAGGATGTTTCGCCTTGGTCCGCTCACCCATCTTTAAACATAAGGTATCATGTTGATCGGAACTTCTGTAACATTATAAATAACAAAGTATTACGCTCTTATTAAATAATCGATCACTTTATTTGAGTTCATTCTTCCCAACTAAATCAGGAATTATATATATATATATATATATATATATATATATATATATATATATATATATATATATATATAAAGGACGAAACGTACACGTACATAGATAATAAAGAATAACAAATATTTATATTTGAAGCTCCTCGTAAAAAGTAGAGCACTGTAAATGGTAGTACTAACACAGCATGACGTCACTTGCGTTGTATGCATCATTCCTTCCTTATAGAAGTAGAATGCCTGTTCGTCTCGCCGCTTTAAATGTATCTTGTTTATAAGCTATTCAGAATTGGCCGATCGATTAGCGACGTTGGATTTGGGTTGAAAAATACTTGTAATCCAGGGTTTCGAGTCGTGTGACCGGTAGTGAATAGTCATATCTCTATGCTGAAGAGTCCCGATTGAAAAAGGACGAAACGTATACGTACATAGATAATAAACAATAACAACTATTTATATTTGAAGCTCCTCGTAAGAAAGTATACAATACAAATATTTATATTATATATATATATATATATATATATGTGTGTGTGTGGGGGGGGTGATTAGTAGAAGAGAACCTCAGCAGAGCGCTCAATTAGTAATACAAATCGGAAATAAGAGCGTAATATTTATGTATATATGTATTACAGAATATGAAAACAACATCGGTACCGTTTGTTTCCAATCCTAACAAAGGGGACCAAAAAAGACATAGAGAGTCCGGTAAAGGAGACCAATTAAAGGTCCCCTTTGTTTTGATTTAAAATCGACAGTACCGATGTTGTTCTCAATACATTTAATATATATATATATATATATATATATATATATCAACTAAAGAGTCAGAAGCAATACAGATATGTAGTACAATATATATATATATATATATATATATATATATATATATATATATATATATATATATATATATAAGATAGATAAATAGAGAGGTATTGAAAAGGAGGGGGACAGAGAGAGATAATCGATAAGAATTAAGCGTCGTGTCGTGCATACGGCTCGATTATGAGCTCGATGTGCCGGATTCCAGTTCCGTTGGGGCTACTAAATCACTTTCACTAATACCCCTGGGAAAGTTATAAATCCAGATTATGTAACATTCCGAAATAATACACATCTTTCTCCGCTTATTCCAACATAGTTTCCTCTTGTCCTCGACTTCTCCTTGCCACTGGACTCAAGCAATAACGACTAGTTGTAGGATCAACGCTTGAGAGTTTACTGTAATATTTCATCCCTAGCTGGAGAGAGGATATATGGATTTATACCTTTGAGAACAAAGGCATTAATGAAAGTGATGCATAAGCCGCTGACGGCAGCCGAACCCGACACGTCGATATTATAATTCTCGTCTGTAACGACAGCGCAACTCCACTTCATAAGTATTGACCATTGAGAGAAAGAAAAAATATAGTCACAAAAACTGCAGCACACTATCTTTTTATTTTGAACCTTCGTCCGGCATTTTTCGGAACAGTTTAAAGCACGGATAAATGTGTTCCCGTTTTCCCCCCAAAAAAGAAAAAGACATTTGTTTTTTAATTTAAATTTCCGATTGTTTAGTATAATTTTCTACTGAGAGTTGCCTAAAAATAATCTTCATACGAACCTTCATAGTTTCATCACTTTGTAAAAGTGATCGCTGAGTTCGACTATGCGTGTAAGAAGGCGTGTTTTCTTCTTTTAAATGAAGGAAGGCAGTAAAGTAATTGAGGTGAACTAAAAGTATAAGTTTGTTTTCTTTAATAAAATAAATACTTTTTAGTAATATTTATTAATTGATAAATATCGAAAATGTCATAAGATCGTATAATTCTCTGATTTTTTTGTTTCAATCCAGGGCTTTTTATATTTTGGTTAAAAATAAGTTAGTTTCACTTTCATTGAGCGTCCCTAGATGAACTGTAAACAAAAACACATGAATTGATTATTGTGTTGCTTAGTATTTTTGTTTCCGAAGTGAGAGTGAATGTGAATCCCACTCAGGATCACCCCTCCAACTGATAAGACGATCATCCAAATGTTCTTGTATATCAGTGTATAGACTGACCCTCCCCCTAAAAATGGCATCCAGGGATTCGTTAATACAATTCCCAATCCTTTCTGCAATACGATCATATGTGGTACACATTAACTTTAGTCTATGTCTGACGTGCGCCAAATGTTCTAGTTATGAATGTCCAATAGTCTTTGTTTTATCGCCAAGCAATGATATGATCCAAATGTTCACCTCTGCGTTGCAAACACACCTGCATACGATGTGCAAATTGCCAATTTCTTCTGCACTCACTCTTTTTTATTTACGAATAATCTAGGGATTGTTTAGATAGACGTTACGTTATAGATAACTGCACAGGGAAATCTGGGAGATTTAGCTCCGGTGAGTGCGAATCCTATACAGCATCACACCCATCAATGAGGAGACGATAACCCAAATATCCCTGTATATAATTGTATATGGTGACCTTCTTCCTAAAAAAATGAAAGGTTAATAAAATTGACAATTTTTTCTGCAATCCAACCAGATTTGATACAAATAAACTGAATTTCATGCCTGGCTTGTTCAACAAGTTTCAGTCACAAATCTCCAACAATCTTTGTTTTATTGTCGTTCACTGATATGCAACAAATGTGCACCTCGGCGTAGCAAGCACAGCTGCATACGATGTGCAAACTTGTCCATAACCATGACACGTTCATCTCGTGACACTGCGCTGATTTTGATTGTGATGGTTCTTTTCAGTTTGTTCCATCGGATGAATTTTTAGGGGTCACTTTGGAATATCTCGCTACTGAATACAAAGCTTGAAAATATGATTAATTATTCCCTGCATGAGATTCCAACTTCTCCATACCGAATAATATTCGTTTTAATATTGGAAAGTGAATATTATCAAATGAAACGAAATTGACTGTGACGTAGCGAAATATAATGAATGCGAATAGCTTCCCACTCAGGTATTTTACTGATCATCCGACGCAAGTGGAAATATATTATGAGAATTTCATGGAAAGTTTTTACCGGTACAGAATTTTCAAAATTGTTTTAATATATCGATACATCATGCGAGTTAAATCCTTAAATAATCGACGTGGGCAATGCATGTCTAGATAGTATGGTAGAAGGGCGTAGAAAAAGAGTCAATCAAGCGATAAGAATGTTGGATAATGTATGTTCCTAGACTTTAACACTAATCAGTCAGCTGAACAATGCAATAAAGAACATGGTGGCTTCGGGGCAGTTAAGGACTGGTAGATCGTATTATGAAGCATGTTCGATTATATATATATATATATATATATATATATATATATATATATATATATATATATATATATATATATATATATATATATATATATACAGGAACAGGGTGGGGCAGAGAATGCGGACGTTTTTCAAATAATCACGAATTCATTAATCGTCTGCCGTATCTGCCCCACCCTATATATATATATATATATATATATATATATATATATATATATATATATATATATATATATATGAGAAAGGAAGGATGAGAGTAATTCGACGTAATGGGAGATGAAAAAGGAAAAACCAAGAGATATTTTGTATATATTCATCAACGTTTCGTCTTTATTGTAAGACTTCTTCAGGATGGTAATTTGAACAAAAATGTCATGCAAGTACATCGAAATTTGGGGTTGACATGATGAAGAGATAAAGGAAAGTAGTAGTCGTGGCTACTGTGAGCGCTAGAGGAGAATTTTAACCATACGTTGGTATCCCCTCCCTAGATCTTATAACCAGATATTACGACCACAACAACACATTTAAAAACAAAACAAAGAACGCCGAATAAAACAGCACTACCGAACCATTATTGGGATCTCAAAGTAAGCGTACGCTCACCAATAATCGAATTAAAATAATACAACAGGGCAGTACATGTAGAAATTTAGACGACCCGTGTAGATTATGTCTGAATAAGAAATGTTAAACCTAAACTGTAAAGACCCCTAAAAGTTATTAAACTGTAGAAGTTAAATAGCACACAACTGCTAACACAGAATAAAATTTACCTCATGGTAACAATACGTAATAAATAAATGAATAAATAAATGAGCAAATCAATAGATAAAAACTAAACTTAACTAAAACCTTAAATACAAATACAAGTAAGCACGTGTTAAAATAAGGTAACAACAAAGTAACAGGGATGCACGAACCTATAGAAAACAGAACAAAAATAAGAAGTAAAATCAACCAAACATTTGTTTGTGAAAAGCCCAACGATTGGCTAAGAGAATAACAAAGAATGTGATTTGTTAACTAGTGCATATATAAAAACACCCGGCTACACAAACTCCATGCATTTTAGCCTGACGATTCCGTACGGAGATAAAACGTATGTATTCCTTTGAACAATGTTGTTACTATAACATTGAGTTACACTATAAATACAGTATATATATATATATATATATATATATATATATATAGTACACACATATATTTATAGGGGAGTTTTAATTACTTACTAGACACCATCCTCAAGTGTATTCGGTCTCTATGTACATGTGGTTTTCAGGATAACCTGACATGAGAATACTTCCCGTACAAATAAACACTGACCAAATATCGAAAATAACATATCATTCGAAGCCCAAATAAGATCCCTTTGGCACGGCTATACACTGGCTCATACAAGAAATGGTACACCTTTTCCAAGTAATGTTGCCTCAAGTAACATCACTTGGTTGGATACACCAGACTAAATGAATTCTTGTCCTGGAATCCGGTAAGATCAAGAGACCACAAAATATGCTATAACATAGTTCATGGGACAAATGGAGAAGAAAATTAATATACTTAACGTCTTTACTAACTCAAAGTTTGAGAAATAAGGAGAACATTAATGGAATATTCGAATATCTATGTATCTCATATAGAGATCAAGTGTTAAGCCCCATGAAGCGGTCCCTTGATTTCTGAGAACTTCGATTTAAATAAAATGAAACGAAAAAGAGAATATATATATATATATATATATATATATATATATATATATATATATATATATATTATAATATAAAATGAAGTAATACAATAAGGTGTCAATCAAATTTTATTAGAATTCAAAATTCAAGCAAAGTATCTTAAAGTCCTTAGCTCATGAGTTTTTAAAGATAATTCTTCTCTTCAGAGGACCATTACCGCAGTTATACCACTACAGGTAATAAAATTAAACTTTGAAAATATATAAAAATATATACAAAAATACATAAAAATATATAACATCAAATATATCAACCCAAAAACATACTTTTTTGTTAAATCTATACAATCTATCCAAGTCATACAATTTGAAAACCATAATCAGGAAAGACATCCAGAGGGTTGACTGAAGATTAATCCAGGTAATGAGTACCAGTCCAAATACGAGAATTTGAAAGAGCTGACAAAGTTATCCAGTCGCGAAATGCGTCAACAATCGATGAAGTGTTATGTTAATTATTACAACGATAAATAAATCAAATCAAATAATATAGAAAGTTCAATAATCTCACTTAAAATTCCAAAGTCTTGATCTGGACAACCCAACTCAAATCAAAGTTCGTTTGTTCATTAGAGAGTCCGTTTAATCCGAATTGAAAAAAAATAAGATTGAATTGAGTCAGCAAACCCGGTCATAGCTTCCAACCCGAGCGAAAAAATAATTAAACTTCGTTCTTCCGCGATTCAGCGAAATATGACAACTCTTCGCCGAATGGAAGGCGATATTAAAAGTGCCTACTTCTCTGAGCGACGTTAATAGAGCGGAAGTTGTGTGTGTGTTTTCCTGTATCGTCCCACTTGTCAAATTTAACGAAGAAAAATAATATATATAAACAGTCAAGCTTTGGTGCAATTTTTTTACGAATTCGTTTCGTTTGTTTAACCAACATTAGTCTGTCAATATTAGATTTGTCTTCCTTAAACTTTTCAGAATGGACAAAAATCTTTCATTTAAAAAAAATTATACATTCTGGTGTGACATGAAAAACAAAGGTCCTACAACCAAACATAAGCTCACCGTAGATTTCCCATCTGGCTGCTATCAATGGGTCATGCGGCCATTGTGAAACACTCAATGCAGAGCTAATACAAATACGCATAATCATTGTATCAAAATGTACAACTGACTAAATGATAATTATTTCTTTCTTTATAAAATACGGTAATAAACTCGAAATAAGTCTCACTATACGATTTCATCATCATCATCATCATCATCATCATCATCATCATCATCATCATCATCATCATCATCATAATAATAATAATAATAATAATAATAATAATAATAATAATAATAATAATAATAATAATAATGTTTTTTATTTCACTCCTGGTAAAGGAACCTCTCCATATTTTTTCTACCTTGTTTTATACCTAGCTAGACGTGGCCAAGTAGGACCTAGTTGACTATCGAGGTTGTCTCTCCACGGTGTTTTTAGCCTTCCTCCAGGTGTTTTCCATTGCCTCGGGGTCCGTTCTGTCGCTTTTCTGGAAACACGAATGAGGGCTTGGGTTAATTTGATTGCGGAACAGATTAGCATATGGAGGTTTTGATTATTATCCTATTATGTTTTTAAAATACTATTTTACTTCATTATATACTATTATTTTTTAATGAATAATTGTAATATTGAGACGAGAGCAGGAGGGAGAGGAAGAAAGAGAGAGAAAGAAAGGAAGAAAGAGAAATAAAAGGAGGAAGAGACAGACAGACAGACAGATAGTAGTATGTTTGGTATAGATTTTGTGAGTGTGTTTTGGTGATAAACCAACCATTTTGAAATTATTTATTTATTTAATGCCTGAAACAATTTAAGAAACAATTAATTGAAAACGAATTGCAATTTTATGCACGGCTGAGGTTTGTTCACATATTTCTCAATATTATCAATATGCATTAGTTTGGACGCTCTGTTTTACTTCATGTAAATCCTTTTCACGTTATCTAATGCTGACACACGATATTTAGTTGTTTTCTTTTCGTAGAGAGCTAGGAAAACCGAATAATTAAAATAGACAGATTGAAACAAGAAGTCACGCGTGGTCGCATCTAGATTCAGTCTCCAATGGCGGTCTGTCAAATCTGATCCGAAAAAATAGTTAACAATAGTTGAAGAATTCGAATGCAAAACGCGATAAATACCATTTTCAAAATAGCAAAGTTATCTCTACAAAAAGTGTTACATTTTAATAATCACCCCCAAATCATATTTTACATAATGTGATATCAGGATCATTGGTTTTTGTTTTCAATCAAAATAAGTATCGAAGTGTAGATTGATATGCTCATCCATTTATTTTTCAATGTCTCAATGTAAAGGAATTCGATTTATCGTGTTTTGCATTCGAACTGTTCAGTTTTAAATGCGGACATCACGTCTCTACAAGTCACTATGTCGTTGGTCTTGAAACTGATAGGGAAAGAATCAGAGAGCGGTTCATCTACCAATTTACGTTTTCTTAATGTTATGTTCTTCAAGGGGCATAATAAATAAAAGACAAACACATATACGCAAAAGAAGAATAAAGTTATATGGCAGTAATACAATGTCGTTGCCAATGTAGCTTTTGCTACTCGACTTGGTATTAACTCGCCGTCCCACCACACGAACATGTGGCACAAGACCGGAAGGTGGGGCGATTGGCAGCGCAACAAGTGCACCCTGGCCACTTTAAAATTACCCTTTCGGCATTCCCCCATAGGGGCGCTTCAGACAGTTAACGATGAACTAACTTTTTCCCAAAAAGGGATGGCACAGCCTGGGAGAATGGACCTCCAATGACTATCCAGAACTAATACCACAGTACGACAGATAAAATGTCATCACAATGGCCTAGTTTCTGTCGAACTGACTGTCGAGGAAGGATCCTCAACTGGTATGTATCGTGGCAGCAAGTTGCACAGTCACTCGCCTCCCTTAGTAGATTACAGTCAAAGTAGTATATACTTATTGGGAGACACCATTGTGCATGTAAATACGGGTGATAATGTAAAATTGTTTTTTTCTCCCTGAAATACAAACGAAAGACACAAACAGAAACAAAGGCAAGACTCAAAAGAGAGAACACTTTTGTTATCGCTTTCGTCACTCGGCTGATAAAGAACACGTCAGCGCTTGCACATTTATTCATATTACAAAATCTATGCAAGGGAGACCACTCTGATCACCAAATGCGAGACAGAAAAATCTGATCGCTTAAAACACTACACCCCTCTCTTCATTAATGAAAGTCAGATATTTACATGCGTACTTTTCGTATGTGGGTGTGTATGGAGGGTACAGTCAATCAGTCCATAATTTGATATGCACTACATGCGTGAGAGTCTATGGGGATCAACTCCAATTTCAAGAGGACCACTTAAAGTACATTTCACCGAATAAAATAATTAATTCGACCTGTTGCCTCAGTCAGGTAGGCATCGAAAATTCTTTTCTTTTCGCAAAACAAAATTGAAACTTTACTCACATATTCATCTATTTGACAAAGTCTTCAAATCTAGCGGGAGGGCGACGCTTCTACATTGGATTGCGTCTTACTGTTGGCGAGTTGTTTCTTACCACTGGTGAGTTATGTTTCGGAGTCGTCTGTGTTTCGGCTGGTCTTTGCGATTATAGACGTAGGCGGCACTCATGTATGGAGCCTGATTCTTCCCGTTGAGGGTGTGGGCGGAAGTAATCTTCAGAATCTGATTCTGATTTTACACCCTCTTCTGGTATTGTGTTGGGTAGCACTGTCCTGCCTTAGGCAGGTAGACAGCTGGGTTTTGCAGTTTAGGCCTTCCACGATGGTCGTGCGAATATGTTTAGGGTTCTCATGAACCGTTCAACCTCTCCATTTGCCTTGGGGTAAAAAGGTGTGACTCTCTTGTGGCGGAATCCTGCCTGAGTAGCAAACTCCTTGAAATATTGCCCCTGGAAGGGGGGATAATTTTAGACTTGACAATACTGGAGTAATCCTGTCTGACAAAGATTGCGTCGAGGCGAGGGGAGTATTTCTACCTCCAGGTACCTGCTGTAGTCGTCGATGGCGATTAGCACGTAATCCCTAGTTGGGAAGGGATCAACGAAGTCCAGTGAGATTTCAATCCATGGGGCAGCGGGGAGTGGTGTGGTGCGTATAGGCTTACGGTGTGCTAATGATATTTGGTTTGAAGTCTGGTAGGGGATGCAGTTGCGCACCGTCTCCGTCACTTGCTTGTTGATTCCAGGGAACCAAACCTTTTTCAACACTAGCTGCTTCGTCCTGACAATGCCCTGGTGTGCATGGTAGGCTATGCCCACGGTTAGTTCATTCCTGAAGCGTGGAAGACTTGATATCTGCGGGTCCTTCCAGTTTCCGAAATTGAAAGATATCATACCCAGTGCTTCGGTAGCGTGAGCACTGAGTAGCTTTTGTGGATCGTGCCCGAAAAAGGGGTTACATTGATTTTTCCTTTAAATGTCCTTTAAATTTAGTGTATGCAATTGATATCTACAAAAAAGATGCATTTATCAATGAATTAATATCACCGTTCAATGTAGTATATATTCCAGTAATCATAAATACGACATAATCGCGTTGACACTACGGTTTTCGTTAGATCATCAAAGTTAAAACCAATATGGAACTTGTATTCAAGTTAAGCGACGTGAAGCCTGGCCAGTATCAAATGGGTGACCATTTGTGAATGCTAGACGCTTCCCATGGCCGGAATATACATGCGGCTAAGGATGGCTTGCGAATTTTATATTCCCTGTAAACTTCTTCTTTCGGAGGGCTAACACCACAACAGGTATTACTGGTTCGGCTTTCAATTATATGGTAGCACTTAATATGTTTGGCCACGCCTCTTTAATTGTTATGAATGTTTTTAATTTCTATTTTACGGCATATTAGGTTATTTATTTTTTTGCTGAGAGGTCAGATATCCACTCGCTATTTCAGAAACTCTAATCGAGAAATATTTTCCGGATTCGAACCGTCTTTTTAAGCATATTTTTTGGATCTCTCTTGCACTTGGTTCATCAGGTATTTTTTAAAATTATTTTTCATGAGCCCAGTACCTATTATGATTACGGAGATGATAGAGATATTCCTCAGATTCAAGTTTCATTTCATGTCGCATATAAGACTTTGGTATCTTCTCTCTTTCAGCTCTGTTTAAGTCAGCATATTTTGGGATATTGACATCAACAAGGGTTGGTACTTTCTCCCTTTTGTCCCATATCACTATGTCAGTGTAAACAGCTCCGTTCTCTAGGTATGTAGCTGTAGGGGTTGCATAGTTATAGTGGATTGTGTATGACTAAACACAAAAGCCAATTTAATGTATAAGCAGGCATATAGAAAGTAAGGAGAATTCTAATAGGCGAAATTTAGAAAAAATGTCACAAGTGTCGCTAACAGATGCAGCCCCTAATGGAGGCATGATCTATCATGTGAGGACATTGTAAACACTACATTTTTTTATGAATGGAAATGTATTTTTACAATGTATAGAACGAAAGTAGTAATTTATAATGACAGTGGAATTTAACAAAAAAGCATACGCGATCACTTGAACACGTAAGGCATGAGTTGTCTCCCCTGTTATCACTTGAAGAAGTAAATCATGAGTTATCCCCCCTGTGGTCATTATTACTTAAATCATGTAAACAACCATTAATCACAATATTTGTTGGATTTGGGAAAATAAAAAACTAGTATCATCATCATCAGCAGCAGCAGCAGCAGTAGCAGCAGCAGCAGCATAATAATCATCAGAAGCAGGGTTGTGCCATAGTCGCCACGCTAGGCCCTGCGGGTTGGCGACGCTATTTGCCCATAACTATGTAGAGAGTTAATTCGCCCTTTGATATAATTAATGTACATTTACATATTTTGTGAACAAAAAAGTGCAATTTTTCTGACTAAGAAAAATCTTTGGATCTTCTAAGGGGACACACAGAGAGTTTTCTTTGTTTCACAGAAATTATTTCATGTACATCTATATACTACTTAAACTTTGTACAGACTAGATGAAGTCACAAGGAAATGACGTCATAAACGGATGACGTCACCGACTAAAACAGTGTTAAAGACATCGGGAATATCCTTTATGGCGTCGGAAATGATGCAGTAACAAAAAGATGACGACATCCATTAAAACAGAGACTATAGATGACCAATGGCTAGAAATGTCACGGGCCATCGGCTCACGGGTCGTCAATGTGGACAGTAACTCTATACGAAGCGTTTAGATTAGGGGATCGATTAACCATCATTTCTCACTTTTGATGGATTTTGAGTAAATACAAATTAAAAACAATTGAATATTTGCAAAAAATTGTAATGTTTTGCTATTCGAGGGAAACGGTACAAGGGATAAACTAGAGTTTACATGCAAAATCTGGCTCAATCAATTTTCTGCGGGGTTTTTGTAATATACTTACATGCGACAATTCGTGAACTCATTCTTGTCCTTTTCGCTAGACGCAGAGTGTAGTATCTGTTGTGTTACTACACTTCATCTTTTCTGTCCTCGGTCAGTGAACGAGACATTATTCTAAACTGGAGGAATGCTAATGGTTTGTTCTAATTCAGAGTGTCCCATTTTTCGAGACCTGGATTTTGTTTAACTTGTCACTCGTGGGGTGGCAAGTAAATAGGAACACATTTTCCAAAAATCAGAAGACAAACGGATAATCGACATACTAATCGAATAATATCGAGGACAAATAGTGAAACTCACAACTCCAAAAACGTAATAGACTTATGAAATCACCTTATTTATGGACTAATAAAGCGAATGCAGAAACACGTGTTATTAAACTGTATCATATTTTCTTTTTAGAATTAGACGAGTATTTAATTTACGTCCTCTCTGTTAGGGTAGACACAAGGTCAGATATGGTTTTTAAAGGCCAGTGCATTAGGATTACACACAAATGACTCCTGGGCAGTCCCGTCAGCAGTCCCGTCAGCATTCCCTTGTAGGGCCGCCTCAGGCTATCAGCAACAAACTAAACCCCTCTCTGAGAGGGTGGACCTCTTAAGATCAAACAGAACTATACCTCAGCCCGACAGAGGAGGGCCAGAAGGAGCGACAACGACCGACCCTCTGTCTGACTATCCCTTACTTATTTCGACCACACCTACTCAAGTTGTGCGGCTAGTATTTATGTAAAAGTTTGAAGTAAAAATGAAGTTGGAAGCCAAATAAAACGCATTCAACTTTTATTGTCTATTTCGTTTGTGGGTTGTCATTAATAAACATGGTCGATTCTGGGAAATCGATGAAGCATAAAACAACGACTGTTTATTTGTTTTCCATCGCCAATAAAAGCAAAACTCTTTGGCCTTTTGTTGATCTTTTCTTAAGTTGTTATCTTTTAGATCAACAACATTTTATAATGCCGCTTTCTTGCTTCTTTACTTCCACCTTCCTATAGCCAATAATAATAATAATAATAATAATAATAATAATAATAATAATAATAATAATAATAATAATTCAAGGATATGGATGCGTAAACAGATAAACTCATACAAGCAAGGAGACCGGATGTCACAATAATCGACAAGAAGGAAAAATGCTGCCAAATCGTAGATTTTGCTGAACCAGCAGAGCACAGGGTGAATGCCAAGGAGACAGAAAAACGCAGCAAATACACGTAACTCGTCAGAGAATTAAAAGGGATATGGAGTATGAAGAAAGTCAATATAATACCAATAATCGTAAGAGCACTAGGAACAGTTCCGAAGAATCTGGGGAAAAGACATGGGGAAATTGAACTCAAAGAGAAGACTGAGACTATACAACAGATGGCAATGATGAAAACAGCTGAAATTTTAAAGAAAAATCCTTGAATGCAGAAACCAACCCACATGAACTATAAATCCTAACCATTTACATGGAAGTTGCAATATGAAGAAAACAAAAACATATAAAGAACACCACCATATAAAACCAAGGAACAGAAAATGCAAGAAATTTCATTAACTACCCCCCCCCCAAAAAAAAGTGATGGAAACACCCTCGGCTGATACAACACAAAATAGTCGGAAAGGGTCAAAGAGGATAGAAAGACCAAAGAGGGAGAGCACTAACCAGACCTCCACTGGAAGAGTGCGGAGAAGTCTGGAACCTCTGGGAGGCTTTTCGTCACCTAAATCTTAGAGAATACCAAATGTCGTTGCCAGCGAACAATAAATAGTAAGCGTCTGTTGTGATAACGCAAAGTCATTTGCAATAGTTATCGAAAGAGTTGGAGAGTAGTGGAGATCTGAGGAGACGTGTTGTCACTCAGACTCCAGTTGAACACCACCGGTGATTATCAGTGAGCTGTACTTTAAATATTCGGTTAGATAACACAGGTACACACCGTGGTCAGTATTATGAAAGAAGAAAATAGAGACCCTTATTATCATTAGCCTAGCATTTTCTTTATTGTGTAACTGTTTCTCGTGTGTCACGCTTGAAATAGCATTTTCTTTATTGTGTAACTGTTTTTCGTGTGTCACGCTTGAAATAGCATTTTCTTTAGTCTGTCATGCTTAAGTTTAATAGAATATTTTATTTGTTGTGTAATGCTTAAGTTTAAAATATGATTGTTCATCGTTAACCGCGTAGATTAAAAGGATGTATCTCATGAATGTCCGTTCTTGTTTTGATTCTATTCCGATCTCATCACATAGCGAAACTTCCACCAATGCTTTCATTCATTCGCCCCGAGGTAAACACCTTAAATCTCCGGAGCTTGCAATTCATGCATTTCTCAGCACGGATAAGCCTACTTAACCAGTTCTGTTGAGCTGTCACTGACGTCATAAATAACGCAGAAACTCATCCCACGCAAAGTAAAGCGATGGCAGCTTTCACTGCCGTATTTAATGCCAACATAACTAGAATCTCTTCGTTTCTTGCGTGCAATTAACGTTGGCTTTGCCAATGATAATACACAAAAACATGTTTACTGCAGAAATCATACATAAGCCAAAAAAAATAAGAAACAGTATAGAAAATACAGTCGATCCAAATGTAAAATACAATTTGAATTCACTTAAATTAATAGCAACAGGAATCTCTATCTATCATATATATATATATATATATATATATATATATATATATATATATATATATATATATATATGATTCTTTTTATTGACACAGACATGTACATGTCTGTGTCAATAAAAATAATTATATATAAAAGCTCTATTTAATATTGAGCACTTTTTATGAACCCGGTTGAAATTCTTTGGATTACTATTCTGTGGATGTTTTTCCTGGATTATTTTTATCATTATTAATATATATATATATATATATATATATATATATATATATATATATATATATATATATATATATATATATAAATTACTTATTTAAAAACTATACATTACAGTTTCCAGAGATGCGCCATGGTTTCATTGACACATATAGAGCTTTACTGTTTAGAAAAAGCTCTTAGAACCCGTCTCAACTCCTCATCGTTTCATGTAAAGAAGAGAATCTGAAAAAAGTCAAAAAGAAACGGGCAATGATGATCACCGCTGTCCGGTGATTTGTCTTAAGCTGCCCCTATTGAGAGAAGTACCGTGTTTATGGGGGGCGGTGTATGGTCATTTGGGCCTTAATTACCACTTAGTATTATATAATTAAAATTTAATATTCCTGACTACGGAGGTTGCATGTTTATCTGTTTCTATTGTGTATTCGTATTTAGGAGTAATAATGTAAAGTGTTGTTTATATTCGTATTACCTGAAGTCTGGTAGGACTGATTAATTTACAAAACGATTTATGCGTTATATTTGCATATTTTTCGTTAGAGAGTGCTTATTTTTGAGAATAAAGGGATTATTAAATTATAGTTTATTAATTAAGGGTGCAGTTTTTTTACTGTTAGGCTAGGGTGTGAAATTTTGGCTTGATATCTGATAGAAGAAGGGGTTATCTTTTCAGCGAAGATCGCTGACCTCAATAGGGTATTTAACAATGGTACATTCCTGGAAACTGTGATGTATAGTTTTTTAATTAATAATTAATATTTTAGCTCTCGCATACTTACGATCGAGAAATCTATTGATTTCTTTGCAACATACATTGATACACTATATATATATAATTAAAGTTATGTAGATGTATATGTAAATATATTTCTATCATAATGTCTTGATTTTAATATTCGTAACGGAACATAAATGTGATGCAAAACTCTATATTAAGGGGATTAATTTTACCCGTCCTAGGACGGGTATTCTTCTAGTAAATATATCCATATAGGCACATTTATATGTTTGTATGTACAGGGTTTTCTCTTAAACTAATTAACTGATCATTATGAATATTAGATTATAGTTGCTATGCATAACGGGTTCAAATGTGGGCTATATTTAGTTAAATTTAGTGTGGAAATTTAGATTCTTCTGATTTTGGTGAAATGTTAACAATGACTATTAGACATCAATACACACAACGACACCAGTATCAACGCAACAAGGATGATTAACTCTTTTATTAACTGTCCAATGTGACATCAATCAGTACGACACATGTATCAAATAGAATTTATTTAATACTACGATGAAGTAAGCAGAAATTTATGCGCACTACTTAGCTGATCATATTATTATTAACAGAAAATCACGAAATACGATCCTACGCTACAACAACGCATAATGAATAAACTAAAGGAAATCACCACTTATTTAATGTCTCAATGAGCCACTGGACTCAGCTTGATATCGGACTATTTTTTTTAATGTTATTCACATAGGTTCATATCATGATGACGGGTTAGCAACGCATTCTGCCAGAATGTGACATTACAAGCATAATTATAGGTAATTGAAAAACTAGACTTCAAAGTAAATAATTCCTCCAATATTAAGTTTGTTAATTTGCGAGATATAACTTTTTAATTTAAGCGACGAAACTTTAAAACCGTACATTAAAACCAACACTACCCCAATATACACACGTTATAAGTCTAACGATCCTAACTCTATAACAAAAAATACCCCATTCTATTAATTATAGAATTGGCATACCAGCAGACATCTCCATTAGACAAATCTTTAACAAATTTACTTACATATCTTATCATATGTTTAAATATTGTGGCTATCTAAACACTAAACTTAATGATGTGTCTTACTTCAAAAGTGAATGCACTCGAACACAAGGTTAGGAAATAAACAATATATATTTGTCTCGCTCTCACATGAAAAATAACATATACACATATATACTATTGATATATACTATGTGATTACTGACGATATAATAAACAACAGAAAACTAGAAAAGAAAATAATGTGGTTCACACCCCCGTTATGATCAATAGTTAAAAATAGAGTTGGAAGCATATTTTTAGTAAACACTTCCAAACAAATCATCCACTCTTCAAAAATTATTTAATAAGAAATAAAAGTGAACATTTTAATAAGTATTAAATACATCACAATAAATTAATGAATAATAATAATAATAATAATAATAATAATAATATAATTGTGCTAAATTTGGATAATTGTATATTAGACAAAAGGTGCCTAAAATAATAGTTTACGACGCTTAAATCAATATCATTCAATTAGATTATATAATAAATAATTTTTAACATTTTGCTTGAGATAGTATTACTCAGAAAGGAAATGCAGATCCTATTATCCTAAGGTTAGGCTATGTGTTTAGTTAGGAGTACATATATAAAACTCAGTTTTTAACTTAAATAATTATAAATTTACTTTTAATTATAAAAAAACAAAACGAAATAATCATCTAGATGCACCAGTTCTAGTTAGATCACCGAACTTAAGCGATGTTAAGCCTGGCAATTACCAGATAGGTGACCATTTGTGAATAACAGGCATTTCATATGGGTGAAAAGAGAGACATCCATGCGAAGAAATACAGCCTTACAGATGCCTTTGGTAAGTACTTCACTGTAACCTCCTAAAACACACATGTGTTGACACACCATAACAATCGCTCTATGATGGAAGTTCTGTTCTCAATCACGTGGCGCAGCTCTCCAGGGAGAGTATGTTATCGTTAAAAAATACAACTAATATTTAGTTTGGTAATAATTAGTTTGTAATTTTTAAATCTATATTTTGTATATTATAACTATAATCTCACATTCAGTGAAGAAAAATACCTCAGCTTGTAGAAAAGAAAAACAGTTAAAAACATTGGATAGAAATGAAATGTCAATATTTGCTCGACTGGACAGTCTGACATAAAAAAAAAACTTGTGAACTGGCCAATAAAGTTTTGGCGTAATTAGTGCGCGTGGAAAATGTTACATGATAAAATAAAGGAATTACAGATTCGTCTAGTATAATATCAGCAAATGAACTTGTACTTTGCTAAACCAGGATGGGTTCATTAATATGAAGGGAGGTGACCGCAACTCATCTCAACGAATCTGGGAATGTAATAACGTTAAAAGCTTGATATTATATTTTAGTTGAAAAATCATTTCTTGAACAGCTACGTTATTGAGTGTGGGTTACTGCTCCAGATCACATGATGTGAAATAGTTAATCCGCAGTTTCGACGCGATTTTCGGCGGATCAAGACGGTAGAAACGATGTCTCTTTTGGTTAAGAAATCTGTCGAGCAAAAAAAACACTCCTTTTAGCCCGCCTTTTTGACCATCAACACCGCCTCTTTTTAATAATCCGACCCACGCCTCTTAATATCATGGGCCAGGTTTCGCGCTCGTGTGTCGCCATTGTTTTCCTTGCAACGCGGTCACCACAACTCGCTATTTTCTGCCTCTTTGACTGATGAACCGCAACTGGCTCATCGTCATCGGTCTGGGGGTTCTCCCTTTCAACCTCGCTACATTTTCTTTTATACTCTTTAAACCATTTCGCTTATAGTTTATTTTGCGACCTGTATCCTGTTTTAAAGATCTCACTTATATTGTTTAACTTTTACGTTCCGCATCTTTATCGCGGCAAACACCCCGAACGATCTCTACAATGCATACATGGCCACGAAATCAAGTTGCGTACAAAATCTCTAATTGAGATTTCGTAGCTGTCTCTCTGAATCCCAAACTATACTATTACTACTATTAATTGGACTGTGTTTTTTACGCTGAATTCAGTTTATTATACAATTTCAGACGAATGTACCATTTTGCAATGCTTAATTTAAGGGGGGTAGTGTAATATCTTTTCTATTGTCGTGAGACAATCCATCCAGACATTACCATTTAATGATACCATCCTCCTACTCATCACCTCCTTCTTTTCTTAGGGGTGTAGTGTAGTATTTGTTCCGTGATTATGATATGTCACCAGGGAGTATCATCTCCTTTTGGGTGGCTTTATGTAGTATATGTTCCGTTGTCACGAGACCATCCTAGGCATTACCTCCCCATCTGAGGGTCAGAGTACGTCGACAAGAAAGTGTATGTTCATTAGCAAACACAAAACTAGCAAAAAGAATATGTGACCGGAAGGAGCATATTCTAGCTAGGTCTAATAATAGCAAAATGTCACCCAAGTTACCAATACGCAAGCGATTATATAAACGTTAATTGGCCTTAAACCAATAAGGCCATATAATCAGGATCTAACATTTACCCAGTACTGCTGATTTGCTCGTGCGAATTTAACCTGGATAGAAACTCATAAAATTCAGCCGATTACAAGAGGTGGGGGTTACTACACAACCTAGTAAAGATAGTTCAAATGCTTTCGAATGATTTCTTCTCTGTTGAGAGTGGGGACGGAGGGGCGTTGGGGGGCTTATGAAATAACCGGAAGCGTAAAGCCGGCTGATCATCTCGTTACATTAAACAATGGCGCCTGCAGCATACATCGTTTAGTGTCACGTGGGGACACGTCGATACAATTGTTCCTGAAAACGAGTAAGAGGAGCTTAATCGACTGGAAAATGTTGAGTTGCTTTTATCTACAGGAAACGGCAGCAATTCATGGCTTGAACGACGAGTTAAAAATATGCATAAAAGGAAGAATGAGTGACCATAAATATTTTATCGTACTGGAAATGGATTGGCAAGACAGACTTCGAACACGAATCGTTTTTTTTTTAATGGAGAAGATATATTTTTGAACAAATTAGATTATCAAGTTTAACAATAGCACTAGTGTTTAACATCTATATTAATTAATTAACTAGTGTTTAACATATATATATTAATTAATTAACTTGTATTTAACATGTATATTAATTGAATTATGAGACTGCAGCTCGTGTGTATGCGTGTGATTTTTTTCTTGACGAGGTACCTTACTCATTAATATTTATCAAAAGTAAAATTAAAACGAACTTTCAAAAATACAATAAACATTTCGTAAAAAAATCGGTTATCGCAGTTTTCCCTCCCTGCATTCGTCACTTAATCAACACCACCCACTCTAACTATCTATTGTTTAATTTTGTAAATATGCTAACCGGGTGTTGTTTATTGCTTTATTTGAATTTCAAAAAAGATTTCGAAAACGAAATCATATTTTTTCTAATGGGAAAGAGAGAGGGTTTGAACAAATTACCGTCGGGTTCAAAACAGCACATCTGTATTAATACTAATATTAGACCAATTCTCGCGTGACTTTTTTTATTTACTATCAATCAAATAATTATTGAAAAAAAATAGAACGAACTTTAAAATTACAATAAAAATATTATAATTTCGTAAAAAAATATTCATCGCATTTTCCTTTCCCTGCATTCGTCACTTAATAAGCACACTCTCATACTTTCTTACTGCTGGCCAATTTTGAAAACATAGTAGCTGTGTTATATTTATTGTTTTTTTATTGAAAATGGCTGCCATTTCCGAAACAGATTCTTCTTGAGAAGAGGTAAACTGATTCACAACTGGAACCGTTTATCGAAACGAAACCGAGCATTTAACCGGTTCAAATTGATCGATTTATTGAGCTGCAGACATTTATCCTTCATTGTGTTCGCTTTGATCGACTGACCTTTTTAGATAGGAGCATCTACATTTTCGTTATTTACTTTCAAATAGTTGGTTTACTTAAAAATTTAATTATTAAATGATATAGGAATAATTAAATTTAATTAAAAAACATAATTTACTCAAAAAAGCAAAGAGCATGTTTAAAAGTTACGGAAAATATCTATTGATTTTATTGCTAAATACATTTTTTTTATTGTACGTTTTATTATTTAATTCAGTTACTTATCTTTCGAACTATGTAAATAGTTACCTACAGAAAATTAATTAAGTGAAAAGACAGAAGTGTATGTGTGTATGTTTTGTCTGATGATTTCCTTCGAGAATGAAACACCGTTTCTGCTAGTCTGCGCTACACGGATGTTGAGGAAGAAACGGCCGATCACGCCTTCTTCAATTGCAGCAAGCTGCATTAGTTTTGTAAGTATGTCAACGAAGTGACGGCTCGCATCTCTAGTGTCCAATGTGATGCCTTCGTGGCCCACAGAGAAACGAATGGTGAGCCACACGATCCTAGACGTAGCTAGATTTGTAGTCTGGACCTCACGCTTAGACAGACGTAACGAGGTTAATCGCCTTCTGAATACGATCTGATTTATAACTTTAAACATCAGCTTAAAGTCAAGATCAGATGTTGTTTAAAAGAAGATGGATACACACCGCTAGTTTATGTGTGTTTGAATGAACCAAGTTTACGTACGTGTTTCCTGCTTAGGAATGGTGCGCACCGACTGGAGGTTTTATCAGACCCCATTGCAGTTAGCACATTCTCTCAACTAGTGGTACAAATAAGCACGCCCCCTTTTTAACTTAGAAACTGGCTTGCTATTTTTCGGCTCTTGAAACAACCCGGAAAACAGTGAGAAGCTCATACCTAAATAGATTTGGGAGGGTCGAACTAACCACCGCACTTAGCATCTTATCTTCCAGAAATAGTTATTGTCTTTTATCACACACCCCTTCAACCGATGAATTACTACATATATGTTTGTAAATAAAAAAACCTTAAACCATTGGGGATAATGTAAAGTAAGTTTTTCCCATAGAGTGAATGTGGTATTTTGGTAATTGAAAGTAGTCTAAGGAAGAAACCAAAAGAATGACAGGCGAAACACAACCCACTCACCCAATTCTGACCTTATGCCACATTTTATTTTATAAAGAAAAGTTGCTATACTGTTAGATTTTTATGTAAAATATTCAAGATAAATAAAATATAAATATATATATATATATAGTAGTGTAAAAATATACTTATATATATATATATTTATAAGTATATATATATATATATATGTATATATATATGTATATATATATATATATATATATATATATTATATAAATGTCTATTAGTAAACACAAAGGTTTATGTTGTAGCGCTCGACTTTAATAATCAAATTCTGACCATTTCATCCAATTTCCAATCCTCTTAAGATGGTGTTCATCGACAACTGACGATCTCATTAACCCTTATCTTAGAGTGGCCTTCAAACCTTGACACAAAATCAGACATGATATTTGACAGAAAACAATGCTTTTTTGTTCCAATTTAATCTAATTGGCGGGCAAGACTCATGAAGAAATGAAACCAAACAAAAGAATGAATGTATAACAAAGTATACATTACATAAAAAGGTATACATTACAAATAAAAAGTATAGATTACAAATAAAAGTATACATTACAAATAAATGTATACATTACAAATAAAATGTATACATTAAAAATAAAAAGTATACATTACAAATAAAAAGTATACATTACAAATAAAAAGTATACATTACATAAAAATGTATGCATTACAAATAAAAACTATACATTACAAACAAAAGTATACATTACAAATAAAAAATATGCATTACAAATAAAAACTATATACATTACAAATAAAAAGTATAAATTACAAATAAAAGTATACATTACAAAGGAAACTAAACATTACAATTAAAAGTATACATTACAAATAAAAGTATACATTACAAATAAAAACTATACATTACAAATAAAAGTATACATTACAAATAAAAGTATACATTATAAATCAAAAGTATGCATTACGAATAAAAAGTATACATTACAAATACGTTGTATATTCGATCAAATGTAGACAAACGAATTCTTCAAATAATCAATATGCAAAAGATTTGGTAAAGTTTGTGAAATTGTTTGTATTTATTGAATTTAAATTATAGCATCGAAACAATGCGCATGTTTTTTTGTGATTGTTATGATCAAACAATATTCGCTAATTGTTACATTTTTCTATGAAATTCTGCCGGCTATGAGTAATCAATACTTTTATTATGTAACAAGACCGAATTGAGTCGTTTTTGCATAAGCACATCTGATTTCCTTATTTTTAAATATTATGCGTCAGCAAAATTTAAAATGGTTACTAGAAATAAATGTGACTCGGGTTAGATTGTTAACATCTTGTTGCCCAACTCCCCGGCCAGGTCGCTCTTTATGAATCTGGCCCTAGCACAGTAGACTGTACGCTTTAGTTACAGTATGCATTGTTCGCCAGTTAAATACGTAAAACATCCAAATTGGCTCTGTCTGCTCATTATATCATCGTCTCTCTCCCTCTTTCTCTTTCTCTCTTCAACTACGAGTTAAATAATATTACAAGTGTGGTGATATTTCCTTTGGTTTAAAAAGTCGCCAACCTAATAGGTCCCTCTCTGTCAACCAAGCTCCAGTCCCTGTCCCATCGCCGCAATGTAGCATCCTTGTGCTTGTTTTACAAATACTTCAATGGATTGTGCTCCGATGAATTGGCTGCTCTGGTGCCTCATCGTCGTAAGTTCACTAGACCAACTCGACAATCAACTAAATCCCATCTATTCACTGTGGAGATCCCTAGATGCCAGAGAGCTTTCTACTCAAATAGCTTCTTTCCTCGTGTTGCTGGCCTCTTGAACTCCCTCCCTGCCCCCTGTTTCCCCGACGAAATTTAAAACTAATGTAAACAGACATTTCACTGCGCAGCTCCCAATTTAGGTTGACACCCCAAACGTTTTCCCTTTATTTTCTTCTCAGTAGCTCCTTACGTCTACAGTGGCGGCCTGGCTTGTCTGGGGTGAATTATGTTAAAAAAAATTTTTTAAATTGTACTATTGTATTTTTCTTTATTTCTTTTCTTTATTACCTTCACATATTAATAAAGAGAAAGAGAGAGAGACAGGAGCGAGAGCGATGTATAGCGTATAAAATAAAAAAGAGCGGGGCGGGTTAGCAACATACAGTGGTTTAGGGTTAGAGTGATAAACAGAAACTGCGTAATAAATGGTTCACTTAGTGAGTTAATTGCAAATTTCGGTTTAGTAGAATAATTAAAATGGACTGTTTCTAAATAGAACACCTAAAATGGAAGTATTTTTAAACATAACTCAATCTCATAATCAAGGAACATTTTAGTACGTATTTTGTGTGATTAAAATGTATAGGAAAAATCCCGAGGGAAAGAAACATTGATTGGCTCAGCTAATAATAGGTTCAAAACGATTATGTGTGACGTGTTATCAAGTCGATGAATTTAACTTGAATTTGAAAATTTTTATTTTGTATCTATTTATTCGAGTTTATTTATTGATATCTACTCCAAACTGTCAACAACAAGATTGGTTAATGTTTACGGCAAGTCCATATTCAGCCGTAACATATTTGCTTATAGTATGTCCTTGGTTTGTTTAGCTTGTGTTGTTTTACAGTATATCACTCATTTTGGGGTGTTATTCAATGCAGTAATTTATGTTGACTGTTGTGTTTTATAGTATGCCATTCTTTATTAGGTAGTTTTCCTTAGCGTACGTATTTATGTATACGAATGGTTAGAAGAAGACTTAGTTTTGTAAGTGCATATTCTGTAAACAGAACATCTGTAAACGATATATTCCAATTTACAATTAGGTGGAACAGCAAGCGAAATAGAGTGAGCATTGGAATACTGGCAACTAGGTGGGTGACTATACACTCCAAAAAGCTTCCAAACTGGCGTCTCGTCACCATGGTCAGTTCCATGGCATAGCTATTACGGATTCAAGCTAACCCATAGATGATACTCCCACAAAGTATCATAATGGAGTTGGGTGTTATAGAAACTGACAGTAACTCTACATTCTAAAAAATCTCCAACTATGGATTCCGTTTCGTCTCATACACAGGACTGGTTCTACTTAACACATATGTAATATGTAAGTACTACGACTTTTGATTAGAGTTGACTTGGGATTAAAGGCAACCTAGGTTCCCTCAAGATCCCAAATTGGGACCTCATCAGTTTTGTGCCTAACGCAGAATGTGTTTTTTTATTTAACCCATAGATGGGACGCTGACAAGTACTATCACGTCGGATCAGAGTAGACGTGGTAGGAATAGGAACTACGGGTGATATTGCACTACCCAAAGATTTTAAATTGGGAGCCGATGAATGGATGCAGTTTTGTGACATAGCTAAGACTGACCCTATTTAACTCATATGTGAAGTGCTGACAACGACTATCACTTCGAATTAGAGTGGACATGTGAGTAATGGCAACTAAGTAGTGACTCTCTACACAGCAAAACCCAGACCAGTCAAAACCAAAAGATATGTCGTAGTTGGTTCTTGGTTTGGGTCATTTGAAACCTATTTTGATAGCACCGATTTGTCATGGCCGATAGCATTTTTCCGGAGAGTCCAACGTTTAAACTCCTCAGCTTGACATTCTTAGGAAACAGAAAGTAGAATAAGTACATTGAAGATGCTGCCAAGTCTGCCGCAAAAGCCACCATTTGCCCGTGCATAGAAGTATTGTTGTCACACCTGGGCTGGTGCTCACACAATTAGCCTCTCTCTCATCAACAGGATGCAAAAAATAATTGCTAATCATATCGGTTCCGCACTGTCTGCCAAGCACCAGCCCTTATCACATCGCAGTAGTTGTGTATCCATGTGCTTGTTTTATAAGTACTTCCACTAAATATGCTCCTATTAACTGACTGCATTTTTACTCCCTCAACAAAAATACCCTCGTCCCACTCGACTAGCAGCAACATTCCACCCCATTCATTGCAGAAGCCCATAGATACCGAAAGAATTTCTTCTCTAATAGCTTCTTTTCGCGGATCTCTTGACTTTGGAATTTCCTCCCTGCTCCCGTTCCCCCAGTTGTAGTAACATGAAGTAATTTAAATTTAGCGTGAACAAACATCCTGTTGCCTAACCCTTACCCATGTTGACCCTATAAATCTGGCCCCTATCACAGTGACCCCTTACGCTTCAGTGGCAAATATTCTTGTTTGTGGCAAGCAAACAAAATTAAATAGATACATTTCTATTCTGTATGTGTGCCAGATATTCGGGTGCCTTTTGGTATATTGCAAATGAGTAAATGATTGTCAGTTTAGATTCAACCACAGATCTATCAACTGTTATTTTCACTCAGACATCCATAATCAGTAATTTGTTTCACCCAAGATAACACCGACTCTGTTCGTTATCTCATGGCCGACGATATTGTACAGAATTATGAGTTATTAGCAAATCCCTCTTTTCAGTTTAGTTTAAGATTATCTGCTCTTTGACAACTTCCATACTGATTGTTTTTTTATGTTCTAGTATTCTAGTGATATAGAAAATCTCTTCAACTTTAACATTCTACAAGCTGCACCAGTTGCGCATTAACGTTATTGAATTAACAATCACGTTTGAAGATCATATCAACTGGTCACATCAAAAGGAAAATATGAAGACCTCGGGGAATCGCATGCATTGGGTGAATATGAAGTAGACATATTCCTCATTGAAGTCCAATGTCGATGGTGGGTTACCAAGTCGACGTAGATATCAATATTGATATGAGATGTATATGTTCGTCTGTGTGAATGTGCATTTGTTTACGTGTCCAATAACTACTTTGAGACTAAGAGTCTTTGAGAGTGAAATTTGGTACGAATGACTATCTACATATATTGATTGTCCTCAGGCTATATCTACAAGATATGTCTGAAAAGTAACGGGAATGGTGTGCCAAAGAATCTATTTACATTTCAAACAGCAAGCTACATTATTTCGCTCTTCAAAGTATTCCCTCTGATCCTAATGCACTTTTTATTATTTATGTTTAAGACTTCTATGAACTGCTGGTATAATTATTCCGTCGCTATACAATTATGATTTACAAATAGGTGGTGTCCATTATAAACTTAGAAAAATCCTTTAAAAATCACACAGAGCAAGATTAGGTGAACAGGGAGGTTGTTGCAGTATGGCGACTGTCTTCCCAGTCAGAAACTGACCGAATAACAGCGCCGTGTTAGCAGGTGCATTGTCGTGATTAAGAAGAGGGGTGTGAACAAAAAATTGTGAACAAATGCTTAAGATTAATTATATTCTCCCAATATATTATATGATAACATAATACGCTACTGCCCTCTTTCGTCTATATCCCAGAGACCACACGTCGTATATATATAAATGCATATTGGTTGTGAAAAAGGGCATTTTATTAATTAACTATGTTACTGTTTTTTCATTTAAATTATATATATATATATATATATATATATATATATATATATATATATATATATATATATATATATATATATGATTATTTTATCGTATTCATCGCATTTGACATATAAGAGTTTAATTTTGCCTAACCACTTTGTCTTTTTCTTCCTTCCAATATGTGCTTTAGAATACCAAAATGTTTCTCTTTTTAGTTTGTTTGAAAATAAAAAAATTCCGGTTAGGAAGATTGTTACGATGCTTACAATTTCAAATAATAACTATAATAATGTAAGAGAAATACATTTTTGTAGCTTAAAATATGACTCATCTCCCTTACATTATTTGAAATATTATTGAGTATGGCTACATCTTATATTTTCTTCTTTATATTAATAATATTATGTTACAACTTATAGTTTTTCTGTGTGATTCTCGCCAATACGTAATCGAAAATGTATTAATATAATTATTGAAAAAATAAAAATAACATTTTTTTTCATTTCCTATATAACTTTAACAATGTGTAACTTCTCCTACCTCCCCCCAAGCATATACTAAATTGACAATAATGAATCTCGGCCAACGTCAGGTAAGTACAGCTAATATATATATTTATATAAACGTGCATTTTTTAAAAGGACCGCAGTTTTTTTCTTTCTAATCGATAAAAAGATTTCATGTTAACTGACTTACACGTTAACACAAAGAAGAAACGCTGTACAAAGTTGAAAATGTCCAGTTCATATCAACGGTTCATTTTTATTTAATTTTTTTATCATTTTGCGATAAAGAGCGGAAGACAGCTCAGAATATTGAAATTATTATTACACCAATAATTTTACATGCTTTTACGTTTTACATAAGGCTATTTCTTATTTGTCAATAGTGAAGTAATTCATCATTTTAACCAAGAAAAAAATTATATATATATATATATATATATATATATGCAAGATCCAAACACAGTTTGTTGATCACTTTAAACTGCTCGTGTAAAATACCCGCCGACTTTACAAAGTTAAATTCCTATCTTAATTATTAGCTAATTCGTTGTGGCCGATTTGTGAGCGGAGTTCGAGTCCGCTGATCGTAGAGTATTAACTTCCTGCACTGAAGATTGCGTTAGCATGAAACATCGATGTCTGTAGGTAATAAATAATTAATATTTACATATATATATATATATATATATATATATATATATATATATATATAATTAAATATTAAAGTGTTTTATACCTACAGACGACGTTGTTTTGGGCGTACATCTTCATCAGTGCAGAGGATAGTGGTTTAAGGCGATTGCATTGGCCCGAATGCAGTTCGTAGATTCAACCTAGTGTTCTACGCACGAGCGAAACTCTGCTTTTAATATATATATATATATATATATATATATATATATATATATATATATATATATATATATATATATATATATATTTATATATATATGTGTGTGTGTGTTTGTTTATTTATATATTGATTTATTTATTTATTTATTGTGTTACAGAAGATCAGATCACAAGTAGGCACATGTTATGTGTTTTTACGGTTCACTCGATTCAGTAGCAACTTTTCAGATTATGACTACATTCGCGTGGCCATTATCTAATGATGGTTTTGTTTGAAGCATTGCTTCAGCGGAAGTTCTATGCATTTTTGTTTGAGCATCAAAATGATTTTACAAATATTTTGAAGGTTCATTTTCTTCTGATTTTTAACGGTCGATTGGAAGTTGGATTTACTTGCTTTCCACGGCACCACAATGCGGCACAAGTGCGAAAGGTAAGAAAAACGAGCTCCCTCGATGGGGATACTCGGGTTGAGTACGAAAATAGCCGAGAAAGGCCCCGTAAGGCGATCAGAAATAGAAAAACACCCTATTTAAAGGGAACTAATGCCTGGGAGGAACGCACCAAATCATAGCTCATTCCCCCCCCAAAAGAAAGCTCTGTTCACCGGTAAGACATCCCCTTTTTGGCAGAATGATGTCAAGGGCGTATCATCGGCTGATATGAAACTAGTCGGCGAACCAGACATTATGAATTGCTGATAATTCGTCCTGGTTGTTATTTGGCTGTATTTGGGCCTTGTGGAATTGAGGTTCTTATAAGAAATATCATTGAATATGTGTTGATACGTTAGCTTTCATGGTTGCATGTATAATTATATATTTTAGATTTTTACGTAAATTCGCTGTCGCTACACATGACTGATCTCCCTTACATTATTTAAACATTTTCTTACATTTCTTTACTTTTCTTCTCCATATAAATAACATTCTGTGACACCTTCGCATGTTATTGTGTATGTGTGCGTTTCTCATAATTGTGGCGACGTGATGGGTTGCTAATTAAGAACTTTGTTTGGTTAACATCGGGTTAATAATCTACTGGTTTAGTATTAGATTGGGCTAGTCTTCCGGAGAGCTGGAAAAAAACGTATAATTATAGGTATTTAAGACCTTTTTGTTTACATCTTTTTCATACTAATGAGTCACTTCTTTTCAACGCCAACTACTTATGGCTAAGCGTTAAAGAGGTGAACAGACTGACAGTTGAATGATAGTTAACATTATTAGGGGATTGAAAATAATGAATGGAATGAACATAATTTTAATACTTATAAAGACGGTTAAGGACAACATTTTGTTGACATTAGATTAGTTGTAGTCTGCAGCGAGGAAGCCCTGTCTTAATATGTTAAACGGATGCGAAGTTCTCGGGTAAAATTATATGTGTATACGAAAATTAGGAAAACAAAAACACAATAATAATACTATTCTCATATTGGTTGTAATTTTCATAACGTTTCGGCCGATGTGATCTCTGATGTTCCTCAGATGCAACTTTTCGAGCTTGAGAAACTTAATAGTCGAAATTCCCGAGTTCAATTTTTCTGCAGCTCATGAACATTTTCTAATTAGCGGAAGCTTTCTTTATCTAAATAAATGCGCGCTTATTTTATACAGTGGTTTTAAAAAAGTACATACAATGAAAAAGATTAAACATCACTTGGCTATTATGGACCAGTGGCGCAACGGATAAAAGTGCTAAGTTAATAATTTCTAAGTAACTGTTGTCTGGGGGTTGAAAGTATTATGCTAAGTAGTGCGATACTAAGAATACAAATGCAAATTACTTAAGACTTCTACAATGACATGAGTGACGGAACGAGAACAATCACCCCCTGTGGATTAAATAAGGGGTTCAGTTCGAAATTTTGTATAGATCCCAGAGTTGGACAAGACACACCAAATTGAGGTAGGAGGCTCTATCGACTGAAATGTCATGGAAATAATAACCAAAATGAGAATGGTAGTCCAAATAATCCAAATTATGAATCCTCATCTAAAAAATTCTGAAACACAACGATGATGATGATGATGATGATGATGATGATGATGATGATGATGATGATGATGATGATGATGTCTAGACTGAGTTGGTATAATTGTAAAACGATTACCTCAGTGTGTGGCCATTAAAACAAGACTTCACCCACATCTAGTCTGTTTATTTCCGTCTGAAAAAATCGTTTACGTATTTATTTCTATCGGAATGCAGGAATTGTAAAGCATTCATTCATAACGTTTGTTTACCTGAAGTGAAATCGAAACGAAAACAGGTTGTTTATTACATCCGTCCAATTATCTTTATAGAAGGCTTTGTCCATCGATCGGTCACGTTTATGTTTTAAATAGCATGTCCGTTACTAAACGTTCAGATCCAAGTAGATCAGTAAGGAGAAGGTGACGGTGGCTAAGTAGTTAACCACGACACGGACAGGCGACCTGGGTTTGCCAAGTTCGAATCCAGTTCGTTCCACAGAAACATTTTCACTTAGGATGTTGGCAACCTTCACGTTGCCTCCCGCCGTAAGTACCCGATATCTTTCTAGAAATAAGTTTAACTAGAAAGATATCGGGGAAACTAATGCCAGCAATAGAGCATCTAATTCATACGAAATAAATGAATGATTGAGTAAAGAGAATGCGGTATACGTATGTATGTTTTATCCTCGCCTCAACGTAACTTCGATAATAACACGTTAAAATGTTCATTCTCTTTGTTTTTATAAAGTTTAGAAATATCTCGCACTGACAGTGAGCTTAAAAAGCAAACTTTGTATTCACGATGGTATTTTCTTTCTCTTCATCACAGAAAGATGTGGCACAAGACCAAAAGGTGAGAGATAGGAAAAGCAAGCAGCAGAATAGTGGTGCATTCTGAAGAGACCGTCGGTATTCCCGATTAGGAGTACTTCAGGCGACTAGCAATAAACCAAAGACTTTGAGAGTGGACCTTCTAAGACTGAGCAAGACGATACCTCACCCATACAGAAGATAATCTGATTCCACAGTGGCCCACGCTCCTTCGGGCTGATTGTCGAGGACGCATCCTCGACTAATATGACTGTGAACTTTTCGATTCACGACAGAAGTGAAACAGTTTCTTTCTCATATACTCAATCATGTCTATGCGACATACGCCCGCAAGTTAACAAATGTGCATATTGCTTTGCAAAACGAACTCTCATTAATTAACTATTTTTATTTTGGGATTTTCCTATTTGATGATTGTTCGCATTTTACTATTACCCATCGTTTTATTTACGATTAGTTTCTATATTATTGAGAAGTGCTTAACATTATTGTCGAATAGAGTCTTTCTGATCTTCTAGGGTAATTGTGCGTTCGAAACATTGCATTCAGGCTGAACTAAAGCAAGGGACTCCCTATTTCTCATTCGACGCCATATCTGCAATTTCACTCATGCAATATTTATCCAACTTTCTTTCTTCCCCGTCAGACCACTGTTAGAGTATAGTGTCCAGACCTCTGCTCCATATCTAATACGTGATATTCAACACTTGGACAGAACTCAACGATTCGCTAATTAAATGATGGGACTACTACGGGAGTTGCCCTACGAAAGCCGACTCGAGAAGTTTAATCTTTTCTCCCTTGAGCACCAACGTGTTCGTCGTGATCTCATTTTAGCCTACAATTAACTAAATAGCCATTATGATCTCCCAGAGGACTTACCATTCACTCCTGCACCAGAATTTTGATTACCGGAGAAGGGGTACTTTCTCAGTCAGAACCATTGGACATTGTCATTAAATTCCAGGAGATGTAGTAAATGAGGCAACAACACCGCAATTCAAGGGAGAATTTGACAGGTGTTTGACAACTTTATAATCTGTTCTTTAAATTGCTACCTTCTTCACTACATGACAACTGAACTAGGCTTGTTTCATTTTTTGCCAAACGAAAGAATTACAGTAAAAAAAATACGTTTGCGAGATTTAAAAATAATCATAATTTGAATAAAAAATATAAAAAAACGACAGAAACCCCCCAGAAAGTATGAATACTCACGGGTAACCACGGTAAACAGCTTGTCTCATATATAAAATAGGACAACTGTTTATCCTTTAACTTTAAATTAAATATATTTTTTAAAAGAAGCTACATTCTTAGCACTGTTTAGTCAGGTTGGGCATCTATTGGCCTGTGTTTGTAAAAACGAACGCATCTCTAAAAAAGGATGTGTCCATCCTTGGTCGGTTGGCCAAGAGTATGCCAGACCCGCTTACGTTTGCGATATAATTTTCATCGTAAACCGCCTTTTATCTTTCTAGAAGAATCAGAACATTACTATAAGAGTGTCTGCCTGTTTTTCTCTTGATCGTTCGATCGGTCTAATACTCATTTGAAGTTCGAAATTTCATTTTCTTCACTAAATATGAACAAAAAAACATTTTGTAGTGTTGTAAATATAAATGTACATTCTTTTTATAGAGTTCATATAGACAAAATGACTGTGTGTCAAGATTTCAAGGATGAGTCTTGAAAAACATATTTGTAATACGCATGTTATTCTGTTTGTCATAGTTTACCTGATTTTTATTTTATTGGTGACCAATGAGGCTTGTTGGGGTTGCACATAAGATAATTAATGAGAAATAGGAGAGGGAACTGGCAAACTACTAGTGAATTAACTAGCCTGTATCCCATCGAACCTCATATAAAGTCCGTCGAAATTCATATAAACAGAACATTTTCGTATTTCAGAAAAAAAACTCTAATGGCACTGGAAGCCACGCTGCTCAAAAGCACTCCAAGACTTTTGTCTTGTGCTGAACTCAACACATCTAAAAACTGACCGTTTGAAAAAAAATGACTTAAAATATTTTTAAGTACCAATGTCATATAGTATCTCAAAAGAGTTTTCTTTCATATAAATTGTATCGACGTTTCGTATATAAACTATAGATTGCTATATTACAACTGTTTTAAAATGTTTCCCTGTAGATACTTTGTTTCTACCAGGCGACCGACTCGGGCTAAATCACAATTCGACGACTTGTAGCCTTTCGTGATCAAAGAACTCAACGTGGGTGAGAAATGCGAGTCATGTGAAGCGCCAACCAGACTCTTGAAAGTCTAGAGATTGTCATTGTGAAAAGATTATAAAATTATAAACTCACAAGGATATTTTAGGCGCCTATCTGATGAAATATGAAAAACATTATTTATCTGTCTATTTCTATGAGATATTGTGTGAGATTGTAGGTATTTGTTTATATGAATATGAATTTCTATTATTCTTTCTTTTAAATTTGAAATTAGATTATTGATAAAAAATAGAGGTATAATAAATTTATTAATCCATGCGTCTATTAAGAAATAAAAAAATAAAAGATAGCCCCTCCGATGTTCAACACGTGGAGTAAAGATAATAGATAAAACCACTAATATGATCACTAATATGGGTTATTGAAATACTAAACATTCAAGAACTCTCACTAGTATTGATCATTAGCAGAAGAAAATGCTCGCATGAATAAATTACTTATTGTAACGTGATTACGCTTATGGTAACTTAACAAATCGTTCATCTATAAACGATATCGATCAAAAGACAATCACTAACAAATATCTAATACGAATAGGCACTAAATATGATCCTTGGATCAGTTTATGAACCGTAAAGATTGGCAGCTGGGATTTTCTTTTGAATACATCATGAAATAATAAACTTTTCTGTCAGAATTTGAATCACGTCTACTTTGTATTTCTCTTTTCTACTAAAAAGAAAAGCCATTAAAACTGAATCCGATTTGATCCATGGTTCAGATTTAAAGCTTAACATTGAACAAAAATCTAATTATATTAAACGTGAGTAATTTATACTCAAAGGAAATAGTTCGTAATATAAGTCAACCACTTGAACGAAGACATACAACTCTTGTAACCAAATCATGCTTTAACTTATTTTCTCACAAATTGAAAAAGTTGAATCTCAAATAAAAAATCGTTTTTATTTGACACACTTAAATATATAGAACGACAACGACTTTTCTGAAAACGAGAGCAAATTCCATTGGTTGCTAAATTGAATAGGGAGAGGGTGGTAAGAATGAGAGCAATACAATCATAGACTCTCATCATTTACTATAAAAATCATTGAATATAAATCAATTTTCAGTCTTCCAATTCCCTTCAAATGAAACACAAACGTTTTTGTGTAGCTCACTTGACATGTACTTAGACAAAGCTCTATATATGCATTGAGCTTTGTTCGAGTAAATACTGGAACAAAAAATACATATGTAATATATTATGTGATATATTATGTTATGATTAAAAAATATATACAAAACATATATATATATATATATATATATATATATATATATATATATATATAGTAATCAATGAAAATATATATGGCAATCAAGCTACACAGAGGCTCCCGTGTTTCGTCCCCGGGGGAATCGTCAGGCTAAATGCATGGAGTTATTTTTGTCAGGTGTTTTTATATACATGGCTTGCTAGTTAACCAATCAGATTCTTTGTTGTTCCCTCAGCCAATCGTTGGGCTTCCCGCGGACAAAGGCTTTGTTGGTGACGCTCCTATGTCAATCCTATTGTTTGTTAACAATGGAGTTTCCTATATCCTGTTTCCTTTGTTTTGTCAATACAGTAGGCGAATTTATTTTGACACGTGTAGCTTGATTGCCATATATATTTTCATTGCTTACTACCTAGCTCTACTTACGTATCGAGCACTGTTGAAGTAAATACTGAAAACTGATACATAAAAAATTATATCTCCTTATAATATTTTATGTGGATACATGAAGTACTAATATATATATATATATATATATATACACATATTAGTGTTATGCAATTGCTTCTCTAACCGCACTGAAGAGCTGTGATAAAGCGAAACAGACTGTGGATGACTTCTTGGGTTGAGCTTACTAGTAAGTGAACTCGCCAATTGCCACTAGCAAATAACGCAATGCTCTTTGTGCAATCATATGGAGCTTTCGGCATTTGACAATGTTTATCATTGTGATTTCGCTTACTCTCAGCAGCAGGCAGAGGATAAAAGCGCCGACTGTCGTCTAGACGGTTGAGTTTCAATTTTGGCTTGAGGCAGTTGTTTGTGTAACCGCACTGAAGCAGTGTAGTTAACCATCGTCGAGAGCGACTTGAAAGTTTCATTTTCATTAGCTCAAACATCGAGATGTAGGGAGGGGAATACGCGTTTTGCGTCTTTTTGCTAGAACGCTTTGTCTTTGGTCTCAAAATACGCCTCATGTTCCGATATCACTTCTTCATTGGGGCCAAATTTCTTTTCCTGGGGAATTCTTGTCGGGTCTGCAGCCAGCCACTACTCTCTGGAGGAAGATTTGAAGAATAGGATTGATGCGGAACAAATTTGAAGTGCAATGAATGCAGTTTTGCCATCGTTGTAATTGACTTGTGACATGGCCCATTGTCTTCGTGAAACAGTACCTTTTTCTTTTCCATTTGTGGCCGTCTTTCTGCAATTTGTTTTCTTCAAATAATGCTATATAATATTCTCTATAGATGGTTCTTCTATTCTCAAGGTAATCAAAGAACAAAATAGCTTGCACATCCCAAAATCTTGCCCGCTGTGTGCGTGTTTAGTCTCTTTGGTCGGCTTTCTATCTGATATTGCCCACTCAACCGACTGCTTATTTAGCTCTGGAGTGAAGTGGGGGATCTATGTTTCATCCTTTATTACTTATTGATGTTTAAAGTCATTTTTATTGCAAATAACGCTCTGAATCGTCGACACGTTGCTGATTTGGATCAACTGTGAGTATACGCGGCACCTACTTTGAACACAGCTTTCTCAATGACAAATGTTTATGCAGAATGATGAATACACTTTCGCCTTATCATATCTCCAACTCATCTGCTATCTCACGCAATTTCAATCTACGTGGCCATTTTTTCTAACCCTAACCCTAACCCTAACCATCGCCTTATGATATCTCCAACTAATCTGCTACCTCACGCAATTTCAATCTACGTGGACATTTTTTCTAACCCTAACCTTCGCCTTATGATATCTCCAACTCATCTGCTATCTCATTCAATTTCAATCTACGTGGCCATTTTTTCTAACCCTAACTCTAACCTTAGCCTGATGATATCTTCAACACCTCTGCTATTTCCCGCATTTTAAATCTACGGTTGGCGAAACGAGTTCGTGGACATTTTGTTCCTGTTTTTCGAGACAACTCCAAAATTCATGAGACCTTCACATTCAGCATTATTTGTGTATGTACAACGGCGTTTCAATTCAGCATACCACCAATTTAACGTCGTTTCCAATGAAGCAGAATCCGAATAACACTACCAACCGATTGTTTCGCTTGAACAACAGTAGTATTATTATTCCTTATGAGAAAGCAATGCTTTATGAACACACGAAAATCACATGTTTTTTATTGTTCTAAAAGAAGTAGCTTCACTTGAATTACTTTAATTTGTAAACTGATGATCCGATAAGGTTGAGATTTTGACACGTGCATTTCAAGGTTAATACTTAAAAAGTCATATGTATGTTCTTTATTGGTAGCGCCGCGTTTATTGAGTGATTCTGAAGAATTAATAATGAACAATATATAGTCCTGCTGCTATGAGCCCTGATACTCGGATAAAGTTTTTTTTTTTTATCTTTTCATAAGATTTGTTTCTATTGCTTCCCGTATAGAGACAAAATGGCTAAGTACAGAGATATGTTTGACCCTATTTGTAAAACCCTATAGGATATTAATAAATAATAGCATTTAAAACGATGTGCAGACTCAAATAAGGTTTAAAAAGACATAAACACATGCGGGATAGATTTTTGGGAAGAAACCAATTTTAGCAGATGGCCACATTCATAAGACGTATTAAAGAAACGAACTCATTATATATTTATCATTCCCATTGTATCGTTGTGCACATTCAGGCCAATTTCATTCCCCAATATATGTATACATTATATATATATATATATATATATATATATATATATATATATATATATTATATATATATATATATATATGTGTGTGTGTGTGTGTGTGTGTCTGTATATGTATATGTGTGTGTGTGTGTCTGTATATATATATATATATATATATATATGTATGTGTGCATATGTATACATATATATATATATTGTGTGTATTTAGGCAGCATATTTTCATTTAGGCAAACATTATTAAATAACACGGAGTGATTTTGTTTGATGCGACTTTTTTTTATTTTTTCAATTTTCCGAATTGTCCATCTAATGTTTCGGTCAAATTGATATAAATATGATCCATGGCTTTTTTCTTCCATTCTTTTTTCGTTTTTGCAAGTACTTTCGATTTGAATCGTCAAATCATCTTCAGGCGGTATTAGTTTTAGTGTCTTTACTGTTGTGCTCATTTTTGAATTATAACGGCAAGTAGTTTATATTTGAAAAATATTACACTAAATTACAAAGATTTTAGATGACCATTCGAAATTTTTAAAAATTAAAAGAAACCCCATAGATGAACTAAAGAGACAAGTAAACAAAGTTATTACAGCTAATAATGCCGTAATTGATAACGTTAAACTCCCCAAAATAATTGGAGATTATAAACCCGGTTACTTGTACGGCACTGTAAAAATTCATAAACCAAACTCTACTCTTCGTCCAATAATTTCTCAAGTCACTACCCCCATATATCAATTAACTAAAACTATTAATGATCTTATATCCCCTTATTTACCTAGTAAATATAGTGTAAAATCCGCACATGAGCTCTTACACATACTGCATACCCAAAAAACAGATAATAAAATTACTGCATCACTCGACGTTGAAAGTCTGTTTACAAGTGTCCCTGTATACAAAACAATTGATATAATTATTAATAACATATATAATAACCCATCACTCCCCCCTCTAAAAATTGATCCTGAAATACTTAAAAAAATATTATTAATTTGCACCACTGAAGTTCCTTTTCATGACCATAAGGGCAACATATATACCCAAATTGACGGAGTTTCTATGGGATCTGTCCTTGGACCGACCTTTAGTAATGTCTACATGGCCGACCTCGAAAATAAAATATTTAATATAATGACTAAACCTTCCACTTATGCCCGCTACGTTGATGATATTCTTATTTTAGTAAATAGTATAGATGAAATAAAAAAACTACAAGATACTTTTCAAAATAATTCAGTTCTTAAATTCACTCATGAGCTTAATGTTAACAATAAAATACCGTTTTTAGATGTTCTCATTGACTCCGACAGTGATACATTCATCACCTCTCCCTATAAAAAACCTACATCTATTAACACCTGTAATTTAAGTTTTAAAAGTGAATGCCCATATAGATATAAAATTGCTATGGTCAAAAATCTATTAAACCGTGCAAAATTAATCTCCTCATCCAAAAAATATTTTTTAATGAATTAAAAAACATAAAACAAGTCCTAATTAATAATCATTTTCCCAATTATATGGTTGATGAACAAATAAAATTAATGATTAGAAATTTAGATAATTCTACTAATAAACTAAATAATTCCCACTACATAAATCTATTCTACTGTAACCAAATGCATCCAAACTTTAAATTGGATGAAACAGCTCTTAAAAATATAATACATCGCTATATATCCCCCACCAATTCTGATAATAAAATACGATTTATCATTTATTATAAAAAAAATTAAAACATCAAACTATGTTGTTAAAAATAACACTTCCCAAACCCAAAATACATTAGCAAGAACCATTGTAATATATCAGTTCCAATGCCCTATGGGAGAATGTATCTCCGACAACAATAACAAAAACTAATTCTTACATAGGTTTCACTTCCACAACACTATCCCGAAAGACTCACCCTACATCTCTCCAACACTAGCTCTATATGCGAACACCTAAAAAAACATGATTGCACCCCCTCCCAATATAGAAATATCCTTGTTAACAATACCAAAATAATACACTATCATACCAATATCAATAAAATACTTGAAGCCCTCTACATAAAAACTAAACATCCCACAATTAATAATGTCAATTATGAAACTAGTCGCAACATTTTAAAGTGTCTAGCATAATAATTAACATTACATAATTCTTAGCCATTAGGTAGTTATGCGTTTGAATTGTATGCACTTTATTTAACGTCATCAATTTCTTAACGGTTTAAACAGTCAAACTTTAAATCTCTCGTATGTGTAGAACGCCATCACGCTCTCATGTACATTTCAACTTTACAGACGCGTTTTAAAATATAAACTACTTGTCGTTATAATTCAAAAATGAGCACAACAGTAAAGACACTAAAACTAATACCGCCTGAAGATGACTTGACGATTCAAATCGAAAGTACTTGCAAAAAAGAAAAAAGAATAGAACAAGAAAGCCATTGATCATATTTATATCAATTTGACCGAAACATTAGATGGACAATTCGGAAAATTGAAAAAAAAAAAAAGTCGCATCAAACAAAACCACTCCGTGTTATTTAATAATGTTTGCCTATTTATATATAGGTGTGTATATATATATATATATATATATATATATATATATATATATTTCTATATATATGTATGTGTGTGTGCATATGTATGCATATATATATATATACATATATACACATATATATACACATATACACACATGTATATATACACATATGTAAACACACGTGTATATATATACATATGAATATATATACACATATATACGCACGCATATATACATCTATATGCAAACACACCCACACACCAACACATATATATGCAAACAAATGTCTACATATACCTATATACATACACACACATACATAAATGTACACACATATAGATGTACAGATAGATATAAATACACACATATATATATATATATATATATATATATATATATATATATATATACATATATGTAATATATATACTATGAGAGAAGAAAGTTAATTTACTCTCGCTTCCCTTAATTTTTCCTTTTATCTTCCCGTTTCATGAGCTATGTTTCTGACAAAGGGGGGAGAGAATTTTCTGGGTCGAAATCTATCCATCTAACATGTATTGTTTGCTCGTTTTTGACCTTGAAGTGATAATTCTTTTAGCTCCTTACATCAAGCTGCTGCATGCGTTGTCTGGAGCGATTTTCATTTAAACAATAGACACACAAACACACACACATATATACACATTTATATATATATACATATATACTAACACTTATATATATATATATATATACATATATACACATATGTATTTTTTTATGTGTGCGTGTATTTATCGATTTAGGCATATCATTTGGACATTGTATTATCCAATAGTGTATGGGTATGTATGCATGTGCATTATTTCAGTATGTATAAGACATACAGATCTATCAAAAATCTTGGCTCCGTTCCCAAATACACAAGCTTATATTGTCCACTTTGCTCGGACATGTCAGCAATTCCGATTAAGTCATCTGAAGACTCCATCCGTCTCAACGGAACGAACAACTTAACAGAATAACATTCAGTCTAGATGTTGTTTCCCTCTGTACCCCAGTACAGAAACCTGTTTACAGGCTATTTAACTGCCTATGCATAAGGGCCCAGTTTTTAAGGACTACTAGTCATTACTTGCGATTTGTTCAAACAAACCACAAAGTATTATCCTTGAAACTGATGGCTTGATGAAGTATAATCAATTTAATAGGCTTTATTTTAAGGATTCATTATTTATTTTATATGATTCAGGTATATATATATATATATATATATATATATATATATATATATATATATATATATATATATTGGTACAGAAAAATTAGTACACCATTCGTACCGTCACTCGTATATGAAGCCACCGTCACAAACCAGATTACGGGTAGAGCAGACAAATACATTGGCATGACGCAGGGAAGCTTCAAGCTAAGATTATACGCACACAGAAACACCTTCAGATACAATAACAAGGTAAATACTGCACTCGCGACCTGGATATGGCAACTTAAAGAAGAAAATACACCCTTCACCATCAAATGGAAAATAATTGAGAGAAAACCATCCTTCTCTCCAGCCTTAAATAGATATCTTCTGTGTGACGCTGAAAAATACCATATATCAAGGGTCATCATAGAGCCAAATAAAGTCTGTTTGAATATTCGCGATGAAATCTTTAAGGGATACATCCACACGAGACAAGCACGACTCATAAACTGGACTTACCGATACACATAAAAGCCTTACCTTCCTATCTGCCAAATACATAACCCCATAATTGCCCCATTAAATACCGACTTCTACTCCAGAACATTTTTCCCCACTATCACCCCTCATGAATATAAATAAAATAAAAAATACGAACAAATACCGTAATCAACCCATATCCACACTACTTTTCAAGAGCAATAATTTCAACTTTCCTAAAAATATTTCTCCAGTAATTAAGAGGGTAACACCCCCATTTCACAACAGTATTATTACTTCCATAAGTCCCCACCATTTCTCGGTCATCTCCCACATCTCCCAAACAGATCCAATTAAACGGTTTCAAACCATTTAAAACCCCTACAAAGTTACTGCCCTTAGACCGTCCCGATGATACCTTTATTTAAATTTCTTTCAGGATTGATTTAAAGTCCTTTAATCCAGGATTTAAACACGAAATTAATTAATGTTGTTCTTTTTAAACCCCTTTAATCCTTAAACCCATTCTCTCTCCCTAATTCCTTTAGAACACACATCATCAAAACCCAAAACAGTAACGGCCAAATATACGAAACTCATAATATTGACTCACGGGAATTATATAGCAATACTTATTTTATTTTTTTATTTTTTATTTTTTATATTTTTTATATCTGTTTAAATATCCTCCGGTTTAAATCTCAACTGTTAAATTTCACCCTCCCCCTTTTTTTCAAACCTTATTAAACCTTCCTTATGCTAAATTTAAACAAACATACACAACACTCTAAGCAAATAACGCGTCCAAATGAGAGTGATACGTGACGTCACATTTCCGATCAGATGACAACAGAAGCTGAAGAGAGCCGGATGGCTAAGCCTTTCCGTCCTTTAAACCGACGGTACAAATGTTGTTCTAATTTTCTGTATCAAAATAAATAAATATTACGCTCTTAATTTTTAATTTTTAACTTTAATTCTTAATTAATCGAGCACTCTGCTGGGATTTGTCCTGCTATATTACAAAGAAGTTATATATATATATATATATATATATATATATATATATATATATATATATATATATATATATATATATATATATTAAAATAAACATAGTTTGAGTATCTGACAATTGTTTCAGAACTACATCTTCGGCGTCCTCTTCAGTGATATACTGATGAAAAAAGATTAGATCCACCAATACACAATTACAAATAATCAAAAACCAAACAGACAAATTACATTTAAAATTATTTAGACGAGAAAGCTCTTTGCGTAGATGGCATCCTGACACCTACCTATCGACACTTAAGAAAGTCGATCAACTCAAACTATACACAGGACAGGCTAGAATCGGTCCGTCTCCCCTTTCCTAAATACATGCACACACACCCAGACATACCCACACTCACACATACACACAGCAACGCTTATACACACACTCTCATACACTCACATACCTATATACATATATAAATAAAAACATATAAATATATATATATATATATATATATATATATATATATATATATATATATATATATATATACTTATTTTGCGTTATGTGTTAAGGGATTTTAATTTTTTATTTTATCTTCTTAATCTTATTAATCAACATCTTTATAAGCTGCTAAATAGTGTTATATATATATATATATATAAAATCGTCATTTGTTAATTAATTAAGAATCATAATTAATTGCAATCATATCTGGCTACGAACTAAGTTGATCCAACAATAATATTATTCCCCTATTAATTTGAGAATTAGAAACCAAGATTTTAATATCGACTAATTATTATTTTTATCTAGTTCTTTATGATAAACTACTTAATACTTTATTATTTGTAATAATTTTGCGTTATGTTTTAAAAGGAAATTTATTTTTTATTTCATTTTATTTTAGATAAATTATATTCTCCCTTTGAAGTGATCTTAAATTCTATGTCCATCTATATTGACTTAGTGTAACGGACGTTTAAGTTCATTAATTCTATCATTATGTTAACTCTTCAAAATATCTCTTCTTTAAATAGTATGTTTAAACTTTGTAAATTATTACATTATAGATCTCCTGGTTACAAATAGTTATCCCATCATCCGGAGTTATACCTATTCGATCAGTTACTATAACCAAACTATATATATAATACTGACATTACTATCTATACATGTTCAAAATTTAAATCAATAGGAGTTTTAATTAACCTATCCTTATTTTCAGAATAATATATATATATATATATATATATATATATATATATATATGCAGACTTCATTAAAGACTACGGAGTCCTCTCTCTTCACGATCTTTCTTGTCAATTTCTCGATGCGGCGAGCGATTCTTCGGTTTTCGGGTGTTAACCGGTGGAGTATGGCATCTAGCGTTCACCACTGGTACTTAACGCCTTATCAGTCTTTAACAATTAATACATAATAATAATAATAATAATAATAATAATAATAATAATAATAATGATGATGATGATGATGATGATGATGATGATGATAATGATGATAATGATAATAATAATATAAATAAATAAATAAATAAAGATATATATATATATATATATATATATATATATATATATATATATATATACATATGTAAATTAATAGCATGACGATTCCCCCCGGGGATGAAACACGGGAGCCTCTGTGTAGCTTGATTGCCATATATATTTTCATTGCTTACTACCTAGCTCTACTTACGTATCGAGCACTGTTGAAGTAAATACTGAAAACTGATACATAAAAATTTATATCTCCTTATAATATTTTATGTGGATACATGAAGCACTAATATATATATATATATATATATATATATATATATATATATATATATATATATATATATATATATATATATATATATAGTCTCGGAAGTTTTTCAACCATTAAAACTATATGAAAAAAAAAAACTTTAGTCCCAAGTCGTTCGGTGGGAAATTACTTTTCTTGTAAGTAAATTTATTTATACAGTCACTATATTAGTTTGTTTCCAAGAATTTACGCTAGTCTTAACATTTCAAGGATCATCATTTTTTACCATGAACAACTATTTTGAGAATTTGAAAACAATATATATATATATATATATATATATATATATATATATATATATATATATATATATATATATATATATATATATATATATATAGGGTAAGGTACACGATAATTCATGAAAATAGAAATGCCGTGGTGGACAAAATGTGTGAAAAATAACAAACGGAAAACAGGTTAAAGTGCAGCAGAAAAACAAAAACAAGAGATTTCGTTCGTGTTGGCGAACGTTTTCTCAAGATGTTCGCCAACACGAACGAAACCGGTAAAATCTCTTGTTTATATATATATATATATATATATATATATATATATATCCTTACTGTTGTATCCTCGTCTTTGTTGGATGCATATGCTGATGCGCTATTAAAGAAACACCTAAGTACTTGGCAAGAAACGTACCAGAAATTCAATATTATCCGTTTTCCACCGTAGATTTGATTTATCTGCCAAATATCATTTTATGCTATTGTAATTTACCATTATCGATTTTTATTGATTTTACATATGCATATTTATTATTTATTCAAGATATTTTCCATACATAAGATGTATTATTAAAGTAAAGGTTAAAATATTATAAAAAATGATGAACGACGAAATATTTTTGATAAGTGATACAGCACATCATCTGCTTTTTAATGATCGTTTTCGATGAGAAATTCGATGCCTAAAATATAGATGCATTTAGAGACAAAACTGAAAGATTATCAGGAAATATCGACGACGAAATACTTTTGCCTCATAAAATTAATTATCTTTTAACGATAAGATAAGGCGTTGGGTGTGTAAAAATATGGTTTACAAATGGTAAATTCTACTTAAGAGTTAACAAGAACGTGAACATCCTGTTAGAAGTTACGTAATACGTAGTACGTAAAAGAAAAGCAAGATAGTGCCTGCATCTAGGACGTTTGGTGTCAAAGTGAGCGGACGCACTTTTCAAGATCTCCACAACCCTATGGGGTTGGAACGGAAATATAAATTTAATTTTAGGTATAAATTCTAGTAATTATTTCTGTAAAAAGTAAAATCAAATCGCAGAGCAAATAATTGAATTATTTGATGTTCTTTTTAATTACTTCTATTATTACAGTCACACGGAGAAAAGGAGACGAAAATAACAACAATTCTACGACTACTAGTGTCACCACTACTGAGATACAATTACTACATGTCAACAACACAACGCCGACAAGAATGGGGATCGAAAAACCTCCCCACGCAATATTACTTGTGGTCCATTAGAATAACAATGCCAGAAACACAATATCAGCTTGTTGTATCTATATTAGACTGAACTCTTTTTAGTAACATAGAAAGTATCAACTTTATCATGACCGCCATATCTGAAATTTCGAAACGATGTTAATAATAAAAAATCCGCAATCATTTAAGGCAGCATAGTTTCTTTTTTTCTCATTTATTTAAACAGTTTTAATTTATTATTTGTATTTGGATAATAATCAATTGTTTAAAAATAAAATTCAAAACAAACTACACAAGGTTTGATTTGAGTATTTGTTGATAATTACAAAATTGTTAAAAAATCTATCCTAAAATATAATTTTTTTTTTATTGTTCGCAATTTCTGGTTTCAGATGATGAAGAGGATCATTTTTATTTGACCATCCACTTTTATAGCAAAGCATTGAAGATGCACAAAGAAATCATAGTTACTAACATATCAAGAGTTCTTTATGCCAAATTCATACCCAATAGTTTTTGATTATATAACGCTTTATACTTTCTGGTAGTAACATATATTAACGTTGACTCTCTATAGCACACGCAGTATCCTGAGTGCTCTTCCTTTGTATTCTTTATATTTATTGTATTTGAAACGATTTTTATAACTCTCCCCATTACACCTCTTCTACCATGTGTGTATATTTAAACTAGTTTCAGCAAAATATATATATATTCTATGAACAAGCTTCATAATAGAAATAAAATATCGACTCAAAATAAGCATGCTTTTGCATTTATTTTTCCAGTCCGAACTAGTATTTATTTTTGCTTATTACCATAGTCCTATATACACCGACACACACACAAACACACACACGCACACATACACACACACACACACACACACATATATATATATATATATATATATATATATATATATATATATATATATACAGGGTGGGCCAAAATAAAGGGTCCTATCTTTAAATTTGAATAACTTGAATTTGGATAACTTCCACAAAATAAAAGTTAAACTCACCAAACTTTATGTGTGTGTAGACTGACCCTTCCGAGATTTTTTGAAATAAACAAAACACATTTTAGCCGAAAAACACTTCTTAAAACTTACAAAAACTAAAGTATTGTTTTTTACACTGTTTTGAGTTTTTTAAGCAAAAATAATGTTTTCTAAATGAGGGTAGGTTCCTTAGGGCTAATACGGCTCATGCTTGCTTCGGAAGGGGTCCTTTACTTATTCTAAAAAAAAAATCTAAAAAAAATCAATAAATAAAAAAGTTATGAATTTTTAAAAATAGGACCCTTATTTTTGCCCACCCTATATATATAAAAACCCCGGTCTTCACTGAATGATCTATTTCATAAGTGAAAAATCTAAATATATATATATATATATATATATATATATATATATATATATATATATATATATATTAAGCGATCATGCGTTGATCACTTGTTGACGATAGCATGTTCTAAACTTCTGTAATACAATATATATATATATATATATATATATATATATATATATATATATATATATATATATATATATATGTAGCCGCACTGAAGAGATGTGATACAGCGAAACAGTCTGTATGTGGATGACTATATAAAGCTCTCTTTCTGGGTAGAGCTATGTAATGATATCGCCAACTGCCATTAGATGATTAGGTAAAGCTAAGTCGAACTCCCGGTACTTGACAATGTTTACATTGATATATCACTTACATTCAGTCAGTGTCGTATGATAGCGCTGGGGTAGAGGCGCCGACTGTCAGCTTGGCGGTTGAGTTTCACTCCTGGCTTGAGGCACTAACTAGTCTAGCCGCCCTGAAGAGCTGTGATACAGCGAAACAGATGACTATATATATATATATATATATATATATATATATATATATATATATATATATATATAGCCGTATCTATTATTAATTACTATCTGTACTCTTCATAATTTCGTTCTTCGGAGATAAACACGGCGCGAAAATGAACGAGTGTAAAACGATAAGAATAAGAAACCAAGAGTATACGTATTCTTAAATATGAGACGAGCACACACACCCTAATAGTTTTTTTTTATAATAAGAGAAACTTAAAGGGCAACCGAGGTCAAATTAATGAACCCGAGATGATAATTGCTAGCATGTAGGTATTGATAGAAACTCACATGACGTCACATGGCTCAAAAGAAGAGTGTGAGAGTAAAGAGGGGCGGTAGGATTAAAGGCACGCAGCGCGTGGACATGTATATAATTTGAACTGACGAAATATGATTAAACAGTAATTATATATCTTTCTCTTTCCCCTTACGGTCTGCGATTTGGAACGAAGATCAAGTTGAATAAACCACCTTTATAGTCTATCCGTGTTGTCGATGTCGCTCTGAAAGTATATATAAGGAGTTTTTTATTTGAGGACGGCGAGCTCTCAGTCTGAAAGGAGTACACAGAAGCGCGTGCGAGAAGAACAACGACCAACAAGTTGAGAGCGCTGCAGTGTGTAATTTTCACAACTGATTTTGTGTTCTTAAATAAGTTCAGCATTCACTACGAAGTATATAATTCAATGAAGTCCTCCATAACTAAACACAATCTGGACTTTCATAAATAAATTCCGTGTGGACTTGTTTATTAAAAAGATGTCCAAGATCTTTTGGGAGCGTCTCATCTTTGTTGCATATAACCCTTTTTTTCTAAATCAGTTATCAGGGTTCATGACTTGCAGCTATGAAGATGACCCGGGAGAGAATACAGACTGATCTTTTGAGTCGGCTGTAATGACCGCGTCATTCCAAATAGGCCAACGTTTCAATTATAATGCCATCAATTTCCAACATGGAATTGCGATGGACCCTTTCCAAATTGGCAATCATTTATCCCATGAAGTATTGGTTAATCCATTTACGCATCAATGTTTTCGTTCTGTCAACACTGATCAGAAATGGGAAAGTATCAATTAGCAGACTTTTCCTAACCTAGCAGATAATATAGCAAGTCGGAGGCATTAGGGGAGTAGAAAGTGGATCTTTGATTTAGTTTCGGCAGCCTCGTAACTCTCGCTTCCCTTCCCTTATTTTGTCCTTTAGTCCTCACATTTCATGAGCGATATTTCTGACAAAAGAGGAACGATTGTTGTTTCCATGGTTCGTAATTATCCGTCTAACACTTATCCTTGACTAGTTATTTACCTTTTACATCGAGTCGCTTCATACCTTGTCGTGAGCGATTTCCATAAAAAAAATAATGTCACTATTAAACTCTTCCACAACCTTCGACCGTTAGAATTTATTCATTTTAAAACTATTACTTACTAGAAAGTGTTTATTTAGCCAATTACACATCACGATTATGAAATATGCAAATTTCATATTAAAATTCTGTTTTTTTACTTTTTCGGTGCTGTTTTCTATTAAAATCGTGAGGTCGGCAATCGAGTGATCAACCGCACGCAGCAAATAATTGAATAGTTCTAAGTTAGTGCCCGGAACTTCTTGAGTTACTCTACTTTCCCGGGCAACACCGGGACAAGGATCCGCTAGTTTATTATAAACAATTCATTTAATATAGGTTCATATTTTACCCATCGACGAACAGAATTGACCATACCATTTTTGGGTTGTATTGCCGATAACTTGATTCTATCATTCACGTCACAATTATTCATTCTTTTACAACTCCCCTATGTTGCCATTAGTCCTCAAATTCTATGAGCGATGTTATATCTGGGGAAGAATTACTTTTTAATGGGTTGCCCTTGTTTGAGTTGGGTAGTATGTGGAGATTTCCAATCCTTTCATAGCATCTATCATCATCCAACTGTTAACATATCCATGTGGATTTTTGGCCTTGAGAAGGTCAGTCGAAGAGCACCCCAGAAAGAAAAATGAAAAATAAGAGCATAATGTTTATTTATATATGTATTACTGAAGGTTGAAGAGAGTCCAGTAAATGAGACCAATTATCGGTCTCCTTTGTTTGTATTTGAAACCTACAGTACCGATGTTGTTCTGATCTTCTGTAATATATATATATATATATATATATATATATATATATATGTGTGTGTGTGTGTGTGTGCACGCACGAGCGTTCAATAAGGCTATTAAATATTATACACAATAATATTATTTCTTTATTCATAAATAAATATAAATATGATTGACAGAGAAGAGGTAGATAGTGTTAAGTAACAGGTCCTACAAGCATTATTATATAACTTAACATCTGATAATGTAGTTTGCTTGTTTGAACATTGAATGTTTTAGATGGTGCTGAAAATACGAATAGAAACAAGAGGTAGTGGTAAGAGATTTATAAGAGGATGACGCCAATGAATAAATGACGTAAATATAGAGGAAACAAAAAAGATAAAAGTAGTAAGAGTAATAGCATCATCTTAAACAGGATGGAAATAAATAAATAAATAAATAAATAAATAAATAACGTAAATAAAATAGAAAAGAAACTCTTGAAAATTACAGAGCAGTAAAAATGGTAATATTTAATTAATATGTCAGGGCTTGGAGTAGAACATAAGGTCTTCATCCATTTCTGGCCAACGCCGGATGATTATTCCAGATTATTTATGAAAATCTGACTTTTAAAGTTACGAATGGCTAAGATAACATAATTTTCTACTAAAACCCCGAACACTAGGTCAATCTAATAATATTAAACCGGTAGTGTTAATTGGCCTGAATTTTAATATGTGAAGATAAGACAAATGTCCGTTATCCCAGAAAGAATTGGAGACGTTGAGAAGAAGCCATGAGCAGAAGAATTATAGCATTTCGGAACGAAATCTGATGTAGTGACAAATAGTTTTAACTGATTCCGTGACCATGAAACCCTAGGTACAGAGACCACATTCATCTTTCTAGGTTCAATAGTTTCCGATCCGAGATATTAATATTATAAGATTTTTATGTCGGCCATCTTGGAAAATGGCGAGAATGTATGAAGACTCCATTGATCTTTGTCCACTTGGACAAACATTGTTACTTAGACCCTCAGCTTCAAAATTATACCCAAAATAAACTTTTGCAAATAATTGGAGTTACTGATGTTTACCACCGCTATCACCCTTTTGGGCCCCACCGCTATCACCCTTTTGGGCCCCACCGCTATCACCCTTCTGGGCCCCACCGCTGCACCCTTTTGGCTAAAATCAAAATTTAGGATCTGATTTGATACTACATTTCATTTGTTCTCTCCTTAGTCAGAGACTGAAACAATTTTAATTTTTGTCCCAATCCAGAGTGTCACTTTTGGGGAGATGGATTTTCTCCACATTAAAAACCGAAATTAACTACCCTCGTAAGGAGAAAAGTAAATAGGGACGATGACCTTCACCTTTAATTTCTGGCTAATTTTCGGTTAAACTGATCATCCCAAACACTAAATTTACACAGCGAATAGAAAAATTAACTTCGGCAAACAATATATAAGATCAAAGTGTAATATCTATGTCAGACTACGTGGTTGTAGTGTGATAATTAATCGGCATTTTCATTTATGACTAGACCCTTTAGGTAGCTCATGATTCGAGGTATAATCAACGCCCATTGCTGAGAAAGATGGTGCTTCGCGCACCGTGCCGCCTGGCCGATGTACCGAACGGATTTGCACATGTTCCTTGACCCCAATAAACTCCGTGACCTTTTCTTCAGATATCGGTGCGTATGTAATGCTCTATCCCGAGACAGTATTACATTTCCGGCCCGATTTATTTTTTCATCGTGCAACATGACGCTTGTTTAACCGCCCACTAGTCTGGCTGTAATTAACACTGTTTTGGCCGAGCAATTGACTTGGTCAGCTACCCCGGCTGATGTTTCCGGCTACCGCGTCCGGTTGCAACTAATGCGTCTATTCTTGCTGACCTCCCTGTTACTATGACCCATTGATATTCTGACGACTTTTTCCGGATGTCGGTCACCGCCCGGCCAGCCCCTGAATTGAGCACAGCAACCGACGTTACCGTTTCTTGACTAGACACTGGTATTTTATTCCTCTTTCCTAGGACAAACTTTTTTCAGTCTACCCGGCAGTCATCTAATTTGGGTGTGACGTCCACATCCGATCAGCGTCGATTTGCCAGAGCGACCAAAACTAACGAGCTGTGTGTCCACTCTCAGTGACGTCCAAGTTTCGACCACCAACGTTGGAGAAGTAACATGATCAGCCACTCGACGCAATGGACCCTGCTACTCCGATAGCTGAGCAAAATGAACCGGCTATTTCATTTACGACTGATATCCTCGTGTTTGTCTCCCCCTCTCTATGTCTGTCTGCCTGTCTCTATCTGTATTTCTCTCTCAATCACTCTCTCTCCCCCCCCTCTCTCTCTTTCTCTCTCTCTGTTTCTCTCTGTCTCTCTTTCTGCCACTGCTGTACTTGTCTTGTGTCTTAAAAGCTGTAAGACCGATTAACATATATCAGCTCCACAAAACTACTTTCGGACCGAATGTATGTTTAAGTCGACATACTTATGTGCCATCATCCCTACTTGTTTAAGATTATTAGACTGGCCTCGGGGTCAGTAGAGCTTGAGAAACGTACAAGTTTTTAAGTTATCATTACTTTCTGCAACGAAAACTTGGATTCTAATAAATAAAATCAATGTAGCGAAGACAATTTGAATACGTAGGCAACACATAACTTCCACTGAAATAACGATATTGCGTGTTTAGGCATAAACTTTATTTTTTAGAGTTACTTCCCTTTCCCTTCCCTTTTTCCAATTCGATTACTTTCGCTTTTGCTGCAGAAAGTTTTAAGAAGCAACTAAAATATTCAATATATTTTTTTGCGAAATCAATTTATTTTTGTGCACGAATATTATAAATTATGTTGTAAATGTGAAATTTCGTTAACTTGCCAGGTTTTATATGTACATATTTTAAGAGAGAAAAAATTCTAGGGATATAACGATGTACGTGAAGCGAGCTAGGAAGAAAAGTAGTTGTTTCTAAAAAGAAGAGAATATAATTCGACCGGAAATAGATCCAATCACACTGGTCTGTAACGCATACACTGAGAAAAGCGCCTATAGTTCGTGACCTTGTGTCATACAGGTAAAGGTGAGAAACGAAAAATAAAACAATATAAAATTGATCTCTACGACATCATTCATGCATACAAATCCTAGATTGCATGAGTTGCCACTGCAAGAATTTAAAACATCAAGTTATTATATTTGAGCGCATATGCGAAAGGAAAAAAAGAAAACTAATGAAATCAGACTTTTTTCCCAGAAGTCAGACAGGTCGGACATAAAAAGCGCTTTAGCTTGAAAGGGCGCAAAAAATATATCAGTCTATTTTTCGCACGGCTGCGAAAGTCTCATTTTCACCTTGAGGACTAAATTAACTGTGTATTTAATAGTATTACCCACGAAAACACGAATGTTAACAAGAAAAGCAGAGTTATTCATAATATATGGTCAGAAATCAATCCTAATGTTAACAATATATATATATATATATATATATATATATATATATATATATATATATATATATATATATATATATATATTCAAATGTTGAATTAAATTAAAGGTAATTGAATTATTGTTTAATAATAATCTATCGTGATGATATAAAGTGCAATACATTGAATAGAGCAATCCATTCTATAGAAGAAAGATGAGAATAAAAAATTGTAAAGATACAATATTTTTTAGAACATCAAAAGTTCAGAGCAAGAAGCTTCATATCCGTAATCCATGGATTTTCAAAGATATACTCTTTTCATCAGAGGATAGAGAAAAACCGACAATGTAATTGTAAATATTATCGGCAACATTTAACTTTGAAAATTTTACATAAAATAAAACAAAATAAAGACCAAAAGGTAAAGGGTCTTATGTTGAGATGAAAGCGTAGAGTCAGGGTGGACACCGTAAAAAAACACGTCACAAATAAAACAGCTGTTATATTGGAAATGAATGTTTGAAAAAGAATAATACTCAAATTGTTTAGGAATCCAAATGTTGTTGTTGAGTGGCTGATATTCAGACGGCAATTGGTAACGTCCAGTTTATCTTGTCTGTGCAGTAGTTTGGTATTGGAATTATCCGTTTTACAGGGTTCAGAATGAGGTTTGTCAGTTATAGTTCGGTATATATCAAAGTGTGCATTATGAAAACCTCTAGCTCCCTGGTTGATCAGTGTATTGATAGGTTATAGACATGGATTTAGATCCGATATTTTTCAAGCCGGAGCGGATTGAAGGTGCTGCTTGTAGGCGGTGGCGAAAATAACTATTTGCCTGCTGTGGTGGATATGAATATTAGCTGTTGGTAGTGGGGGGGCAACAGATGTGGCAGGGGCGTAGAGAATCAAAGATGGGTGGACTAGTATGTATACATACCAATATATATATATATATATATATATATATATATATATATATATATATATATATATACATATATATATAAATATATTTTGAATGCTGTTATATGATTTTATGTTTTTATGTTTTTATCACATGGAAACGTCCTCTTAAATAAATTAACTAATTTTATTTTGCATTTATCAATCATCCGCCTGAAGACGACCAATGATGGTCGAAAACGTTCGCGTTAAATATGGAGATTTCTTACACTCCATTATGAAAAGCACAAGATCTATCGTCCGACGGATAGAAAGATTGGATCAAAAAAGGAACAAACAGAAGTTGGCACTCCTGTTCAATATGTATAAAAGAAGGAATGTTGCCTTACTATACAATATATATATATATATATATATATATATATATATATATATATATATAGAGAGAGAGAGAGAGAGAGAGAGAGAGAGAGATCCACACACACACAGACACATACACACATACGTATATAAAATATGCGCGTATATACTACTGTGTAAATATATCTTTTTACATTTTCTGTTTAAGTGGCTATCAGAATGAGGGTTAGGGTATACGTGATGGGAGTTTAGCCGGTCAGCGTCAAGCTGTACGGTATTTATGGTTGGGGGAAGGGAGTTGTTAATATTTTGCCGAGGCGAGTAAGTTTATATAGGGGGTAGGTTAGATAGAAGGATATGAAGAGAATTTGAAGAAAATGAGTGCTTGTCTTGGCGTTTTAAAGGCTAGAGTTATTGTTTTAAAGTTATCTTGAACAATTTGTTAAAAACACATCTTAGGAAAAGAATTATTTTCAAAAGATCTTTTCGTCAATAAACTTAGTTTCTAATCCTTTCAAAAATCAGTTTACTTAAAGAAATTTTAATTTACAAAGATAGATAGTATTTAGGGTCTGTGAGTTCTTATTAGTTTAGGCATGTTTATCAAAAGTATCCTCTGCGGGACATGTATGTATGTATGTATGTATGTATGGATGTATGTATGTATGTATGTATGTATGTATGTATGTATGTATGTATGTGCGTGCGTATGTGTATATGGATATATATGTTGTGTAGGTGTGTATTTATATATGAGTGCGACTGTGTATATATGCGTACCGGCCACGTTTCAGAGAGTATCCCACGTGACGTGTGGGCTGTGTATATCGATGTTCACATATCGGTCGCTCCAGGAACATTTAGCTGTCTTGTGCATATGATACTTGAATTCACGGTTAGTGCGACCATGGTCTGACTTTGTTGCAATTTACAGTTTTGTTATTCTCATCTTTCACCTCTAGAATATATATATATATATATATATATATATATATATATATATATATATTTAAAGAAGTGAAGCTACCAACAAATGAAAAGAGTTTGTCTTTGAAAAGATAAGGATAATGAAACTCCTTGCTTTGAACCTCTGATGTCTTAATGAATATTGTATCTATACAATTTTTTATTCTCATCTTTCATCTGTTTAAATATATATATATATATATATATATATATATATATATATTTAAAGAAGTGAAGTTACCAACATTTGTAAAAAGACTTTTATAATCTTATAATGCGTTTCAAGCCTTCGTACTCTCTTCATATATATTTACGAAGATTAAAATCAAGATATAATGATATTTAACCTTTTCTCTAAAATTCTTATTCTAATTTTAATCATATCCATTACATGATTTTGATTCTAGGAAAGAACTAGGATCACAGGCTTAAGCTTTAGGCCTCTTGAGAAGAAACTGGAATTCAGGGAATCTTGCTTTGTTGATGTTTACTGGTTCAAATATAATGCACATCTGAAATATTTGAATTTTAAAATGGGAGGTTACTCCGATATTATGCCACCAAAAGCCGTAAATACAGCAACACGTCTAAGAAAAGGAAATCTCCGAAATAAACACATAACGAAGTGGGACTGTATCATAGTAACTACATGTATTAGTTGTAGATGAGGATCAACATTATTTGGCTTTTGTCAACTTGTATGCTTCTATCTCTCCCACGCAATCGTCAATCCTGTATGGGATATGATTGCATTCGCTTTGAACATCTGTCTTGTCTTCGAGTCGACAAGCTAAACGTTGTGTAGGTTTATATTCTCTATCCGTGACCCCTGCGTCTGTAAAGGTCAGCTGTTTCTCTTGTGAGAGAGAATCGTAATTTCCCATTCATTCCCAGGGGCATATTTAATATGTAACAGTTCAAACAAAACGAGCGAGAAACCTTACAAGATGCTGTAAAGAGGCGAATTGTATGAATTTGGTATTTCTGCGCTGAAGATATGCCTGTCCTCAGGGTTGGCGTTTAATTCGGCTTGAAAAACGGGGAGAGACGCCGGGAAGAAATGAAATCGAATCAACACGAAAAGGATTGGCAACGAGATGGAAATGTAAACAATTGCAGAAGAAATTCTACAGAAAGCAAAAGTAAAATTTGGCATCTTGGAATTTGCTTTTTGTTCTGTTTTTCCATTTTTCTGGTTGTAGTTTAATATTTTTTAAATTGCATTTACATGCAAACACATCATAAGAGTTTATCAATATATATATATATATATATATATATATATATGTATGAACATGATAATTTCTAAAATTAATGATCAAATCATGATAAATGTTATAATATATAATCTAGGCAACACAGTGAGTAACATAGGTGCATTATTTTTGTTGCAAATTTAGAAGGTTCATTTATTTAAAGTTTGGTATGTTTATATATGTATGTATGTTCATATATATATATATATATATATATATATATATATATATATTTAGTTGTACTGGATAAATTCCTTAACGAATGAACCGATCATTAAGAATTTTGGAATATATATATATATATATATATATATATATATATATATATATATATATATATAAAATACATAATCCTACTATGAAGCATCTTCTAGTGTGAATTAATATATATGGAAGGATTTAAAACAAGTTTAAACGATGCAAAATATTTTCCATCAATTAAGCTTTGATGTATTTATTTTTTTATATAATAAAATAAATGATATATTTATTGAGAATAGTTTATATATCTTTAACTGGTTTTAAATAATTTCATATATATTATATATAAATTTTATATTAATTTAGACAAGGATCGAACCTTCAATGGTGTTGATAATAGCCCGGTGTTTTACACTGAGGGTATGATACTTTGCCTCGAAATATATACGATTTTTATCACCTTCATATTGAATGTATATTTATGTTATTGTGTTTATTGGTAATATCAGCGTTCGTTTTTTTTTTGCTTACTACTATTTCGATTGTTTCACTTGCTAAGTAGTTAAGATGCAGTAATTAGCATTATTGGTCGCGCTTCACTTTATACGACGTAATTTCATTAATATATATATATATATATATATATATATATATATATATATATATATATATATATATGAATTTTCTACGTACGTAAAAGTAATCCATGGACACGTGTTACTGGTTCACAGTTGTCATCAGCTTGGCTAACTATATATATATATATATATATATATATATATATATATATATATATATATATAGGATCAAAATAAACCAAAGTGATAACTTATAGTATATGGAACCTATTGTGAAAAGGATTAGCTCAATATACGATATAGAGCAATAGTAGAAATAGAAGAAAAAAGAGTGATAAATATGCGACGATTGTCTAAATTTATTTCAAATTTCAATTGTTCAATGCAAGGTGTAATCAGTAATAAACTAGTATTTATTTTTCTTTCCTTAAGCCAAGGCTTTTCAAAGATCGAAATCTTATCATCAGAGGAGAAATATAGATGGATAAGTTGGCTTTCGAAAAAACTAAAGTTCAAACATTTGAAAATTATGAGAGTTGTTATTAAAAAAACGTATTGAATGAAGAGAAAAGTTCCGTGAAAAGATAAGCAAAAATGTCCGGGTGGTAAATTTCCGTTGAAAAAAGTCCGGTGAAAATTGTAGAAAGTGAAGAAAAACTCTTTGTGTGGGAGCAGATTGGATAAAGTGCTCAAAGTGTAGGTGAGTCCAGATGCACTTAAAGGAGGTTGAAAAGAGGAAGACAGGCCATTTTTTTTATTTACTTCCGGGCCTAGTAAAACAGTAGAGTCTCGTACAAGGTTTAACTCAAAATGAGACAAAAGGCAGAAATTGTAAAAAGTTAAGAATTTGGGGATTATGAGGGGAGGGAGGGGGGTTATGAAGTACGGGGTAGTTTAAAAAGTCGCTTTGTGAATTGGGGGAAAAGGAGAAGGAGGAAGGGTTGGTATGGGGATATAGTTAAAGTGACAGGTGGGTTAAGGGTGTGGGCGAGCGGTAGGATGTAGGTTTTGGGGGTGGGATTAATCTTAAGTGGGAAAGTGGGTATAGAAATAGTTGATTCTAAAAATAGAAATCAAAAGAGTGAGCTTCTAATATTTCAGGCAGCAAAAGCAAAATAAATTGTAGTTATCAGATATGGTTTCTGGGGTTTTAAGGAATAAAATAGAATTAGTTAGTTAAAATAAATAGAGGAATGTGAGAGAGTGGATAATTAAAATTAAAAAAATAAAATTTAAAATTTAAAAGAAGCTAGAGAATAGTTAATTAGAAAATTTTTATTTATTTATTTATTTATTTTTAATTTAAAGACCAAAATTAAGGGTTAGATGAATAATTTGGAGGGACATTAAATGACTAAGGAGTTTATTACTGATTACACCTTGCATTGAACAATTGAAATTTGAAATAAATTTAGACAATCGTCGCATATTTATCACTCTTTTTTCTTCTATTTCTATATATATATATATATATATATATATATATATATATATATATATATATATATATATATATTAATATATATATTAATATATATATATATATATATATATATAAGTATATATATATAAACATTCAATGAATTAAAACCTTACATATATATATATATATATATATATATATATATATATATATATATATATATACATATGTATGATAAATTAGGGGTAATATATACATATATACATATATATATATATATATATATATATATATATATATATATATATATACTAGCAGAGCTACCTGGGGTTGCCCAGGTTAGAGTGTGAGACAGCATCATATGCAACATCATGGTAGGGAGAGTTTACTCTCAACCTTGATGCTGTCAGCTAGATATCTGACTTACCAGATATATGTTAATCCTCTTATTATTTGCATTGTTTACGTATTCTGTTATGTTCACATACAAGGCACATGACAAAGTAGGTAAAAACGTTTGTTATCTCATATTATAGAGAGTCTCAGTAAAGTCTGGACACTTAAAGAAAATACAAGTGTTCAACGTCTTCAATATGATTTTCGTCATTTACAATACAAATATTAGTGCCTTCTCTCTCAACCTCTGTCTCTTTCTCTTTCTTCCTTTGTCTTTTCTTTTTCCTCTCTTCTCCTTGGTTCTCTTCCTTACTTTTGTTCTGTGCCAAAATCGATGTGGATTTATTGCACTGAGTTCATGAAAGGTTTGCAAAACGCATCAATATTTGCATTGTAAATGACGGAATCCATATTGAAGATGTTATTGGAATATAACAAAAACCTATATTTTACCTATCTGTATAGACTTTACTGACACTCTGTAGAATGAATTCTACTTAGAGATTGTACATTGAATCCCTGATAGATGACCCGAAAAAACGGCATCAATCGCGGAATGAGTGCAGCCTACCGCGTTGAAATTCCCAGAGTGAATTAGCTGTGGCAAAAAGCAACCTGAAGAAAAATCGGAGCGTACAATTGTGGGGACTTGTGTAGATATCAATTAAACATTCCACAAATTTCAGTTTCTTTGAATGATTTAGCGGTCATAATATAGGCACAACCTCTCATTGAAAAAATGAAATATTTCAGATTTGCATTAAATTTGATCCATAGTCATTAGACACCAATTAAGCAAGCATCCCTGGGAATTCGTCCCCGATGTAAATCAGAAAATACTTTTGTTTTTCTGACTATTTGTTATTCCTTGATTTCCTTCGTCTTTGGTCCATTCGTTATTCACAAATACCGAACATGTCCTTAATTAGCTTTCGCTCAAAACCACCAAATAGTATTTACATAAAGCAACCAGGCAAACAAGATTATTCTGTGGTCTTTAGTATTTACCACAAAAGTATATCCGATAAATGTAAACCCGAGTAAAATTCGCCAGAAAGATTTGATCGGCATTTGATAAACAGATACATAACAAACAGATACATAACAAAACCAAAACGTTTTTCAAAAATATAAAACTACTAATATTTCAAATAATTTGTTACCCTATAACAAATTATTTTAACGATTAAAACAATGGCAGGTTAGCCATGAACAAAACATTAGTGAAAAACGAATAGGAAATCGATAATTAAACAATACTATAACTAACCGGTCTATTTGGTATAATGGTTAAGGTGTTCGCTAATAAGTCGGGGGATCGGGGATCAATCCTCGGTCAAATCATACCTGAGGCCTCCTTGCTAAACACTTAATATAATAAGGTGATGATCAACTGTAAGTGGACTAATCCTGGGGAAATAAGTGGCTGATGAAAATGGAACCTTCTGGTCGCCCTCGACTATGGTGGACAACTTTACTTGTTTTTATACCCAACATAAAAGAGATATACAACGGGGTCCAATTTTATAAGATTCGAAAGCAATTTCACGTAAAGACAGAATTGAATTTCGAATCAACACGTTAATTTAAATTGACAAGTTTTTTAAATTTTTTTATAGTAAAATAAGTTATGTTATTTAAAGAGTGCATTTGTGATTTTCTTTATGGAAATTGCTCCAGAAAATTTATGAAGCGACTTGATGTAAGGAGCTAACAAGAAAAAATATGGTTATTTAAAATACAGGAAATGCCTATTGACCTTAGTCTTGAAAAGATCAAGATTATAGGTAGGAGGAAAACAGTTAGCAGGAAACGAGTTCCACAAGCTTGGTATTCTTGGAAAGAAGCTACTGGAATAGGAAGTTGTATTACAATGAGGTATCAAAACAACGAATTAATGGAAACATCTAGACCAACGAGTCAAACGAGCTGAAACACAAGAAGCAGGAAATAGATCACATAATTCTGAAGAACACATGCCATAATAATATTTATAGAAAAGACTGAGACTATCAACATCACGTCTGTGAGAGAGGGGGTACAGAGAATAAGAAAGGGTAGGGCCAATCAAATTACAGATACGTTTCTGCATCTTATCAAGACCCCTCAAATAAGTAAGAGATTCACTATCCTAAATATGACAACAGTACTCCATACATGGTCGATAGATTTGTAAAGATAGGCAATAACCTCAGGTGTAAAAAAGTGTTTGGAGCGATAGAGAGAAGCGATTTTACGAGGAGCAGAAAAAACAATGTATCTAATGTATGAACTCCAAGAAAGATTTAATGGGAATGGAAGACCAAGAAGTTTCAGTATTGATTACACTTCAAGAGCAGAGCCATCCATAAGAATCTTAAGAAGAAAAGGGGCATGCCTACGATTGAAAGATACGAGGTGGATTAAATGAAACAAACCATTTCGTACCACAATCCACAATTGAACCAAGGTCAACTTCTAGATTAGCTTCATATTTCGACTTATCTGAGGAAGATGGACGATAAACTACATCAGCATGATGTTAATTTTCTGAACTATATTCTCTGGAAGATCATTTATATAGAGAAAAACAGTGTTGGGCCTACAATAGAGCTCTGAGGAACATCAGCATTGATAGGAAAATAGAATGAAGTTTCGATCAGAAAGAAAAGACCTAATAATGTCAAGAACATCACCACCAATATTATAACCCTTAAGTTTGTGTAGGAGACCAGAATGCCACACTCTGTCAAACGCCTTCGAAATGTCAAGCGCAATGGCTCTTCCCTCTCGTGAATTATCCATAAGCCGACAGATCCGCTCAGTTACAACAATTAAAAGATCAGCACTTGAATGAAAATCATAAAAGCCAAACTGAACATCCCTTAAAAGGCCCAGACTTTCCAGAAAATGAACAAGCTTGCTGTTGACCTACCTTTTAAAAGCTTTGCTTATAACGGAGAGGAGACTAGCCGGACGATACTTAGTTGGGTCAGACCGATCATCATAAATATAGGAACAATAGAGAACTCCTTACAACAACAAGGGAAACAGGACTTAAACAAACAGAGATTGAATAATTTAGAGAGCATAGAGAAAGTCCAGGAGCACAACCCTTGAGAACAACGATACGAATTGAATCAGGACCGGAAGCCTTAAACTGCTTAAGATCAGAAAGAACTATAGATATCATCCTTGGAGTGATAATTACAGAACTAAGAAACTGATCAGTTTCCAAATGAAAATCAGACAGAACAGCAGCAAAGTCACCAAGGGAAGAATTGTCAGCAAAATACAAGCAAAAAGAAGATAAAATAATCTGAAAGTCATTAAAAAAGGAGGCGACTATTAATAATACTATTGAGAGCCAACCCTTTGAGATGAGGTAGAGTCACAAATCCTTTGAGAGTAGCTAGGCTTAGTGTCAGAGATTGCTCTCTTTCAGGCATTGCTAGCCCTTCTGTAAGATTGTCTAGAATTCTCAGAACCATACTGATTAAGGTTATGGTTACAATGGTCAATGGCAGAAGCACAAACATAAACACCAGAGAGGATAATGAGGTTTGATTTGAAACTTGCGATGAGGAATGGAGGTGTAAATTCTAACAAGAAGCCGGTCAGTAACCTCCCTAGCATCATCATTCGGAGACATACAAAGATAGAACGCCATGGAACGTCACATAGGAAGCTGCGAAGCCCATCCCAACAAGCCTTCCTATGGAAGGGATGATAAATAGAAGACTTCACCGAAAAATTAATCTCAACACCAACAACAGCATGATCAGAAGAACCGAATGGAGAAGAGGAAATATAACATGAGTCAGGAACAGAAGTGAGAAAACAATCAAGTAAGGATGGTTGATGAACATCATTATCAGGAAAACGTGTGGGGAAGGCAACAAGTTTAGACACGTCATGAGACAAAAAAGTTAAGGCAGATTTTACCAGCTAGATCTGTGCGGTTAGAGTGAGGGACCCAGTCAGAATGATGAGCATTGAAGTCACCAAAAATAAAGATGGAGCTTTACGGATGAATTTGTAATGCATCATCAATACTGCTGGATATAGCATCGACAACAGAGCAGTCATTGTCAGAAGCGGAAAGGTACAAAAAGAACGAATGGGAAGTGGATTGCAGCAAAGACAACCTCGGGCAGATAAAAGGACACTCATGAGATTCAAGGCCGGGGACATGTGCAATGGGGAAATCCTTGCGAAGAAAAAGACCAAAACCATGCAAATGCGTTAAAGAGTCTAATCGGACCAGGGGCAAATAACCTTCCACATGTAGATCGTTACTATCCAGATTAGTCTCACAAGGAGCAAAGATGTGAGGAGATTTGTCCAAGAGAAAGGACTGAACATCAAGAAAGTTTGATGTTAGTATAGGAAATAGTAAAATGTTGGTTGTGTGAATTTGTAGAAGGCATATTAATAATAAAGGAGACAGAGGTAGCATCACTTCAAGACAACAAACCAAGCCTGAAAGAGACCCAACCACCAGCATTCAATTATCTGGACTCCAAACAAACTAGCTAAAAAACGAAACCCTTCAAGAGCCGAATAGAAAGGGAACGGGATTACTAGGCTGGCTGACAAAAAGTCTATCCCTAACTAGTTACGTGGATAACCAGAAACCGGTGTTTTTATCGTGACACCATCACGCTCAAAACAAGGCTAAATATGGTTTTCTTCCCATCCTGTCATTTTAAGAGTCTCGGCATCAAGAGTGACTAGGAACTATGCAAGACAAGCAGGGGGAGTTCATGAAGTATTTATATACCGACATATATGTTAAACTTGAGTGACTCTTTTTTTTGTTTTATTTATTTTAAGAAAGTCTTATAATATACTCGTATATATATATATATATATGTATATAAATAATAAATATATATAAATAATGAATACTCAAAAGGAACCAATAGCAACCCCCACTGCAGCTTCACATCGAATCTGATCGTCAGAAATACATTTCCATCCTACTATCCCACACGTCTGTATACACCCGGATGCAAGCTCAAACTACCTTTAAATATTTTTTTAAATGGCAAAAGAAGACCACGCTTTTTTATATGATAATAAAGTTAAAGTTCAACTTGTATGATCAAAACTGAGCAGCACAAATGAAACCGAGGTCTTCCAAATGCCGTTAAATATTTTAAAAATTGACAAAACAAAACGACACTTTTTTATGTGAAGTAGACTTAAAAATGTCTTGTGAGTAGAGAAAAAATGTGCTTTTTCATATTAGTTTTCTTTAAAATCCAACCAAAGTACATATCAATGGTAGTTTATATTATTCAAGTAGTAGTGATCGTAGAGGGAGATAACTCATGCTTCACATGTTTTAATGTTTCTATCGATGGAGATAATGCAGTTATTAAAATAAGCAGACACATACATGAGGATGAGACTCGTATTCGGCTTAAGCGTGTGGTTAAGTTTCACTCATGAAAAGCAACAGTGCAAAACGTAAATAATTTGATTAATGATCTTTTTATCTTCGACATTACTTTTCTGCACGTTAACTGCAAAGGGTTACTTAATGTTTGGCATTATTTGATTCCATTACATCGTTTTTATCTCTGAGTTTTTCTGCATTTTCTATTTTCTACCTCCCAGACTAAAAAAACGTTATTTCGAATTGCTGTAGTTTTTTTACATCCTCCTCTCTCAATTGATCGGCACTTTTTAATATCTTTTTTCAGTTGCAATAAATTGAACTTAAAGCTTAAAGAGATCATCCTCAGAGATGCAATTCTCGAACTGAATCCCACACCGACATACATACGTTTATATAAACATCATACATTTACTTTAAAATATATACAATTATATATACAATATATATATATATATTATTGTAAAGAAAACTATATAAACATCATACATTTACTTTAAAATATATACAATTATATATACAATATATATATATATATATATATATAAATATATATTATTGTAAAGAAAAAGAAAAAATATGCATATAGTCAACATTAATAACACAATACAAGCTTATCCGCCTTATTTACCTCTCTCTCTCTCTCTCTCTCTCTCTCTCTATATATATATATATATATATATATATATATATATATATATATATGTCTACATACATACGCCTACAAAACTATACAGAACGCAATGCGAGAAACTGCCAGTCACCATACTCTGATGTCTCTATGCCTCGAAACTTACATAAACATACACTCTATCAATATTGAGCATTTTACTCTTCTACATACAAATATATTTTCCCGATGATGATGATGATGATGATGATGATGATGATGATGATGATGATGATGATGATGATGATGATGATGATGATGTTCCTACTAGAAGTCCTCACACAGGCCATCATCAGTGAGTGTTTGTTGACAATAACTGGTCGTTTTCCCTTGAGTCTGAGTAGCAATAAGTCTCCAATGATCTCTGCTTTTTTCGACAACGATTGCAAATCATTTTGAGTTATCGCAACTGCCGCTTATGACCATTGGTTTTTTCTTGGATTCGGCTGACAATAAGCCTCTCCAATAGCCCAGTACTCCACGCACTCTTCCAGTATAGGTCTGGTCAGCGCTCCCCCTCCTCCTCGGTGTTATTATTATGATGATTTTCTTTTCACGCAGCTTGCACCACTTGCCGCATTCCATTCTCGTGCTGAAAAACTTCCAATTCGAAGATATTTATTTTATGTTTTCATTCCCCATTATTTACGTTGCAATTTCTCCGTAAAATGTACTTGACGTTTAATTAAGTTCTATTTAATCGCCGTAAATAAAAAAAAAAGTGTATCTGAATAACTCGCCCGTTTAATCAAGATTTTATGATTTGGGCCAAATGTACGAAATCGTCTTGGCGGGATGTTCTCATTCTGAACATGCTAAACAATGCCTTCAAACGACTTCGTTTTATTTCAATAATATTTTTTTTTAAAGGCAATAACTTACGAGAAGAAGCCAAGCCGAGAAAACAGTAAATATAAGAATCAAATCACGTCATGTATCGATGTAAAACACATCGATACAATTTCGCACTTTTATGTCTTTGAGTTTGGCTTGCGAGTCTTTCATTATTTCCATTGTTCAATTCCTTCGTTCTGCCTCCTTTTATTGCACAGTAAATATAAATATTTGAAAAAATTGAACTTCAATTACCAAACAAAAGAGAATCTATATAATAATAATGAGCTTCCACACCCATTTGAAAAATTACATCGTCAGTTCACCAAAAATGCAATTGAAAATTAACTGATGTCGTTTTGGTAAAACAAAAAAAAAACGACAGATAAACAAACTCCGATCATGATTATCAATTTTCCTTTGAAGAAGAAATGTATCTCAAAATCTGAGCTATTGATGTATACGTAGTAGCATAATATATATATATATATATATATATCTATATATATATATATATATATATATATATATATATATATAGTCTTGGAAGTTTCTCAACCATTAAAACTATATAAGGAAAAAGAAAAGAAAACAAAATTATTTTCGTCCCAAGTCGTACAATAGAAAACCACTCATGTAAGTCAATTTATTTTTTGTAGTTACTATATAAGTTTGCTTCCAAGAATTTACACTAGTCTTAACATTATTAAAGGGATCATCAGTTGTTTACCATGAAAAACTGTTTCGGAAATTTAAAAACAAAACAGTATTTTATTGCATGGCTTCCCAGCAGAGTTGATCAGACCCCACTTCCCTTAAAAAACAAAAACATACACGTTCCGTATATTAGATCTAAGTTTTGTTCCAGATAAATGTTTGACTAACTTATATTAGTTATTAAAAAATGTCCTCCTTACCTGTGTTGTTCTGTCTGTGTCTAAAAGAATATATATATATATATATATATATATATATATATATATATATATATATATATATATATATATATATATATATATTAGCACAATACTCTTCATATTTTGGGCTACACATTTTCATTATCAGGGATACATGTGTACTCTATTCCATTCCAAAAAGACGAGACGTAATTTATTTTCGAAATTTTACTTAAGTAACTAAATGTTATTTATTTGTTCTGTTCTTATGTAATTAAAGCTTATTTATTTTGTCCTGCTTATGTAATTAAACGTATTTTATGTTAACGTAAATAACGGAATTTATTTTTGTCTGCCTCTGACAAATATAAGAAAAACAGGTAATTATTTATTTTATTCACTTCATGGAATGTTTTAGGTTCACTGAGAGGCTTAGGCGACTAACACAATTTAGTATTGTTATGGCCCTGTTTACGGGCCGGAATGAGAACACAGACACGAGGTTTAGATAAAACAAATATATTGGAGAAACGTATATACGACGGAGGAACAAGAGAAGTAGTACGTCAGCACTGACTACCAGTGTAGACTGGGGTTAAACTCAAACGCTGAGAAGTCTATGCTCTCCGCACCTATTTAGAATGGACGAGTCCAAATGTTTGTTATAGGTACGACACATAACAATTATGATAAATGTCTTGCATGAATACAGATGTCTATTAACTTCTAAAATAATCAAGGCGCAATATTGGGCGGTGGGGCACACTAAATGCTAAAGTTTACAAAAAAGTAATATGCCCACGTTGCTCACAGTGTTGCCTAGAATACATATATTCCATAATTCATAATGAGCAATCCATTAATTTAGGAGTGAATCCTATACGTAATATATATATATATATATATATATATATATATATATATATATATATATATATTAAAATAAACATAGTTTGAGTATCCGACAATTGTTTCAGAACCTTCTTCGGCTCGTCTTCAGGTATATACTCCCTGAAGAGGAGCCGAAGAAGGTTCTAAAACAATTGTCGGATACTCAAACTATGTTTATTTTAATATAAAAGCTCTAATATATATTGAAAACTTTTGAAAAGTAATAGTTTTGTTCATTTTGTTAATATTTGAACTTAATTAACTAATATATATATATATATATATATATATATATATATATATATATATATATATATATATATATCTAGGCAGCATCTTCTCTTGCAGGCAAGTATTGTTGAATATAAGAGACAACTGATGTCTAGATATCCTTTGGTAGATCCTTTCAATAGTCCGAATCAGGATCTTAGTTTCGGAAGAGAATTAGATGATGAATTTGCCATAGTTTGGATTCGTCTCCCAAGTACTTTCGGACCCATCTGGGTCCATCTTCACGGGAATGAAATTAATTGATATATATATATATATATATATATATATATATATATATATATATATATATATATATATATATATATGAACAGCTTTTTTGTGGTACGGAATTTTTTAAAGCTTTTAAATATCATGAACGGAGTCATGGCGTGTCTAGGACAATATCACAAGAACACTAAGAGATGAAAATTATAGTAATATATTTAATAGTCGGAAGACATTCTATTAAAAACTTAAAACGATTAAATATATAACTGTAATTTCCCTCTCTTTGTTTTCTTGTGATATTGTCCTCAACTCGCTATGACTCCGTTCATCATATTTAAAAGCTTAAATATATATATATATATATATATATATATATATATATATATATCTCACTCTCTCCCCCCTCTTTCTCTCTCTCTTTTTCTCTTTCTTTCTCTCTTTCTCTCTCTCTCTCTCTCTCTCTCTATATATATATATATATATATATATATATATATATATATATATATGCGCGTGTGAGTGTGTAAAAACATACCCATATCTAACTTTATATAAGCAGAGATATGGATAGTTGTATTAAATTCTGTCGCAGTTAATTCGGAATACCATATAGATGGGATTGTGTTAAATCTTTATATTTGAGTGGCCTTTGCGGTGACACATATGTGTGGTGATACATATGATAAACAGTGACACGTATGTAAAAGCAAAATTATTTTTGCTTATAACTTTTAAATAAGTTCTATTTCGAGATCCATTTGTTATTCAAAGTAAAATTAAGAATTTTGATCGGAGTTTGTTTATTTGTTGTCACCGGTAACATGGGAAAAGGTATGTAAAGTAAGAAAGTACACAGACATACATGGATAATGATATAATTTCTGTTACTGTAGTGACAGGAATGTTAACGCAATGGATACACTGTTTGCCTGCTGGTCGAATTTGGATGTCACCAGCCGTTCGGGGTTCGAATCTCGGCGTTGATACATTAGCTATGTCTAAACACATTGATCAGTCGTAGAGGATGAAACAACTGTCTGTGGACGTTTATATATATATATATATCGTTTATATATATATATATATCGTTTATATATATATATATATATATCGTTTATATATATATATATATATATATATATATATATATATACACGTATCGAGCACTGTTGAAGTAAATACTGAAAACTGATACATAAAAAATTATATCTCCTTATAATATTTTATGTGGATACATGAAGTACTAATATCTAGCTCCTCAAACAATTGAGCACTCTCACAAGAATTTATTTCACCACTAAAAATAATATGGAAAAAATTACCTTAGAAACATCACTTAAGAATATCCCAACACCTAGCAAGCATGGATACATTATTAAATTAATTAAAAAAAACAGACGAACTAATACACCGAATGCGATGGCGAGCACACTTTTTCATTAACAATAAAGATAAACACGTAGATAAAAAAGAATCCTACGGATTCAAAAGCCTAAAAAACGCTAAACCAATAGATCTCATGACTAGCTTTGATAATGACCTCTTAAATGTTATTAAAAACTTAGAATTTCACAAACAACATACTAATTTCCAAAAACAATTACGCACCATCGTTAAAAACATAAACAACTCTAACAAAATATTCGTAAAAGCGGACAAAACTAGAAATTTTTACAAAATAGATTAACAAGAGTATAACAAACTGCTAACAGAAAATATTACAAAAAACTACAAGAAATTAGATACAAGCGAACATAACTACATAGATATAATAAATACTGAAAGTAAACACATCACAGATAAACTAAAAATTAGCAACTAAATTAGTAAGTCAAAAACTAATTATTTAAAGACCATAAAAGTAACTTTAACAATAACCCTAGCACTCGCTTAATTAATCCGACCAAACCAGAAATAGGAAGAATCAGCCAAACAATTCTATCTAGAATTAACAAACAAATATGAAAAGACCTAGAATTAAACCAATGGGTGAATACTGCCGACGCAATCACTTGGTTTAACAGTATAGAAAATAAGAACAATTGTACCTTCTTACAATTCGACATAGTGGACTTCTACCCATCCATATCTGAAGAACTCTTCAATATCGCCCTAGAATTCGCCGAGATATATACCGATATATCCAAGGATGAAATTCACATCATTAAAAAATGTAGGAGATCAGTTTTAATCCACAACGAGGACCAATGGATTAAAACGAATATGACAAACTCCTTTGATTTGGCCATGGGGTCCCTTGACTCTGCGGAGGCATCTGATCTTGTGGGGTTATTCATTTTATATACACTCACAAATATATTCGATAATACGGATATCAGCCTTTATAGAGATAATGGATTAGCGATAATATGAGACTCCAACAAAGTCAAGGGAGAAAACTTCAAGAAAATTATACATATGGAAATGAAAAAACTAGGCCTAAAAGTAGAAGTAATGGCTAACATAAAAACAACGAATATTCTAGACGTCACATTAAACCTAAGTAAAAACACTTACGAACCATACCTAAAAGATAACGCCAACCCAATATACGTACACCCAAAGTCTAATCACCCCCATCAATCATAAAGCATATCCCGAATTCGATCGAAAGTAGGCTTATCAACAATTCTAGCAACGAAAGCGTTTTAAAAAAATCAATCAACATTTACAATACAACTCTAAAAATAGTGGTTACCATAATACCGAAATTAAATATAAACAACAGGACACCAATAATTACAACAAAATTAAAAATAAACACAAAAGAAAAAGAAATATAATCTACTATACTCCTCCCTATAACCAGATGCTAAAAACTAAACTAGGCAAAAAATCCCTAAATCTGATTGAAAAACACTTCCCCGTAACCAACCCTCTACATAAAATATTCAATAAAAATAATCTAAAACTATCCTACAGCTGCTGTGAACACCTAGAAATTATAATTAAGGCACACAACAACAAAATACTAAAAGACAACAACAGAGAAGAAAAAAAATAAACAAAGTGGAAAATATAACAAAAATAACACTACGAAGAACAAACATATAAACAATACTAATAGAAATAAACAAAACACTAATAATTACCACCCGAATAGAAACGAAAAAGTTAGCAATGAAGAGAAAAGATGTAACTGCATAAATCGTAAACTTTGTCCACTACAAAATAAATGGCTAACTAAAAGTGTTGTATACCAAGCAACGATATTTGCCAACGAAAGACCAAATAACAAAAAATACTACGTGGGTATGACATCCCTAGACTTTAAGACCAGATACTATGACCACAAAAGCACATTTATAAACAAAGAACGTCGAACTAAAACAGCACTAGCAAACCATTATTGGGAGCTCAAAGAAAATGGACACTCACCAATAATTGAATGGAAAATAGTAAGACAGGCCAGTACATGTAGAAACTTAGACGACCCGTGTAGATTATGCCTGAATGAAAAATATGAAATCCTTAATTTTAAAGATCCCCGAAACCTATTAAACTCTAGAAGTGAAATAGCAAACAGCTCTTTACACAGAAATAAATTTACATTAGGATGATATATAATAAATAAATAAATAAAAAATAAATAAATAAATGAATAAATAAATAATTAAATAAATAAATAAAAAACTGAACAAGTTAACATTTAAAACCTAAAATAGAAATAAAAGAAACCACGTGTTAAAATAAATTCACCCATTGTATTGACACAACAAAGGAAACAGGATATAGAAAATACATTGTTAACAAAAAATAGGATAGGTATAGGAGCGTCACCAACAAAGCCTTTGTTCGCGGGAAGCCCAACGATTGGCTGAGGGAACAACAAAGAATCTGATTGGTTAACTAGCAAGCCATGTATATAAAAACACCTGACAAAAATAACTCCATGCATTTAGCCTAACGATTCTCCCCGGGGATGAAACACGGGAGCCTCTGTGTAGCTTGATTGCCATATATATTTTCATTGCTTACTATATCCATATATATATATATATATATATATATATATATATATATACATAAGAGGTTCATGTACTTTGCTTGAACCATTGTTGTGTGTGTATATATAAGAGGTGATCTATAGAAGCAAATTAAGACATATAACTGTAAAAATGAGTTTCAACGTTTTTTATTAACACAATATATATATATATATATATATATATATATATATATATATATATATATATATATATATATATATATATATATTTAATCGATTTATATTATATTATATCTTACTTGCGTCAGTATGGTCTGATGGAAGCTCCGTACAGTATGATATTTCGGGAACACTTCCCTTAGTAAAATGTATATTTAACTTTAGTTCAATTACGCATATGAAGGCCATTGCCAGTGGACTATTCCGCAGACATGTATGTTTCATCTTTACCAACAATTATCAGTGTAGCATATATACAATAGTTCCGTCGGTCGCATGATTTGAACTTCGGCCACGAGTCACCATTGACTGTCAACATCAAAACACACCAATCGATGCGGTCGCCGTGACAGCCATATGAAATGAGAGAGAAATAAATTCGATATATTGTTAAGAACAAACTTGGAATTTATAAGTGCTTTCCTTTAGGAAAGCACTTATAAATTCCAAGCTCGTCAGCATGTTTGCTTGTATGTATGTCCTTGTTTCACGTTGTTGTTGTACACCGCACACCACAATTAGGAATCACAGTGGGATATTTAAAGTAGAACAGATCAAGACTATAACTTATATCCAAGGGTATCAGTCGAAAGTGACAATGTAAGCAACATTATATTCCCTGTTCAATGTTTTATTGTCTTTGACGTTAAATTCGCGACGTTTCGACCGCTGTGCACTCGTTGGGCACAACTTTATATTTTACATATAGATGGGAAAAGTGTGTGTACATTTCTTCCGGCAATATGAGTGCGGAAATAACGATAGATCCGTTAACATTTGAATTTAGCATAGCCGATCACATAGTCTGATGTGGTATCCATTCACTCACACATCTTGTATATTCATGTAAGACTAGCGGGACCCCGTGCAAATTCCATGGTGTTTTCTATATCAATCTGTATCATTTACTATAAAAGATGATATTCTTCTTGAAATAATAAATGTCTGGCAGGATCAATACTATAAAGAAAAAATTACTTTCTTCTTCTGTAAAAATAATTGTCATTCTCAGCTAAATATTCTTTAAATAAATAAAACAAATATGTTTCTTCTTCTTCTCATTTATTTATTTAAAATTGTAGCAATTTAATTCTTGTTTTAAAATAAATATTGTGTCTTCTTACGAAAAAATAATTGTCAATTAAATATTCTTCAAATAAATAAATGCTATTTTTGAAACATTTATTTAAAACAATTCATTGTAAAATTGGTAAAGTAGGAATTGTTTACATCAGATTAATCCCCAAACGCTATCTTTGCTGTTCGGATGATTTCATTTTTTAGATGTAGGTGAAAGGTGATAACGTACGTACGGACATGAAATTGGCTTAACGTATTATTATATACATTGGGAAAACGCTTCCTTCTTTGTATTGCATTATCCAATTCAAGCGAATTATCAGACAATAATCCCATTCTTTTGCCTTTCATAGTCAAGAGTAACCTCATTTCACAAGGTTAATAGTGTGACTCGAACCCTGAATTACAATTTCACCTTTTCCACATTTCATTTGTCCGCCATTTTATACCGTAATTTATTTCTCAATATTCATTTTTTGTACATTTTTAATCGTTTTCTTCCGTTTATTTTTCTTTACTTCTTTCTTTTGATTCTTTTTTTCTTTAATTTATTTTTTTCTTATTTTCTGTCTTATTTTCTCCAATTCGCTCTTTTTGTAACCCTAACTCCTAACTCCAACAAACGTCCCCATCTTCCCGTCTCTCTCTTCCGTATTCTGTTAAATGCTTGCGCCTAAAGGAAGTTACAATTCATTTTTAGGTTTCGAATCGAAACTGTTATGTATTTGTTTATTTTATTATGCTTATTTAAAATTGGGGTCATCATTATTTAGGCCAAGAACCATTCTACGATAAGGGTTAGTATAGTCAACCGGAGGATGCGGGATATTATAGCAATACTCATATTGATCAATAATATGAACTGCTTTTCATTACTGATGGGCGGACCATGACAACATTTTGTTCACATTCATTTTGAAGACAACCGAGTTGTAATCAATGAAGAAGTAGTTCCGCGGTCACGTGTTCCACAGACGGAAATCCCTTGTAAAGAAGCTTTGCCCATGGAAATTCCGCCTTATGCTAACCACAAAGAAAGGAAATACTTTTCGTTGTAGTAGCAATGCGAGTTCTCACTGTGAATGTCTTACAAAGATCGGAGCTCAGTCGAGTACCTTCAATTGAAATAACGATAGAGTTGAGAGAGACGTGCAAAATCTCCTTCGTGAGAAAAGTGTTGTAGGAAAGGGGAGAGATCACCCCACTAAATTTACTAGTCGATTTTGTACTTTGTCAAGGCATAAAAAAGTACTCTGGGCGGTACCTCCTCAGATGTGGCACAGTATTCAATCTTAGGATCTAATATAGGTAGAAAAGGGCATCTGGAATCAGAATGTTCTCAAATACTGAACGGAGTTCCACCAAACTGTTTTTTAATGGCTACTCTTGAACTTAGTGTTCATTAAATATTGGTGTGGATCAAATAATGATTTGCATCCAGAATTGTTTTTAACTTGATTTAATATTACGAGATACTATAAAATATTAATTGGTCCCTGTATGATCCAATTGTAAAATTCTTTTATGGAAATCGCTCCAGACAAAACATGAAGCCACTTGATGCAAGGAGCTAAAAAATAATACTTCAAAGTTAAAAACTAGCAAACGATAAGTGTTAGATGGATATATCATGACTCAGTAATCAGTAATTCTTCCCCTTTTGTCAGAAACATCGTTCATGGAATGTGAGGTCTAAAGGACAAAATAAGGGAAGGGAAGTGAGAGTTATGAGACTGACGAAAGTAAACGCAAAGTCTACATTCTTCTCTCTTTTATGGAAGCCAAGTGCATTGAGGAAGGAGCAGCTGTTTGAAGGTCATTTAATACGTGTAATACGTCAGAGACCAACTATTCTAAACCAATTTTAGGGCGACTAAAACTCCAATGGATACATTCCGATCAAAGCTATGCGTTGATCGGTCTTGTTTGTAAACAAAAATAATTAAGCATAACGTGCAGACATGATGCGAAAAGCAATTTGACAGATCCAGTCTGGCACTCCTCTGGCCTGTTTGCCGTCTTGGCTTCCGGCTAGAATCAAAGTTTAGTATCTGTTTGTCCTCAGTCAGAGGATGAGAAATTCTTCTTGGCTGGGGAAATTTATATTTTTGTCCCATCTAGAGTGCCTCTTTGGGGATATGGATATCCCCCATATAAAAACGATCTCGTGTCTAACTTTGCCCTCGTGGGAATCCAAGTAAATAATTGTCACCCTTATCAAATCTACTTTACCTTACTAGATGGGTGAGAATATACGTATTCAAACTTTTATCAGTGAAATGTAGCGCAATAACTCCGACAGAACGCTGGGCCAATCTGCACCGGTAAGTACTACACCATCGCCATCTATGTATAAATGACTACAACAGATCCGATTGAATTTGATCTCGGCATAACCGATGTCATAGTCTGTAACGGTATCTATTAGGCTAATGACGTGCCTTGCATTATTGTTAGATGATTATTAATGTTCTATGAGTGAAAAATAATTCAATCTGCGATGCACTGTAAGAAGTCGATCTTGATTGAACTGTGAACAGTTGAATCCAGATTGACTTTATGGATATATGGTTGAGCGCCTGATCGGACTCTGCAAAGCAACAGACTCACGGGGTGTGCAAATGAGCTTAATCCTCTCCGTGATAACTAATCGGTGTAACGTCATTCGCTAAATTATTAACGGAAAGCCGAAGAAAACTTGGAGGATAGAATGCATTTGCATTATTCGGGGCACTAAGACCTCTCACATCACCGACTACATGCCTGTACTTGGTACGGCATTCACCCTGGCCAGGTTGAACCAGCTTCCTCGGAAGGAGGAAGTTTCATGGGAATATCAAATTCGCAAGCGGTCTCCAGTCGCATGTATATCCCAGTTAGGGGAGATAACAGTGTTAGTTGTTTTTTTTGCAGTTCTTACGGGGAGGGGTCAACGTCCCCTACATACAGCGCCTGGTATTCCTAAATGGTCACCGATCTGGTACTGACCAGAATCAACATTGCTTAACTTCGGTGATCAAACGGGAACCAGTCTTTCAACCTGATTATTCCGTATATCTAATCAGAGCAAATACACGTCTACTTAAGGAAATAGGACCATATTAGTTAAGCAGAATAACATATACATGAAATTAAAATCGTCGTTGTCTCCTTCCTAATAAAGAAACCGCCTTCCGAGAAAAGTATTAAGAGAACAGCTTCTCTTTTGATACCTGAGACGGGTGATATGATATACAACTCATTAAAGCAACATCCAACAATTTAACATGACTGTCACGATACGACTGTCTATTTCTCTGAAATCTAAACTCCTTCATAACATTAAGGAACGAATTGAACCAGCACTGCATAGACGTATGCACGTGGCTTGTGTAATGGATACCGGAACAGACTATTGAATCAGTCAGCCGAGTTCAAATCCTATTTAGTCTTTCATATTTACTTATATAATACGAAAATAGCAAATTGTGTTAACTGAACCGTCTACAATAGATCGTTTATAATAGACATTGTGTTTCCGCATTGACCAGAACGAAAGATATTCAAAAGTAAATTCGTATCAATCAGAATGGTACGCCGTTTTGACCGGCTTGATTCTGCTGTCGTAATTGAATTCCCTCATTCTTTCTAGCATCATCTATTTGAAAGAGGGATCAATTCCAGATAACAATTTTTATTCTAGATCATGCGGAGTGTCATTTATACTTACTTAAAGCTTAATAAATGGTATCATCAATTGTATTACATCCCAAGAGCGTTTTATGCCAAAGTTGATGCTATGGAACCGACTGAGATCGAACTTGAAACAATCAGGTCGTTTTTTATATAGTAATTGTTATCTACATACCAAGTCCAAAAACCACTCGAGGTTAAGAGTTAGTGAGATTTTAAGTTGGATTATGGAATAGTACTAGGAAAGGATTTAGAACTGTCTGATTAATTCACAACACGACTCGATTGGAAAAAAACCATGTTGTAGCCTGTAGGAAAACATTTAAGTGGTAACGTGTTCCACGTGTGAGAATTTCTTGAAAAGAAAGTCCTTTAATGAAAGTTCTGTTTTATGTTAGGTACACAGTGGAAGAAAGGAGAGTTCTTCACAGTGTTGCTAGAAGACGCGTTTTTGCTGAGAATGCTTTGCAGGAGAGGAACCAGAGATTGAATCTTAGTTAAGCACTTCATATAGTCCGCGTCGTTATACCCTTCACCACAGTCAACTTCCACAAAGGAGTGAAATGCCGTAAAGTAGACAGACTAAACCACATAGTCACACGACCTCGCGCACACCTACGCACACCTACGCACACACATTTCTTTTACTTATATCCGATTTCCTCGTTTGTTAAACTTTCCCTTTCTCGTTGAATTTTTCTAAAGTTTTTCGATTCTCTGAACGTCATTTGTTTAGCTGCTAATGGCGTCGATAGTCGGATCAACTTTGTAATTCTCCCGATTCACTCCAAGTCATCTCAATGCGACAAACATCAAATCAATGATACATTAGAGTGAATCGATATCGGAAAACAAGGAACTGACCCATTCACCAAACCTCTGTCGAATGTGAATGATGTCTATACATAAATGAGCCACGGTTGTAGCTAATTGTCCCTGTACAACCAGCTCGTTGCGTCTGCGTCATTATAAGGGTCATATTACTTTCTTTGTATAACTACATCAAACCGACCATTTCCTATTATAAATCACTCGTTAAGAAGCAGTCTAGATAACAATTTTTATTCTAGATCATGCGGCGGGGCATTGGGACTTAATAAATTAATTAATAAATTAATAATTAATAAATTAATAAATTAATAAATTAATAAATTAATAATTAAATTAAATTAAATAAATTAATAATTAATAAATTAATAAATTAATTAAATAATTAAGCTTAATAAATTGTATTATTAATTGTATTAGATCCCAAGAGCGTTCTTTGACAAATTTCGCGCAATTATACACAATAGATTTTAACTTAATATTTATCATTAGCACTACTACAACTATATTCTTTTTTATGGAAGTCGCCCCAGACAAAGCATGAAGACACCTGATGAAAGGAGATAATTCTAATAATAAAAAGGGAGATGAAGGTAGAATCACTTCAAAACAAAACCCCAGAGAGAGAAACCGCATCATCAGCGTTGAATTTCATGGACTCAAAACAGGCTAACCAAAAAAGTAACCACTTAAGCACCCCAATGGGGAAGGAAGGCAGGCTGTCTGACTAAAAGTCTACACCTACAAAGCATTACTACTACTATTAATAGTGGTGGTAGTAGTAGCAGTAGAAGTGTAGTGGTCGTAGTAGCATGAATAAATGTGTAGTAGTAGTATTATCAATAGATTTGTAGTAGTCGTAGTAGTTGAAGTAATGTTACGTTATGTCAAAATGATTCGTTCCAAAGTGTGCGAATTTTTCTCAATAGTTTTTGACACATGTTCATTATTTGTTACTCACTAGGAGTTACTCACGAGTCATTATGAATGATTTCTCACTGGCAATAACAAGTGGTGTTCCCTGGAATATGAGTGAAAACAAGTATCCCATGATTTCTGTCGCTCTCCACCTCTTTCAATAATCGTCTAAAATAACTTTGCGTTATTGCAACAGCTCTTTATCATTGCTAATAATGAAATCGTTGCAATAAGCATCCACAAGTTTCCAGTGGAGAATCTCCTCCTCGGTGTTTCCATCCTCCTAGATACTTCACAACAATTTTGGAATCCATCCCGGAGCGCCACTGCTTATTACCAGTAAGCAATTATTGATAATGACTCGTGTGAAAACTCCGAGTGAGTAAATGATGATGATGATAATAATAATAATAATAATAATAATAATAATAATAATTATTATTATTATTATTATTATTATTATTATTAATAATAATAGTAGTAGTAGACAAGAAGAGATGCACCTGGCAATTGTCAAAAGAGAAGATAATTATCCGATGACCAAAAAGTCATTTGAATAAAAATAATTAACCTAACATGGGAAGAAACAACATAAAAAGATCGCTTGCCAAAAGAAAGAGAAATGTTGGAAGTATGAAAGGTCATTTGGCAAGAAATACATGCCAGGTGCAGTCGAGTCATACCAAGAAGATAAACAAATCCGTGTTATTGTCAATTGATTGAAACCTTGTCGCTGAATAAAACGCCCTGGAGGACGTGGCTACAGTGACAATGTGTACAATGGGGTCGGTTGCGGCGACCACAAATTGTTATATAATAACAATCCGAAATTGATATCGGTAGTTGGTTGACGCTTGGACCGAGAAGAATCGACTGTCAAATTCATGTGCATGCATCATCCTCCTACCAACCCACCATCCTTCAGCGTTACCGACAATATTTTCATATATCAATGTGTCGTCTTTCTTTTTAAGCACAGCAGAAATACTACATTATTTATTTACTCACGAGGAGTTTTCACAAAAGTAATTATGACAGATTTCTCATTGGTAATAAAAAGTGGTGTTCGTAGAGCCTTTGTGTTAACGACCCTATCCAGATTTCCAGCACTCTCCGCCTCCTTCGATAACAGTTGCAACTGACGTGTTATCGCAACAGCCGTTCACCATTGATAACAGTTGGTTTTCTTTGGACTTTGAGTGGCAACAAGCCGCCTTAAGGTTCCAGCTATCCGTGCCCCTCCATTGTAGGTCTGGATAGTGTTCTGTCTTTAATCCTTTTTGACCCTCCAGGACCATTTTGTGCGCTACTAGTTTAATCTAGGGCCAAAATTTATTTCGCGAGGGGATGCCAGATTATGTGATTTGTGGCAGTTTTTATTATTCATTATTATTAATAATAGTAGTAGGAGGAAGGAGAGGAGAAGTAGTAGCAGTAGTAGTAGTAGTAGCAGTAGTAGTAGTAGTAGTAGTAGTAGTAGTAGCAACAGCATTACAATGTCAAATGGAATCACATTTTGACGTAATTCTGGTCTACCCAACATGCAAAATTTGGGGCAATTATTTCGAGTAGTTTTCGAGCATGTGAGTGCCCAACCTACTCAATTATAACATTCCAGGTTTTGGTACCATATGGACAAACAATAAATCACCATGATGATATTATTGAAGTTACCTTTTTCAGCTGAATTGTGCTTTTTAATGCTAAATTGTTTTAGGTCAAGTGTCTTCATCACAGTTTTGTCAACAATGTAAAACCCGAATACTGGATCATAAATGTTCCACGAAGCTGAAACGCTTGCGTTGGAAACAGAAATGGCCACGTGACTTTTTGTTGTTGACTTGTTGAATCGATCTAATATTCGAGTATTGTTTTGTTTTTCAGAGGAAACGCACAAAAAAGTGTTGAAACGTCTTCACAAGTTATGTGCTCGTATCTACACACCTTTAACAATTTCGGAAGTTTTTAGACGGGAATTGATAATGTGTAGTGCACCCGTGGCGCAACGGATGCAGTACTAAGTAATAGTCAGTTCTCCGTGATAGTCTTCTTGCGGTTGAAGGTTCAATTCTTTGCACAGGCGATACTAAGAATATAATTAAGAATTATTTTCGACTTCTACCCGCTCCTGGCAGACGGAACGAAGGCAATCGACCTCAGTGAATTAAATAAAAGATTATGTTCGAAACCTGTATAGATTTCCGGGTTTGACAAGACGCTGCTTATGAAAGTCGGAGGTTACATGGGCCGAAACGTTGCGACAATAACACCCAAGATGTGAGCAGTAGTCCGAATAATCTAAATAGTGCGAACACACCTACACTAGACAGATGAGGGGGCACAATAGATGTAATAAATAGTGACATGGGCCATGGAATCGGCTAAACCGAGTGAAGATCACTCAGATATCTCGCATGTCTGTATATATTGTGTGTGCTACTCAATTCCCGCCGTTTCATTTTTAATTTTGACATCTATTTTTCGAGAATGCTATTTTGGAATCATTTTTAAAAATTTGACATTGTAATGCTACTACTACTACTACTACTACTACTGATTTTTTCGTGTTAATTTAAGTTATTTTTTTTTGTATTCAGATCATTATAATGTAATATCGTAAACATTTTAGATTTCTACCATCTTATTGAACGTTGATTAATAAGTTGCTCTTTTTTATTAAACCTTCTAAAGTTAAATTTAGGTAACGAGATTTTACACTTCCGGCTAGGAATTCGTTCAGCAGTCAGAAGTCAGTTCCATCTATATTACATTCAAGCCGAAGGCTTTGTTACCTATTCTTATTTTTGAACAAAAACACATTTTCTTTTGTTTATTTAATTGTTAGGTGAAAGTACAGAATAGTTAATAAAAGCCGCCTTCCCCATGATAAGAATGACTTTCTAAATAATAACGTTATGATTTAGAAAGCCATTAACATGGCTATGGGGCATTGTTAAAAATATTCCCTTTTTTTTCACAATTTCTTATCTGTTGAGCTAGATGTTCTCATGTATAAAATACGCAGGAAACTGATTTTCACAATTCACCGTTGATTGCTGAACACGTTCCTAGCCGGAAGTTGCACATCTTGGTTGTTATGCTATTTTACCGGTAAAATATCTATCCTTTTTTAAATAATCTATTATAACGAATTGTTTACAATAAGTATGGTTGAATACCATAAAAAGGGGCTGACATGTCGTAAGATAACAACTTGTGTTCATGTTTATCGTCTACAATAGATGGTTTGCAATAGGCAACAGACTTAGCAAGCTACTTACACAAGTGATTCATTACGAGGGTAAGCTTTGATCTCAACTTGTTTCAGCTGCAACCGATACGTTTCCTGAATTATACGCCTTTTAAGAGATCGATCTAAGGTCAAGCCAAACTAGTGTCTCCTATTTCAATGGAGGAGGAGAGTGGCATCGATTGACGCCATTACAAATTAGTTTAGGCCTAAAAACTAAGTCACGTTTTTCTTCGTCTCAAATTGATTAACTAACTTTCATCATCTCTTTGCCTTTTCCTCTCTCTCTATTTCTCCTTATCTCTCTCTTTCACATACACACTCTTCTCCTCTATTCTTACCCTATTTTCTCTCTCCCCCACCTTATTTCTCTCTTTCTCTATCTCTCTCAATTTCCCCTCTCTGTCTATCTCACTCTCTTTCACTCACTTTCCTTTTTATGAAGACTGACTTTATTGTTCATGTTTGCATAATAATCGACTCATTTTTCATTCTTGTTTTTTGTGTTATTTATCTGTATCGATCGTATTTTTTGAAAAAAAAACCCATACAAATAAAAACCCATACCAATAAAAAAAAACACGAAATTCGAACGAACTGGTTGAATTTTAATTGTAAACATATTATCATGTGGTTCAGAACATATTGGTTGATTCTTCGTCTCACTTTTAAAAAACTGATTTAAGTTGCCACTTTTTCAATGTTTTCGACAAACCTTACAAGCTTCATAATTAATACATTTTCGTAAAAACAACAGGTAAGTCGTGAGACTACATACCGCCGCCTGGCATGTAAGGATGGGCTAAAGTCTTATCTGGGTCTTACTTCTCTATATTTTATGAAATATTCTCGACGTCATGATATGGACAACTTGATAACTAAAAACTATTTTATCTGATCAGGCTGAGATTTTCCATGATGGTTATTGTTATCGAGGAGCATCAGATAAATACATTAAAGTTGGACAAATCGAAAGTTGAAATTCCGTAAAAAATTCAACCGTAACTGAATTTATCAAAGTCAACGTAAAAATCATATAAGATGCGGGACTTCATCGGCTCAACTATGGGCTCACCGTTTCCGTGACCGCAACCTTTGCCGTAGATACCCCAAGTTTGATCAGTTCTAAGTTAGACCATGGCGGATATTTTGACTAACTTTGGTGACGATTATAAAAACGATGTGTACAATAAGCTGTACACAAACAAGCAAACAAACAAACAAACAAACAAACAAAGGCGACTGAAACATAACCTCCGCCTTAGCGGATGTAGTAAATTTCAAATAATGTATTTGCAAATAAGCACATACGCCGATAATGAGGGGAACAAAAACGAAGAAGTATGTATAGTTTCTTTCGGTTATAATACTTTCAAAACTGCTGTCAAAATCAACAGCGCATCATCAGAATGGTCTACAAATATGGGACAGTCCTAAATTCCGTAGTGCCAATCTGAGCCTTGATAATAAAAATGACCATGTACTTATAATGATGCACCTTTTAAATGAATGATTGCACAAAACTCACATCAAAGTATCAGATAAATGCACTTGATGGCAGTATTTCAATGGTATCCGAGAATCTTAAAGAAATCTGCCCAATAAATGGGTTTAAGAATTGTTCTATCGCTTTCTGAAATCAGTCATAATTTTCCGAACAATTTAATAAAACAAATAAAAGTAATAGAAGCGTATTATAAATAAACATATTTAAAAATGAAAAACACTGAAACATATTAAGGATATATTGAATTAGAAGTATCCTATTAATTTGATTATTTGGACGACGTTATTTTCAAAACATTTCGGCTGTTGTTATTTATCGACCTTCTACAGGCACATCTTGTCTAACTTGGGAATATTTATGTCAAACTCGGGAATCTGTACGGAAATTAGAACTGACCATTTTATTTAATCCACGGGGTAGATTGATCTCGTTCCCTCAACCATGACCGGGTAGAAGTCTTCAGTAATTCTCAATTATACTCTAAGTATCGCCTTGTACTGAGCATTGCACCTTTAGAACAATGCCACTTAGAGCTAATTATTAATTAGCACTTTATCTGTTGCGCCACGGGTCCATTGACAGCATCTTTATAGCTGAAAAATATATTGCTGAAAATATAGAAAATCTCCTCATCGTCGCCAAAATTAGACTTGAGTCGGATTCGAACACCTTTGAATCAGTGCCTACTTAGCATAAACGTTTGTCCATTGGAATTACCGATTAGTTGACGAAGGAAATAATGTCCAAAGCAAAATATTTTAGTTATTAGAGCGAAAACCGCTTTGTAGATAAAATAGCACTGGAATTTCATTGTTTACAAGAAATCGATGAGAAAAAATTAATTTCACTTTCCATTTTTAATTTCTAAAAATCGAATGTGAAACAAATTGTTATAAATATCCAGGCTGTATGTATCGAAAGGTCATTTGACAAGAAAGAGATGCGCCTGGCAACAGGATGCAAGAAATAAGATAACACGGTTGATTGTCGAAAGAAAATAATTATCGGATGTACGAAAGGTTATTTGAATAGAACTACATGCACCTGGCATCAGAGACACACCTGAATGGGATGAAACAACATAACATGATCGATTGTCAAAAGATAAAATAAATGTGGGATGTATGAAAAGGTCATTTGACCAGAAATGGATGCAACTGGCATTGGGAGGCACCGAGAGAAGAAAAAACAAATATAATGGATTGTCATTCATTCAAACAACCGTCGCCGAATAAAATTCCCTGGGGGGGGGGGGGGGCGTGACTACATTGACAATGCTGTCGAATGGGAGTGTTCGAGGTGGTCACAAATTGTTATATAATAACACATCGATGTTGGTGATTTGGGCCAGAGAAGAATCACCCGTCAAATTCCTGTACAGGCATCTTCCTCCTACCGACCTCCAATCCCTCACCGTCACTGACAATAGAGATAAATTATTATACTTTCATATATCAATGTGTCGTCCTTGTTTTTAAGCACATCAGTAATACAACAATTGTTTTTCATTCAATTCGAACTACGTACCGAGTTTGTTTCTAAGTTTACTTTTTTATATACGAGTTGTTTTAATTTGAGTCTATATTGGTGCCATGTACGTTATTGTTTCAGACTATTTTGTTAGAATGTGTTTTTAATTAAAGCTTGTCTTTGTCTCTTCCATATTTAGCATCCATATTGGTTCTGCAGTATAAAAAGTACGCAATTTAATTAAATCACATTCATTCAAAAAAATTTATATATAACAATTGATGAATTATCAATTATGTACTTAGAAAATGGTTGCCATGGGAAACGTTTGGGTATCAAAAAATAACTAAGTTAATGAATACTTCAATAAACAAAGTGTAGAAAATAATTCTGCTGCTAAAATGTGAGGAATTTTTAAAATGCTTGATTTAACAAGTAACATGTGATATAGTTTATTTGATGTACAATCAGTTATGTTGTTTGCCCCTATGGTCATAGGATTTCTGGTCTTTCAAAATCATACCCCTTCCACATGGCGAATTAATCGGTACTAATCAACAATTTATTTGTGTACCATTGGTGAGCTCCACGATTCCCGCCATATGACGAAAATTGGTGATACCAATTTTACTTTAACATTCTACACATGTTTCACACTAGTTTACACAAATTGATCTTCTTGGATTTAGGTATTTACTACTTAAATATAAATACATTTGTCTCTCAGCAATATATATATATATATATATATATATATAAATACATTTTACCCCCCCTCAATCACTCTCATATATATATATATATATATATATATATATATATATATATATATATATATATATATATATATATATGGTAAGCCCGTTTGGTCAACTAATATTTCTTTATATATATACTGATTTGTCAGACTCCTGGCGTTTGAATCATTCCTGAATTTTATACAATACTATGTTTTAATCGGATTTTTTCAACAAGTACACTGATACACCAACGACTACAATGACTTTCTGCTCATTATTGAAACATTCTTTGGACTATTTTTGCTTCAAGCATAACTAAAATTATTTTGTCATTTAAAAAAAATTAACACTTACCTATAATTAGAAATGTATTCGTTTTTTGTCCTTCTCAGGATAGGAATACTTGTTTGAAAATCTATGGACCAAAGCTCATTTCATTATAGCCTTGTTTAAACATCTTATGATTATAATAATGTTGTAAAGTATGTAACTTTACTTGTTCATTATTTCAATATTTCTTTGAGTAATTTATAAATGCAGTTTAAATTCCTAGAGATACTAACTACGTTTAACATATCGTTGAGTTTTTTTAAAACGGCTAGTAATTTAAAACTTTGAAAAGATCGTCTATACTATTGAGATGTTACATGCGAGCGTGATTACGTTCTAAGCACGTGGGAAAATTCAAGAGTATGATTGCTTAACGGCTAATAATTTGATTACGTTCTAAGCGCGTGCAAGATTCCAATGTATAATGGCTTAACGGATAAGAATTTGATTAATTACTATGCTAGACAGTTTTAAATGCTGTGACTAGTTTCGTAATTAACATTATTGATTTAAAATAGGAAAATCTTAAATAAAAACAAATACTTGCTTTTCTCTAAAATTTGAAATATTCTTTACACAATAACAAGTCGGCATGACATAAAACGTTTCGTTTGGCCTAATACAAAATTCTAATTTACTTGATGTCTACTTGTCGTCACCATTCGTTTGACAATTTGTTAGACATAATATCATATCACTAGAAATTCCGTGAAACCTTGTTTATTTTTGTATAAAAAAATGTCCAAAGTACATTTTTTTGCGAAAAGATTTAATATGTTTGGTGCTAGACACCAATTCAAATATTAAATTAAAGTAACATTCTGAACACTTTAAAAAGAATTTTATTTCAGGACAAGAAATACAATTTAAACCCAGTTATTATATGGACAATGAAATCACTTTTTTATATATGAATTTTCAAATAGTTTTGCATATTTTATAACACTCACAAAATTCATTATTTAATCAGTTTTTAATTATTTATCAATTTAATTTTTTTTTTATTGTCTATCGTTTTATTTTTTATTTGTTAGTTCATTTAATTCGTATTTGTGTCTTTTGTAAATTCATAATTACACTACCTTGGCTTTTTAAATTCAAATGGTATTTTGATATGTTTTACAAATAAATAATTCAAAGTGTAGTATTCGTTCTGATAATATTTAATTTATTCTGTCCTTTGTTGGTAACGAGAACCCCTTCTAGACTGAGGCAGTTGTGTTTGTCCAAAACCAGAGTGCCCCCTTTTTTGGAAGTTGGATTTTCTCAAAATAAAAAATAAAATCTACTTTGTGTCTATCTTTAATCTTGCGGGCGGCAAGAAAATAGGAACACACGTAATTAAGTGCATCATAACAAACAATATTTCGACATAACAAATGGGTTGATAATGAACTTTAGAAATGTATAATTGGAATTACTTGATTTTACATGTTTTTATTTTATTAACTTCTGTAAAGAAAATTATTTTCGGATTGTTCACAATCTAAATAATGAACTAACCTCAGTCTTTTAAATAAATGAAACAACGTGATGTTCATTTATTTTAACGCGGGAAGCACACACAACTTAACTATTCAATTTTAATTAATATTTGTTTTATCTTTTTCTAATTAATTAGTTTAAAAAAATAATATTGAATAAAGTTTAGTTTCAGTATAAATTGGATTGCGTTCCTGTCTTTCTTTTTAAATACAATTTTTATAATTAAAAAAAAAAAATTACAAAAGCTATCATTTATTATCAACAATTTGACTTTTCGGCGTTTCGCTTGCCCCAAAGTGTATGACGTCATTTTCGATCGAACAGGCCTTCTTAACGAAGGTCACGTCAGAGATCGCTTTCCTTGGGAGAATACAACATTGACTTTTAAATCTAGTAGGGGATGTTCTCATCTCTTCTCTACAGCCACTTTCGCTACTTTATTTTTATTTTCTTGATAAGTGGTCGACTGAGCTCCAATCTCTGTCCACCTTGTAAAACATTCACAAAAACTCGTCTAACTACAACCACTGGAAACAATTTTCCTTTCTTCCTCTGTGTACGTAAAACTAAACGGAACTTCCATGAATAAAGTTTCTACCCAAGAATTTCCAGATGTGGGACACACTACCACGGGGATGCTTTCCAGATGTCTACAACATAGTCGTTTTCAAGTCCAATGTTTATACATTCTTTGTGAGCCGTCCACTTAAATAATAAAATGCTGCCTATTTCACCTACCGTCTCCACTCATCTCAAGGTGTTGTCCCATCGTCCAACTGCCAAACACATTCATCCTTATCCTCGAGTGGTTTTTGGACCTTGATAAGCGGTGACTCATTAATACGAACAGGCAAGGGAGACAGAATGTTGTATGTTTTGTTTCTGGATTCTTCTTTACTCTTGTAGACTGAGTCCATGTTTACTTGGGTAAGATTTGATCTCTTAAAAGGGGCACTCTGGATTGAGAAAAAAAAATTACCTCAGTCTAGTAGGATTTTTCCTTCACTGATCGAGGACAGAAAATACGAATTTTAGTATCAGAACAGATATCACACATTATTCCTAGCCAAAAGGTTAAGGAGTATGTTCCATAAAAAGGAGACATTTACTCGTGATCATTTACCAAGTCTGTATATTCACTACTTATTCTTCCCACCTTCATCTTCCTTCTATCCCCCCCTCTCTCTCTCTTTTTCGTCTTCTCGCTTTCACCGTCTCTCAAATAGACGAGCGCATGTTAATGCTACAGGAACACGCTACGTTTTCTGGGTTTACAATTGCCTTGTTGTTCGATACACATTAAAATATCAAATTCGTGGCGATACTATGACAAACACTCTTGTATGTTGGAGGATTTGATTTCATCATTCTCTCTCTCTCTCTCTCTCTCTCTCTCTGTTTATATATATATATATATATATATATATATATAGAGAGAGAGAGAGAGATAGATAAGTAGATAGATAGATAGATAGATAGATAGATAGATAAATAGATAAATAGATAGGTAGATAGATAGATAGATATACTTTTTTATTGTTATTGTATTCTTTAGGCGCTAGTGAGCGGATGAACCCTCATTTAATTACACATCGCTTCCTAAGCGCTGAGAGGGTTATACTCCTATATAAGGCGCTAAAAATCACACATGAAATTTCATAAAAGTCGGAAGTGTCCGAATTTTCATCCCTTTTTCTCATCCTTTGAACAAAAATTAACTAAGCTAAACGTAGCTCATATTTGACCCTTTACGCCCAGCAGCTATGTGCCAACATTCATAATGACTGGTTATTAGTTTTAATGTCGGATCCGGTCATTTTGGTAAAAGTTTGTATGCTACGAGTTCTTTATATCTTCAAATATTCATTCATGGTGTTTGGTTTGTTGATTTGTCAAGGAAAATGTTTTTGTTTTTGGATTTACAGAACATGATTGAATTTTGCAAAGGGAAAGAAAAACAATAACATCAATGTTTGGTGCATTTTAGGTCAGAAAGCCGATATCTTCAGACAGCACCAACCAGCGAGTCACGGTTGACCTGGTAATAATGGTAACTAAGCGGTGCCTTCAGAATGTCCAAAGCTCGCCAAATTCAGGCCTCAACACCGGATTTAGTTTCATGTAATACTCCGGGCAGCTTATATTTAATGTACAGACGTAAATTCCGGCGAGTTCTACCATTCTATGTTATAGGAGACATGGGAGTAATGACAATCAGAGTGTAACTCCTTAAAGCTCCTAAAAAGGGATCCAACCACCGGATTTTGAATTATTGAGCGAGAGATGGCAGAAGAAAACAATAAACACGTTCAAAATGGATAAAAGATCGGGCGAAAGCGTACATCTTTAAAAAGATCCTCCAATTTTCTGAATATCGAAAACTATTACCGGCGCATTCTGAAGTCACGTGTCACCACTTTTCTGGCGTGACACAACGGCCGCCCACCACTGCCAGTGTTTGAATGCACGGCAACGTCACAGATTTGAACGTGTATAAATATAATTATCCACTTATTAATTCAATATTCATCTTAATATGTTTTCCAGACTTTTGTTATTTGGTAATTTTCTTCACTGTGTTATCTATTTGGCTTCTCATGCAAAGTTTCTATTTTCATCGGAGCGTTCTTTAAAATAGCATTCCCATAACACCCCCTATTCCCCCTCTCTCTCTCTCTCCCTTCTCTCTCTCTCTCTCTCTCTTCTCTCTATCTCTCTCTTCTCTCTCTCTCTTCTCTCTCACACACACACACGCACACTTCATGGATTTAAAATCTTTCATCTCGTGATCATCCCTCCCGTATTCAATATTTTTAAACGCCTACTCGCATCTCTTTCAGAAGTTGCCTATATTGGTCAGTTAATTTATCTGTCCGTTGTTCTGTCACGTTGTTCTGTTCGTTCTTCTGTCACGTTTAAGCTTAAAATAACATTTCCATCTGTAAAAACACAGATTCAATGGACGTATCTTATTCTAGATGCGTCCAATGATCTCTATAAGCGGCTCCATCAGTTTGTCCGGTTGTATATATTATTATATATATGTAATATCATACACATCGTTAAACGCGCAGATTGGATCGCCGTATCTCAACAGAAACCACTCTTTGTACGTCCTTCTGTCTATTTCCGTCTCTTTCTCTAGAGTCAGGTTTTGAGAATTATTGATCTTCCCAAATATTTTAGGCTTGGTAAAAATAGACAAATTAAATTATAACGGGATTGACGATAACGAAACTGACGAAATAACGACTTCGTTCTTTTAGATTTCATTTTGAAATCAAATCATTGTAGCGCGACCCGTGGAATTTAAACAAAATAGGAGCCAATTCCATCGTGTTTTTTCGGGTATATAAGGTTAGTGGGAGGGAACCGTAGCAGAGTGCTCGATTATTAAGAACAAATTCAAAAATAAGAGCGTAATATTTTGTGTATTACGTAAGATCAGAACAGCATCGGTATCGTCGGTGTAACATTCAAACAAAGGGGGCATATAGTTGGCTTCCTATGCCGGCCTCTTTTCAGCCTCTGTTTATGTCTGTCTCCCCGGAAAAATGTGTGTGTGTGTGTGTGTGTATACTAGAAGAATACCCGCCCCAGAGCTGGTAAAATGTATTCTCCTAACAGAATAAGAAACATTTTGAAATACCCGTCCTAAGAGAAATTTAGTTGGTTTGTAACTTTGTGAATTCTACGGCATGTCAACCGTCGTTGCGTTATTTTAGTCCAAAACTGTACATGTGTTTTGTAGACGATTTTTTTGTCGCTTGATTTGTTTTAGAGGCGTATATTTCATAAAATAAATAGTATGTAGCGCCTAGTTTATAATTAACTCACAGATGGGACCGTGAAAGGTGTTACAGAGTGGACCTTAGATTAGTTACAACCCAGAATTACTCAACGTCTCTTAAACCCCTCAAATTGGGGTTTCACCATACGTCCGACGAGATACACTTGGAGAATGAAAGAAACCGAACTCCAAATGCTTTAAAAAAATCAAAAACAATTTGATATGGTAAAAAGTGTGTGAGATGAAGTTTACGCAACTGAAGTTATGGATTTATAAACGTTTTCATTTTGTCGAGTTCTAATCAGAGGATATTTAATGAAAGAAATTTGTCTGAAATCATTAAAATTGATATTTTTATATTATTCTGTTCTCATCTTATTCTCACAACGTTTCGGTCGATGTAACCTTCGACCTTCTTATAGAGGGTAAACTGACGGAAGAGTTGGGCAGAGAAATGGTTGGTCACATTACTTTTAAATTTCTGCATGGTTATACGGTTTTGGGGAAACAGGGAGCAGAGATGGTATTACAAAGACTATCGGTCCGAGAAAAAATCCATTAGAGTTGAAAATCTTCCGGCATTTTGTGATCTCTATAGTGAAGGAGTGTGATATCTGAACATATGATCCATAGCTTGCAACTAAAAATTGCAAGTACAGATTATAGGAATAAGCACTTGTGTAGAAAAGCGAAGCTACATTTTTTTAGGGGGGGGGGCGAATCATCATCGTTCGTAGTGTCATTCTGTGAGCATTCAATCCGTTTTACACGCGTTTTTTTTGTGTAAATTCGTTCGCGTATCCATTTACGACGAGAGGATTGACCTCAAATTGTAGGAGAGCGCAAATATCAAATTTTCTATCGAAAATCCATGAAGTGTTGAAGCAAGCCGCCGGCAATGAAGCAACGCACCGAACAAGTTAATTTAAGTGGCCCGTGTATCAGATTATTGGAGGAGGAGGAAGAAGAGGAGGAGGAGGAAGAGGAGGATAGAAAACCATTTATAATTTACGGTTTTCATTACGGTTATAGTTTTGAGTCAATAGTTGCAAATAATAATGTTTTCATAATTGATCTCCATGCTGCCAAGTCTGGTTGAAAGTGTCCGGACGTTATGTGCTGTGTGTGCTGTAGGCGAAAGAGGATATGTTGGCAGTTTATATTACTACACTCGAAACCTTCTTTTGTAACAATTGTATTATTTTTCACACACTTTTTTACACCTTGTCTCATTCATCACGACAATGCACCTATACACCTCCATGTGTATACGTCTTGCTCAATGTGGCTTTTTCTTCTTTTTCGAAAAAACATGGTGATCATCTAGGATTTCAATTTGGACAAAATGCTAGCGAAGCAGCTGAGGGGTATCTCAGAAAAAAGCCTTCCTGAAATGCATAGAAAATTTTTTGGAATATAATAGACAGCCATTTAGTCTCGAAAAGACAGATGGTAAAAAATACAAACCAAATTGAATAATCATACTTAAGGTTATGCGCATATAAACAGATAATAATGATGCATTTAGCGGTTAATGTCAAATGAAATATTAAGACATGTAAAGAGGATTATTTAAAAACTTAAAAATGAAATATTTTCTTTGATTCTTTTTGGTCACGAATCTATTGTTTTTGAGAAGAGACTTGCTTCGTAAATGTTGCTTTGTAAATGTTGATGTGTAAATGTTGCTTGAGTTCAGAAAACGCACATTATTTTAGGTGTGTCCAAGCATCTTTTATCAGACGACGCGTCTCTCAATCAGTCTCTTGTGCTTAATTTTAAAATAACATTTTCGTTTGTCTGTCAAGCTTAAATTTAAAATAGCATTTTCGTTAGTCTGTCAACGCTTAAATTTAAAATAGCATTTTCGTTAGTCTGTATATGCTTAAGTTTAAAATACCATTTTCGTTAGTCTGTCAACGCTTACGTTTGAAATAACATGTTCGTTAGTCTGTCAATTATGAAACAGCATTTGAAACAGACAAGTTAATGGAAGATTATCTCTTTTGTTCTCTACAACACTTTTCTCACAGAAGAGAGTTGACTAGTAATTCTCTACTCTCTCGTTATTTCCATGAAAGGTTCTTAAGTCAGTTTCGATCTCTGGTTCCTCCTTGTAAAACATTTACAGTAAAACACTCATCTTACTACCATAAATGCAATGAACTAACGTCAAACGGAATTTGTATGAAGAGATTTATTTTCAAAGAACGACTATTCTGTTGAACTTATTACCGCGGGATTACTTCCATGCAGGTTACATCATTGTCTTTAAATTAAATATCAACTAATACTTGTCATAAACTGTCTTAAAAGTTATCAAATTATTTTATTCTATTCATCGTTTTCAATTTTCTGATGACATTCTTGATTATTCTACTGGAAATCGATCGAACTCGTTAACCTGTATCCTCGAGTGACTTTCAGACTTGATAAATCGTGACTTACATGTAAATAAAAAAGACTAATGTTACATTTTTTAGCTGATGACGAAAACCAACAAAAACATGCAAAATCCAAATCACTATTCTTATACAATAATTTTGATAACTTCATAGCGAATAATGTTATAGACGCAGAAAGGGCACATATTTAGAAACAATTGGAAGCATACCGTCCCAACATTTAATTCCCCGAACAAAACAGTTTTGCACCACTTTTATGACCCTTTATGGAGATTAAAATCAAGATAAAACGCTACTAAACCTAATGTCTGGAATCCTTATTCCAATTTTGATGAAAATCCATGACATTTTCGCAATTGTCTTAAAAAGAAATTGAATTTCAGGGAATCTGTCTTAATTGGTGTCTAATGACTATGGCTGAAATATTATGGGAATTTGAAATATTTGAATTTTCGAATGGGAAGTTGTGCCTATATTTTGCCCTAAAC
>OY744545.1:24141957-24164457 GCA_963556195.1 Sepiola atlantica | reverse complement strand
GAAAAGATGGAACATTTTAAGACCTCTAATAAGGCGTAACCCAACGAAGCGTAATCTGCGATCATAAATAAAGCCGTGAAAGCTATATTTTCACACAGTTTTTTCGATAGCAGTTTTTTTTTTGTTATGTAGCATTCGAGCGGGTACGACCAACCACCTTACATTTATCAAAAAGCCTAAGTATTTCTAACACGTCCTGCGAAGGCTATTGTAGCTATTATCATATAAAACATGTTATCAGAAAGAACACACATGTTCGTCCAAAATTAACCCGTTTCGTCTAAAATGTTTTGAAAAGAACTAGTTTAGTATGAAAAGGAATTGACCGGACGAGTGGTCACCTCACCCTATAACAATCCATGCGATCCAAACGTTTTGAGAACAGCCGAAAGTATTCAAGAGAAAGTGCTAAAATGGTATTTATGGTTCCAACGAGGTTCCAATATCCGGTTACCGATTTCATAGTGAAAGGAAGCATACTACATTCTTAATATGAACGCGCGTTTGTTTTTATCCATTCAAGAAAGCCTGGCCGATATTTAATAAAAAAAAATTGCGCTTGCATCTAAACTCAACCATCAAACGAGAATCACATTTGGAGAAAAAAAGTTGTTATATTAAAAAACGTAGAATGTTACCTAAAATAGATACAAAATATATTGGATTTATTCGACTCAAGCTCCATCAAAGTGAATCATTTTTCGATAGACTGTTAAGTAACCATATTAATAGATTTCAATATCTAAAATCCTACCTGATTTAAAAACTAACGGGACGCGTGTCCTGGTATTGCCCGGGAAAAATGAGAAAGCCAATAATTGCACCCTCAAGATGTAAAGTAACTGGAAATTGCGCCAAATACTTTTTTATCACTGAAAATGTTAAGTCTTCATCCACGATAAAAGTAGTGGGGGAGAAACTCAGGTACTTGTTTACTTGGCCGTCGTACGTGTGTTTTTTCTGTGGGGGTCTTATTGAATTTAGGTTTTCAAAAAGAATAAAATAGTGTAATTGACCGAAATGCATCATGGTGGAATTTTATTTCGTAATGAAATTAATGTAGTGGGGATACTTATTGACTTGTTTGGCACAGTGTGGTGTTAGTTTGTTTTTTTAATTTACAATGTCGAACCGCCTGAAGTAAATTTACCTGAAAAGAGTTTGAATGACAATTTTCACGTGAAATGCTACTTTTATAACAACGATCTAAAAGTAATAATTAATTAAAATAGTCATGGAATTAGTAAAGAAAACTAAAGTATAGTTAATTAATCAGATGTCATTTTGTAAATCATATAAATTAATTAGTCGATCGAGAGGACATGCTCAGTATATTACAAAGTGTTTATAAGAAATTGGGATTTAAATGTAACTCTTAGTACGGTATACAGCTCAAATTTATAATTAGAGATGATAGAAGATTAAGTTCTTAATCACGTATATGTTTTAAAAAGTATACCCGTCCCAGGATAGGTAAAATTATTTCTCTGGACATCCAGAACAGTGTTGTACCATATATTAAAATATAATGATACTAAATCTTATGTCTAGAATAATTATTTTCATTTTGAACAATTTTGAATTGTAGAAAATGTCCGAAAGTTAAGGCTTAAGCTTAAGGGGTCTAAGGAAATAAAGAGAAATTAAGGGAATCTTGCTTGATTGGTGCCTAATGACTATGGATCAAAACCAATGCAAATCTGAAATATTTGAATTTTCAAATGGTAGGTTATGACTATATTATGTTCCCTAAAAACATTTAAAATAATCAAAAAATGAAATTCGCGGAATATTTATTAATGGCTGCCCAATAAATTAGTGTTACAATTTAATAAAAAACAGACGTATCTGCATTTTCACGAAGGTTTGGTTTGGTTTGGTAGTTTTGTTTTACGGCATATCAACCCTTTTTGGGTCATTTAATGCCGAATCTGGTCATTATAGTAAAAGCTTTCATGCTTCAAGCTCCTTATACCTTCAAATGTCTAATCATCGTTTTTGGTTTGGTAGTTTTGTTTTACGGCATATCAACCCCTTTCGAGCCATCCAATGCCGAATCCGGTCATTATAGTAAAAGATTTATGCTTCAAGTTCTAAAAATAAAATAAAAAAGGGGAGGGAGAAAGGGAGAGGGGTTGTTGTTTTTGTTTTTGGTTTTGTAGAACATAATTAAGTTTTACAAAAAAAAAAACAAAAAAAAAAAACGTCAATGTAGGTGAATTTCGTCTCAGGGAGCCACAGGGCAGCCTGATCTGGTATCACCAGTTTCACGAAGGGATTCCATCCATATGTACATATTTTGCATGAAACTAAATTAAACTTAATATAGCGCACATAATTACCCCTTACGTTGTGCTCCAAAACACATGGTGATCGGTCAATTAATTTTGGAGTAAATTATTCACATACAAAGATATAAATATATACACCTACATAACTTAATAGAAATAGGGATTGAATGTAAAAACAAAATACTTATTCCAACAAGTTTCTATTTTAGCTGTGAGGGGTGTTGATACTTTTTCCAATGGTATTTAAACGAAAATTAATGCGATGGATCGATCTGGATTTGAACCCGGCTCAGCAAGTTCTATAGTCTGCGGCGATATCCATTATACAACGCGTTACCTCGTTTATTTTCGGCTATATATTCGTCGATATGCACGCATTTTTGCTAATATTATCATTATGGATCGCAATAAAATATTCTTCAGTCTTAAAGCCATATGTAAATTCCGTAATTTTCTCTTGAATCTTTGAAATAGATAAAGTTGTTTATTAATGTTATCTATCTTCATCGGCAGGTTCACGTTTAGAACGACGCGATCAAAAATAGCACATCAGTTGCATCTGTATGGCAGAAGAAGAGAATGAAACGTAAGAAAAAAAGGAAAAGGAGAGAAAGAAAAGGTAATATGAGAAAAAGAATGAAAAGAAATGAAAAGAGAAAAGGCATGACGAAAAGGCACAGAACGACGAGAAATCAAGATGGGGTGAGTGGGAGGGAGTGAGGGCAGTAAATAATAGATCGTGGTATAAAAGTAGAGGAGTTAATAAAAGAAGACTATTCCCTTTTTCCTAATAACGAAATGCATTTTTCTTCTCAGATATTACCTGCTAAATCAGAGTAAGATGTGTGGTGAATATCAGCATAGTCCAAGGAAAGACAATTGTAATTAGAAACCATTTTTATTAAGTTCTTGCGATCTTCGCTATGCAAACATAAAAAATGGTAAATAGGACATCATATTAGTTCTTTCTAATTTTCAGTTCTCACTCATCCATTTCGATATATACTATATATACGAGGCCTGTCTAAAAAGTATTCGACCTTTATTTTTTCCGTGTGAAATAGAGACGATAATGCGGCGCCACTCTACGCAGTGAAGGAAGACACCTTCATGCGCATGTGTGAATTTTATCATCGCTTTTCTGCGCGTTAGTCGCTGCCTGTCGGTCGCTGAGTGATGTGCTACACAACGTGTTCGTCGAATTACCGATTTTCTCAAGATGACTGAACGTGTTAAGCAGAGGTAGTGCATCAACTTTTGTCAAAAGCTTAATGATTCTCAAAGTAAAACAATTCGTAATATTCAGCAGGTGTTTGGAGAAGATGCGATGGGTGTAACACAAATAAAGGAGTGGTTCAACTAATTTAAAAATGGCCGCACATTAGCGGAGAGTGACCAGCGTTCTAGCAGGCCCCAAACTGCTCGGGGTGCAGCTTTTGTTTAGAGGGTGCATAATTTGGTGATGGAAGATCGTCGTTCACCCGTGCGGGGGATCGCCCAAGAGGTCGGAGTGAGTAAAAATTCCGCACATGCTATTTTATGTGATGATTTGAACATGCACAGAGTAGCTGTGCTCAAGTTGTTGTCGCAGGAAAAAAGGGACCTCCGTTTTAAAGTACCTTCTGGAAACCGCCGACACTGATTCTGGGTTTCTGAACACCGTGATAACTGGAGATGAGTCATGGGTGTATGGATACGACCCAGAAACAAAACACAGTCGTTGCAATGGAAGCATCCCGAGTCTCCAAGGCCAAAAGAAACGCGACAGGCGCGAAGCAAACTCAAGGTAATGCTGACTGCCTCTTTGATATTCGGGGAATTGTGCATCACGAATACGAACCGGAATTGCAAACAGTGATAAAGGAATACTATCAAGATGTTCTCCGGCGTCTCCGTGACGCAGTTCGGCGCAAAAGACCAGACATGTTGATGCCCTAGCACATTCATCCCAATTGATCCAACATTTCTTGGCCAAACATAGAATTCCAATCGTTCGACAACCTCCATACTCTCCAGACATGGCTCCTTGCGACTTCTAGTTGTTTCCAACATTGAAGACACCACTGAAAGGTTCCATTTTTTAGACTAGAGAAGAGATAATGAGGAACGGGACAGCGGAGATGAACACTATTCCAAAAGAGGACTTACAGAGGTGTTTCCGGCAGTGGAGTGATCAGTTGGCTAATTGTGTGTAAGCACGAGGGGATACTTTGAATGTGATTAGGACCCCAAACCCGTCAGGTATTTGAAATATTTTTTCTGGTCTAAGGTCGGATACTTTTTAGACATGCCTCGTATATATATATATATATATAATAATTCAAATATATTGAAAAACTGAACTTAAAGCAAATATTTCTTCAAACGTGATAATATACAAAGTAGAGCTTTATTAATAAACTTATATTATATATATAATAATCTACAGACAGACTGTTCCGCTGTATCACAGTTTTTCAGTGCGACTAGACTAGCAGACGCCCCAAGCCAAAGATCGAATCTACAACAATCTAGTTGATAGTCGGCGATTCTAGCCACTTTACTACGAAACGGGCGCTGTTGGCACTTGATTTCTTAATGCTTTTCTAAAGATTATCAGCAACCAGACAGAGCTCCATTTGTTTATTTTAAAAGAGCTTTGCATTACACTAATAGTAGTAGTAGCTGGAGATATCACTAACGACAGTGCTCAATCATCCGCAGACTGTTTCACATTATCACAGCTCTTCAGTTCGGCTAGACCAGCACCCGACCCAAGCCATGATAAAATCTACAACTATCAAGTTCATAATCGACAATTCTAATCACTTTACGGGACGGGGCTGTTGGCAAATGATTTATAAATGCTTTTCTAGACATCGTCAGACACTAGACAAGGCCGCATTTGTTTATTTACAAAAAGCTTTGTATTATGCTAATAATAAGGTTCGGTTTGTTGCACTGTTGATCAAGCAGCCAGAAGCCGTGGCCAGCTTACAGACGTCAAAACAGTTCACGGTGGTGCTAAATGCACCATTGCTGCGGATTACTCCTAACTTAACCACTGGGTGATTACTCCTAACTTAACCACTAGAGGGTGCGAGGACCCAAGTCTGAACTAAAACATTATCAACAGGAATCTAAATCTATCTTTCGAGGAGTGTTTCACCCTAGCGTTAAGTCATGGTCCCCACAGGACCATACAATAGAAGAAAGGCCTAATTTTCTGTCCGTGTTTCTGCTCCACGAAAAATGAGGGAATTACGATGCCTACCATATCCACGTTTAAAATCACCTTGAATATAAATTCAGACAGTAGATAGACGTACACATCTTCTAACTGTCCTTTACATGGCTTGTTGCAGTTTTCTATATTTTGCTCATACATTCGAATATATATATATATATATATATATATATATATATATATATATATATATATATATATATATGCTTATTGCAATTATTTACAGAAGAAGGCTATAACAACAAGATTATAATGTCCGCTGGTGAGCACGCGTACAGTTAAGCAGGCCCGACGTATTTTTACAAGTATTTCTGCAAATATGACATACAAGGCAACTGATTTCTGTTGGTACATTAATATATACACTGTTTGATACTTGTTTAGTTGGATCTCATGTAGGGATATATGTACATGTAGATGACAATGCTGTGCGTTTGTACGAAACGCACAGCACGCTCTCGTTCTACAAAGTCTGGTATATATATATATATATATATATATATATATATATATATATATATATATATATATATATATATATATATATGTATATATATATATATATATATATATATATATACATCCGGGGTGTTCGAATCAAATTTGATACTTCCAAGGGAAAGAACAAGTTATATATTGGTCAATAATTTATGTTTTAACAAACTTCAAAGTGCATCTCTTAACGGATGTTTTGCCAAATACAGCTCAATCGAAGAAATAACTCTGAGCCTGCAGCACGACATCCAGACGGATACCTGAATCTCTCAAAACGTGGAAATATTGAAAAAACGCACGGATTCTTACTCGAAGGTTTTACATGGCCCTGCGCGTGGAGAAGCGCTCGGTTGCCTATATTAAACAGGCCATGTGAGACTTGCGTTGTGGTTTTGTATAATACCAACCACTTCGAGGGAGGTGTATTACTACTACGTTTCAATATTGCTTAGAGCTGAACACCCATACAGAAAGATAGAAAGAAAGAAGAAAGAAAAAGAAAAAGAGAAAAATATCAAATGAAAGAGTAATTGAAAGACAAGCAAAACATAGCGAGAAAGAAAAAGAAAATGACTATAAAGACAAGCTAAGCCAATTCGTACAGATATGAAGCGGACCTGGTCTTTGGAGATAAGAAACCCACACCGACCCATTTACAAACAAATAAAGACTGCATTATAAAAGAGAACATTTTTTTAGTGACTTTTGTTTTATACGTTTTATTCCTCAAAGTCACATTCTGAATTCATTCGCGTAGTTTTTACGACTTATATTATTTTACTGTCTGTCTGGACAAATAATGTATTTCTCCTTCAAGTCAATTTATGCCATAAGAATAAGGAATCAACCTTCCATTATTTTATGTTATTGTCAAAGTTATATATATATATATATATATATATATATATATATATATATATATATATATATATATTTAAAAGAAAATATCAAAATATAAATTTAAAAAATTATATTACAATTAATTTATTAGAAACTGTTTGTTAAATAAGTATGGAAATGAAAAATACGTATTGTTATTTGTGAATGTTTGCGGGTTATTATATATATATATATATATATATATATATATAGTTATGTAAGGAAAAATAGGCAAATGTAAAGTTGCATACTTTACAAATTTATTGTTATATATTTTGAAAGTGCAACTAAGCAGAGTATATATCTATAAATGTCCTTTAAATCTAGATTTTACAAAGAAATAGTTTTTCTCATCAAAAGGTGAAGCCAGTTATTTTATTTGAAAGATCTAGATTTAAAGGGTATTTATGGATGTATACTCTGCGTTTCTTCAAAAATAATTAATTTGTACAGTATGAAACTTTACATTTGCCTATTTACGCGCTCACTTAACTATAATAATGATATATCCCCAATATTGGGCATATCTTTATCGTATTAGACATTACTTTATGATAACATTGAAACAATATTTATAAAATAATTATTTTTAATATATATATATTACCACTACCACTACCACTACCACTATTTGTCCTAATTTGACTTCAATTAAAAATCTATAAACTGTGAATCCTGTTAAGACGCGTTACTTTCATAACTAAAATAATAACTCTCTTTACTTCTATAGAATTGTTATGGTTAAATTATATGGCTAAATAACACGGAGCAACGTTGAAAAAAGTGTGTTACTCTTTCTTTGAATCGACGTTAAGTGAGAGAGAGAGAGAGTGAATGCAATAGATAGATAGATAAGTGAGATTTTTTTTTACTTGTTCAGTTAATTACAAACCAGGGATAATTAAAGAATTTTATTGGATTTTTCCAAACATAATTCAATCCTAGAACTAAGCAATATCTTAATAGGTATTCAGTATCATTAAAGTATAGAGGAAAAAACTTGAGGAAACAAAAGTTGATTTACTCAACTTTCGTATAATAAAAGATGATGGGCGTTTTGTTGTATAAAATAGACGCAGAACATCTTTTTCGGTTGCTTTTTATGTGCTCTCACGAATACTGGTGTTGTTTTACTATCAGAATTTAAAAAAATGATGTGTATTATTTGGTTCATTCGGACTACTGTTCTCACAACGTGTCGGCCGGTGTAACCTCCGGCCTTTTTCAGGTGCATCTTGTCAAACTCGAGAATCTTTCTGTCGAACTCAGAAATCTGTACGGAATTTCGAACTGAACCCTTTATTTAATTGATGGGGGTAGCTTGTTCTCATTCCGTCAGCCATGACCGGGTAGATTGTTCTCATTCTGTCAGCCATGACCGGGTAGATTGTTCTCGTTCTGTCAGCCATGACCGGGTAGATTGTTCTCATTCTGTCAGCCATGACCGGGTAGATTGTTCTCATTCTGTCAGCCATGACCGGGTAGATTGTTCTCATTCTGTCAGCCATGACCGGGTAGATTGTTCTCGTTCTGTCAGCCATGACCGGGTAGAAGTCTTACGTGATTCGTAATTGTATTCTTAATATCGCCCGCACTGAAAACCTTCAGAAAACAATCACTTCAAACTGATTATACTTAGTACTTATACTCGTTACGTCACATGCATTTGATTGCACTTTTGTTATGTGTTGTAATGTATTGCACTTGTATCGAATAGATAGTATGTGAATCGTCGTGTTAAAAGTACATTTTGATCCATGATATTGAAAAAATAATACAAATTATCAATCCTCATCTAAAAAATTTCGAAACATAATGTCTGTTTATATATCCATTTTCTCAGCGCTTTCCACCACGTCAATAGCCATTTTCAAAAAATGATGGCTAGACATATCAGACATATTCATATGAATCATATTAATAGGCATTATAATTTTTTGTTTGTTAAATTAATTCTCAAATACAACCAATCGATAGTGGCCGCACTTGAATGTTATCCTTGTTAATAACGATCGATTTGAATTTTACCAATAGACGTTTGTAAATTGTTATTGTTTTTTTTTCAATTACATTTTTGTTTTCTTGTTGACGATAATTACCTTAATTTTATTTGCAGGTAAATTTTGAATCGTCGAATAGCACTCAACACCACAGAACTAGCCGATAGCTAAATTATATTTTCTCATGGGTTTCACTTTGTAGCTATTTTGTTACTTGTAATTGCTCTGGTGTGTGTACTCGTTGCACTTATTAAAAGTCTAACAGTCTCTCGTTATTATAGAAACCGTCCAGACACAGATCTTCGGAATGATCGTCTAATCATTGTGTATTTTGAGATGTTTCGTAGTCAAATTGAATGATATAGTGTTTCTTCTTTGCGTTGAATTCCTTAGTATTTATTGATTTCAAATTGTGTTATCTTTGTTCAGTAACATTATACTCCATTACACTTTAGTACAGGAAATCGATTACAAATGAAGCGAGTTCAATTCGTATGAACTTCAAAACACTGAGAAGGGCTTAATTCCTATTCAATTCATGCATCTATAATATCGCCACTAGACAGGACGGCCGGGCGCGGTCTACTTGGCATAGTAGAGCTTAGTATACGCGCTGGGCCGAGACGTGTTCAAGACACACTCTGACCCATAATACTCACTTTTAGCTACTACTCTGAAGAAAGATATGGATGCCTTTAATCCCACAAGTTATGGGTTAAATAGTGGATATAACCTTTTTTATTAACATGTGCGGATAAGGATGGACCGTGGCCGTCGTTATAGTAGGCCTGTTCACTGGAAAATGACGTCATGTTCTAAAGTAACAAACGAGATCTGTCGAACCATTAGACTATGGCCATTTAACCTTTAACTTAAAAATTCACCAAATTTTCAGTGCTTATTAATAAACAATCACTGAATCTAATTGACCCATTACATCTTTAGAAATTGTAAGGCAAATGTATAATTTTATGTAATTTGCCTAGGCTAGACAGCAAATTAATACTTAATAATAAAATCGTGTTGTCCTAAATTTTTTAATTTTTAAATCATGAAAATCTTTCTTTGAAAAATAATTTGTCTGATTTAAAATTCATTCTTTGAAATAATATTTAATTCTTTCCGGATATTTTTAATGTTTGAGTTTATTGTTACGACAACCTGGTCTACATCGAATGAAAATACTAGTATGAGAATATATTTTGGTTTATAAACACAAGAATACAACCCCCTTTTTAAAGAGTTTTATTCTTTATATAAACATTCTATTACAATTACTTTTAGCTGAATAATATGAGTTGCCCTCATTTCCCCCCCAAAATGAATTATGTTTCTTTTTTTTTAACAAAAAATATTACAGGGTACCAAAAAATATTACAGGGTACTAAAAAAGCGCGTAGATGTTAATAATAGAGAAATCTTTTAAACTATAGTTCTCATATATTACGAAAGAAAAGCCTCTGAATTCCGTATTAATAACGACCAAATAGATTAAAACATTTTAATAAATGTATTTATTTAATAAAAATAGAAAAGTTTATTTTCAATAAAGTAACATTTGGGCCAAAAGATTGTACTAAAATATAGTTTCTGAAATTGACAGTGATTTTTTTTTATAATTGAAAATGTTATAAAACGAACATAATAATAAAATTATATTTTATTACAATGTTATAATAAATGGTTTTTTACTTAAAAATAAATCAAACATGAAAAATTACGAATTCATTAAAGTAACAGAAAATCAATAATTCAACTAATTAATAGAACATTTATTGAAAAAAATTAAAATGTGCGTGGTTTTGCCGTTTTTTTTCGGCAATACGAAGTTTTTATAGTAAAAATTTGTAACACATTAAAATAGTCATTAATTTTTGTTTTTTTGGGGGGCAGGGATTTGAATGACATCTATTAATTAGTTTAAAATTGTATATTTTATCTCGAAATAAAATTTTAATTTATTTTTTTTAAACTTGAAATTCGAACTTTAATCACGGCCGTCGTAATATAATGCAATGCCTTATCTTTGAACGCCATGATGGATTTAAAAAAAATGTCCTTCGCTTTTAAAAGGAAATACGTTTGAAAAAATGAACAAGATAACAATGATTTCCAAGTGAATGAGTAATCCTTAGGAGAGTAGCCGTGTTCTTACTAGTGAATAACGTCAATATAGCAGGAACAATTTAAATATGATTTCTAAGTGAATGACTAATCCATGCTGTACATGAATCTTTATTACAGACTCACGCATGCGCATTACTGCACGGCTAACTTCCGGTCCTGATTGATTTAAGAACCACGACTAATCACACCACCAGAAAATCTCGACTCAGTCGTTAGGCCTCCTATAACGACGGCCACGGATGGGCTCCCCATTGAGTACAATTTCCCAAGATACGCTAAATGATTGTACACTAACGGCCCCTATGAAGGTGTATGGAAAAAGAACTAAAAATAAACAGAGGCGGCACTAATTAGACATCGGACGAGCTCAATTCTGTCTGGATGTTGAAGTTGTAGTTTTAGTTCTGCTATGCATTTGAACTGAGTTATTTTATCGTTCGCTTACTTTGAATATTGAGAAGTGACATTTTTGAAATGGATGCCGACGTAAACTAAAGACATGATAGTGCTAGGTTCGAATCCTGGCAGTTCTATAGCACTACCGTCACTATGAACTGTGGCAACCATCCTGTCAGTACCTGACTCTATAAAAAACTCGTGAAACCAATGCCAAAAACAGAACCGAGCCGGTCAACAGTCATACCAGGCTGAAATATTGTCTAAATAAATCATATAGAGACGTATTTAACAGTTAACAACATTGACAAAGAAGATAAATGTTTTTGTTGAAATATAACTTCCGGGTTTTTAAAATCTCTCTCTCTCTCTCTCTCTCTATATATATATATATATATATATATATATATATATATATATATATATATATATATATATATATCCCTTTCCCTCCCTCCATCCTTCTCTGTCTCTCTCACTCTTTGTGATTGATTGTAAGTTAAAGAAAAAAAGAACTACCAAAAATCTACTTACAAACATTATGAATTCTGTTTCAGTATAACGCAAAACATGTTTGGGTAAGAACAAGTATCATCGTAACGTTTATATGAGCGAAGTTTTTTCAATTGAAAATTATAATAATAACGTTTTCATAGAAACAAAATACACCATTTTACGACGTTTCAAGTGTAACAGTAGACAAAACGGAAATATTTACAGATATTTTTCTCTTGGATGTGAATATTGTTGATGCTATCTGTAATACATTGTGCCTCTCCATTCCCCAAAATGCCGTCCATAAAGTCGGTAAATGAATCCATAATCCTTTATAAAATTGAACCATATTTGGTACAAATAAACAATAGTGTAGACACGCCTTGTTCACCAAGTTACCGTTAAAAATGCCAAACAGGCTTTTTTTATCGCCTGGATACGACGTGAGAAATTGTCAATAACTCTTACACACCCGTCTCTTGACCCTGCTCTGATTTGGACTGTGATGGTCCTCTTCAGTACAGGAATTGTGTGGGGATTGATTTGAAAAAAACAACTATTTTTTAGATAACCTCACATATACACATTCGCAGGGTGGGGTAAGGTCTGATGAGTATAAAGCCGATTTGATAACATGATCACTAAAGGGTCTTCGCTTATCATTGGACGTCGATAAAACAAATACTGTTGACCATTCATGATTGAAACTTGGTGGACAAGTCAGGCATAGACTGAAGTTTATTTGTACCAAATATGGTTGGATTGTAGTAAGGAATATGAAGTTCATTAGCAATTCCATGGGCGGCACTTGGTTGTGATTACCCTGTATTTAACGCATGAAGCGATTGCCAGCAAGCCACCGAATTTACATCTATCATTCGCTTTTGACGTTTATTTACGTACATCTTTCCGCCCTATTCTACCTGTACGATACTCTGGTGTTTTTATGAGTTTCCAGCTGGTTCTCAATAACGAGTTTTCTTTATGACCTTCAAATGATTCTTAAAGGAAAGGCAGAACCTTAGTTTTACAAGAGGTTCTAGTAGCCCCTACTAGAACCTCTTGTAAAACTTAGGTTCTGATCTTGCACATACGATCCATTTCTTTCTTTCAGGCTTTAACAAACTGGACAGAAAATTGATGGGTATAAACCCATCAATTTTCTGTCCATTTTGTTTAAGCCTTCTATTGACTGACACAGCAATGCCAATGATTAATACTTTCTTTCTTCTGCCTATAACGTAAATATACAACTTGTGTGTTCCTTCAGTTGATCACACAGAATCATAAAAACCTAACGAATTCTATTATTTTATTTTTTTCACAAACACAAAATGATGTTATTTTGCAAAGCATTAATGACAATAATCATCTTCAACGCTCCCGCACACTCCCTTCAGTCATATAGGTTCGCATGTTAGCGCGCGTATGTGTATGAATAATTACGTTTTAAGTGGGTTTGAGTGATTTTAGCAGTAGTTTAGCTTTCACATCATCTTCTTCATTTTCCACTTCTTTTTTCTCAATCCCTTTCTTTTTCTTCTTCTTTTTCTACTTTTTCTTCAGATTATGTGATTTTTCGTATCCATTCTGGTAGTGTCACTTCCCCATGTTTATTGCAGTTTCTTATTCTTTCTCGTTGACAATTCTCACGTCTGGTTTTCTGTCTTGAATAGGTTTGTCCGTTTGTATTTCTATGTTGCATAGAGTTTTATATCTTTCATTTTCCAATACTGACCGCGGATAATACTTGTACAGTAGTGTTGTTGTGTAAAGCACATTACTTTGGATAGTTTCCAGTGGACCATCTTCTCAACCAAGCCATGTCTTTTTTTTTGTATTTCTTTTGGTTGATATTATTTACCACTTCGTATCTTTTTCAACAGAGTCTACATTAAGCATTTTCTAGTATTATATCTAGTTTAGCTTTTATGAAGTTCGTTTTGATCGCGATGATTTGCACGGCTCTCGACAGCGATTTTGTTTAAGTGCTCTTATCGAATCCATGTTTATGAGTTTTCGTGCGTCTCTTCTTTTGGTCAGTCTTACAAATCTTCCACGTAGCTTCTTCCCTTCCAATTTAGCGTTTCTCGCTTTTTTACTTTTCAGATTCGTCGCTTTTTATATTGTTTCTGTTTGGCAGTGCTTTTTGCCGCAATAAGCAGCCTGTATTTTAGGTTATGTATTTTTCTAGTCATGTTATCGTATCATCCACGCAGCAATCTATGCTTACAATTCCTTCCGTTTACAGATAGTCGGTCAGCATCATTTTTCGGGCGCAGTGCATCATACATGGTCATTAGTTTATTAGTTCTTTGGTTCAGATACCTGAGTCATGCCGTTGTCTAGTTTATGAAGGTCAAGAATATATTACGAGACATATTTATTTCTGAAAAGTATTTATTCTTTTTATTACGTTTCCACTATATTTAATTATGTTCCACTACATGGTTTCGTTTCTATGTTCTTCTCGGCTATTCTATTCTAATCTTCTTTTTCATTTCTGTTCATTTAATGGCGGCCGTTTCGAGAACTCCAAGATATTTATAGTTATCATGTTCACCAAGCGATTACATCACATTTAACTTGAGCAGTTCTATTCTATCTGCTATTGCAAGTGTTCCCTTATACATCTCAAGTAGTGTATCTCTTTCCATTCGACTGTCCTAAATGAAGATTTAACTTGTATTTATAATATTTTCTTAGTGTTTGCCTATAGGTCGTTCATATACATAAGTTGGTTTATCTTTTCTTTTGTGTCTGTGAATTTTTATCGGCATTACACCTCCCGAGTAGCTTGTTGAGTAACTTAATTGCTATGATAATTAATAGTGGTGATAGAGGGTATTCCTGGAAAATGCCCATCTGTATTCTTATCCCTTCAGGTGTTTTCCTCCAGCATTGAGTTCCAGTCTCCATGCATCCATTATTTTCTTGATGAAGTTGATAATATTGCCATATATTTTGTACCTCTTGAAACATTCAATCATCCATGTTTAGAGTATTGTCTCCTAGGTGTTTGTAGTTGATCCATGGAATAGCTGTATTCTATTTTCTACTCTTTATCTTCTTCAGGACCTTTTGGTCCACGTATAGAAACTCATGTGTTATGCCGCTTCAAGCGTCCTTGATATATCTCGAGGTGTAGTCCGTTGTTATTGATGGAATGGTAGATTTGCCTGCACAGTGGTTATCTTTAAATTTTTCACATAGTTGGTAGGCAGGTTATTGGTCTGTAGTTGCTTGGGATTGGTTCTTTGCTGCTGTCTTTTATTAATTTAATCTGGCTTAAATATGGCTCTATCGTTAATCATCCACCCTGAATCGTTTCGTTTATACATCTGTTTAGGTTTTATGCCATTTTTTCATGTAGGCTTGTGGGATTTTAAAACCAGAATCTATATTTTATTGATTATTATTATTATTTGTACCCACTAGGAGTTATCACACAGATCATTGCCAGTGATTGCTCAAGCCGTGGTATTTCCTGGAGGCTGAATGACAACAAGCCTCCCCAGATTTCCAGTATTCTTCACCTCTTTTTGATAACCATCGCAAATAACCTTGCGGTATCGAAACAGACCCTTACCATTTATTTATCGCTGGTAAATACCATTGGTCTTCTCTGGGATTGGGTAGCATTAGACCTCACCAAGGTCCCAGCATTCTCCGCACTCTTCCAGTGGAGGTCTGGTTTGTGTTGTCTCTCCTCGGTCTTCTCATCCTCCTTGACCCTCTACAAATATTTTGCTTGGTGTTTTTTATTTTTTACTTTATTTTTTTATTTTTTAAATTAATTTTTATTTTTTATAGGGATAGGTAAGAAGGCAAGGGGAGAGGTTATGGTGTTTCTTGTAATTTCTGTTCATGTGTTCCTTTTTGTGTGGTGTTAGCGGAGGCCGGTGTAATTTATTAGGGAGATTATGAAGTGATGTTTCTTGCAGTTTCTGTTCCTTGGTTTGTGATGTGGTGTTCTTCGTGTAGTTTTGTTTTATTCCTGTGTTAAATACCGTGTGACTGGTTACCCTTTGTAGCTTATGCGGGCTGGTTTCCGCATTCAAGAATGGTTCTTAAGATTGCAGCTGTTTTGATAATTGCCGCCTTTTGTATGTTTTTGATGATCCCTTTGATTCCAATTTCTCCCAGTCTTTTCTCCAGATTTTTGGGGATTGTTCCTATTATTATTATTATTATTATTATTATTATTATTATTATTATTATTATTATTATTATTATTTGTACTCACTAGCAGTTCTCACACAGGTTATCAGTGATTGCTCACCGACAACCGGTGGTATTCCCTGGAGTCTGAGTGACAACAAATCTCCCCATATTTCCAGTATTCTCGACCTCTTTTCGATAGCCACAGCAAATAAACTTGCAGTATCGCAACAGCCGTTTACCATTGATTCTTCACCGGTAAAGACCATTGGTCTTCTCTGGTATTTGGGTGGCAATTAGCCTCCCCAAGGTCCCAACACTCTCTGCACTTCCAATGGAGGTCTGGTTTGTGCTGCCCCTCCTCGATCTTCTAATTTTCTTTGACCCTATGCAAATATTTGGTGTGGTGTCAGCCTAGGCAGGTACAATTTTTTTATTTTTTTATGTCTATGTTTAATTTATTCATTTATTTTTATAGCTTTTGGGGGGGAGCGAGGGAGCTTATAATTTTTCTATGTATTTCTTTCCTTGGTTCATTTTTGTGTCGTGTCAGCTGAGGCCGATGTAATTTAGGTGGGGGGTTCATAAAGTAATGTTTCTTGCAGTTTCTGTTCTTTGGTTTGTGATGTGGTGTTCCTTCTCTGGTTTTGAATTCCGCATTCGAGGATTTTCCTTAAAATTGCAGCTGTTTTATTATTATTATTATTATTATTATTATTATTATTAGTATTATTATTATTATTATTATTATTATTATTATTATTATTATTTACTCACAATGAGTTATCGAACGGGTCATTATCTGTGACCGTTCACTCTGTAACAACAATGTGTCCCGAGTGATAACAAATCTTCTCAGATTTTCAAAAGTTTCCGCCTTTTTCGATAATTGTTGACAACTATTTTGCGTCATCGCAATAGCCGGTTACAATTGACTTCTAGCTAACAACGACTGTTATCCCTCTCTGAAATTTTAGTGGCAATAATCCTCCACAAGATACCATTATTCCCCGCACCCATTCCAGTTGACGTCTGGTTAGAGTTCTCCCTCCTCGGTCCTTCCATCCCCCTTAACTCTTCGCGATTACAGTGTGGTGCTAGCCAGGGTTGATGAAACTATATGAATGCTTGTGTGTGACGAGGAATCTCAGATTATGAGGTTTCTATTATTATAAGTATTATTATTGTTGTTATTGTTATTGGTATTGTTATTATTGCTGTTATTAGTATTGTTGTTGTTGTTGTTATTAGTATTGTTGTTGTTGTTATTAGTATTATAGTCAAAGGAAATCAGCTGAAAGTCGTTGAGATAAAACGTAGAGAGTGAAATCAGCTGAGTTGAATAATTGCAATTTTGCAGAAAGTTGAGATAACTGGCGAATTCTAAGACGAGTTCATTTTGTTTGAGTCGAAAACACCTGAGACCGAGATATTGTCGAGGACTGACACCTGAAACATTGTGTTCCTCCTGTAAATGAATGGCTCTGATGATTGTATCAACACTTAAGCCGTTTGTGAAAGGAAGAAGAACATTCTGAATTAGTGACGTTATTCGGTTATTCCTCTCTGTGTAACTGATTTTGCCACTGAGTATTCATTAACAGCTCCACACAAACGTATTCACTTTTATATACTTAACTAACAGGTACACACGGTGTTGGCTATACATTAATTAAATTCCTAGAAAAGGTTGAAATTCATAAACATTCATTACATTATTATATCTACCCCATAATTTGTAAACAATTTATTCAAATAAAATGTTTTCATTTATTATTACAAATGTTAAAACTCGGTTTTACTCTTAATATTTCATACTGGAATAATTAAAGAAAATAAGTTTTTATTTTCATGTACTTAATTATCTTGGATTTACTTTTGTAGTCACGTGATAGTCGCTCATCCTTATTTTGTATTTTAGTCCCCACATTCCATGGGCGATGTTTATAACAAAGGGGGATTGCTGTTGTCTGGATCGGCTGTTGCTTTAAGTGCCTGTTATGTGAAGATTGTCAATCATCTCATAGTATGAATCATCATTCAACCGTCACTCTATCTATCCCATTAAGCATCATCCTCGAGTGAATTTTTGCCTTTAAAAGTGGTGACTCAGTGGATAAATAAATAACTCATATTTTATCACATATTTCCAAAAATTGTATAGTAATTAACATCATTGAATTTCTCTTAAAATGTTACCGTACACAACATTATGTTTAATCTTATTACAGGGTTTTATAATGAATAAGATGCAATAAAAACGTATTCATATTTACTAACGATTCACCGCTGATCAAGGTCCAAACGTCATTCGGGGATAACGGTTACTAAGTTTGTGTCAGGTCAATGGTGAGGCAAATACCTCGAGGATTGCAGACGATGGTCGGATTTGGGAAGATTTTTATTTATTTGTGAGCTCAACAAGAATTTGTTAACATTGGACTTGAAAACGACCATGTTATTGTTAGCTGGAAAGCAACCCCGTCGTATTGCGTTCCACATGCGGGTAGTTCGTGGAAATAAACTCTGCTCATGAAAGTTCCGTTTATTTTTATTTCTTTTTTATGGAAATTGCTTGAGACAATGTATTAAGTAACTTGATGTAAGAAGCAAAAGAATACTATTTCATGGTCAGAATCTAGCCAAAGATGAGTGTTAGATAGATAAATTTTGACCCAGAAAACAGCACATCTTCCTCCTTTGTCAACAAATCGCTCATGGAATATGAAGACTATAGGACAAAATAGGAAAAGCGAGAGTTACGATGCTGTCGAAAGTAAACTCAAGGCCCACTTTCCAGTCTCCTTCAAGTACACAGGTGAAGAAAGGAAAATTATTTATAGTGGTTGTAGAGAGACGAGTTTTTCTGCGGATGTTTTTAAGGGGGTAACCATAGATTTGAGCCTAGTCGAGCATCTACCATGAAAATGATGATAGAGTAGAGCAATACTAGCAACGTCTCTTCTGTGAGAAAGAAGTTGTAGGGGAAAGAAGCGAACATCTCACACTAGATTTCGAAGTCGGTTCTGGCACAAATTCAGCCCCAAACGAGATTATTGTAAAAACTCTAAAGAAAATAATGCAACCATTTTATTTTTTTATAAAATTTAAGAAAGAAAAGATGTGCTTGATCTTGGTTTAGGGCTTTAATAGCAATAACATTGTTTTACAGATAGAATATACTCTATACTAAACACCAATGCATATTTATTTGTATCTATATAAATCTTGCTTTTAAATTCTGAGAATATTATGAACTGCAGCTACCTAGAGAATACAGGAAAGTGAAACGTCCGAAAATTTGTGCAAACAGAAATAACCATAATGCAGATGACAGTTCGAAACATAAAAATGGCAACGACAAAACGATCTAACCACATGAATAGCGCCTAATATCATCATCATTCACATTTTATATAATATCATCATCATTCACATTTGATATAATCAAGAAATGTGCGAGTAAATATCACGCGTTCATTTGTTTGATAACCTTTACGTAAAAGTGGATTTCAAATTCGTATACTTAAATGATATTAAACAAACCTGATTGTAATTTATTTACGAATTGAATTTATTTACGCAGTTTGAATTGTTGGATAAGTTCAAGATTGTTCAACATGAATTTCCAAATTATACGTAGGCGGAAACTCTACCTATTTACTGGCAGTTCCTTGTATACAACCGACATACAAATATTTAGTCCTTTTTCAATAGCTTTTCTTGTTTTCTCACGAGTGCTTATTAGAACAAACAAAATGTTCAATTTATTAAAATAAGCAAGTACAATTCTTCACTCTACAATAAAGAAAAATGTGTATTTACGTATATATTTATGTATAAATATACATCCTTTCAAATGATATATCCTTTAAAATTCAAGAAAAATAAGCCCATAGAAAAATGTTAATATATACTAGACACTTAGGTGTCTAGACTTTCGTCTAGGAGACGAGCTATGACTTAAAGTAATAAAGGATCTGTTCAAACCTCACTCTCTGATTTATTCGATGACGTTATCCACAGTGCATTGTTATCCCCATCTGTTTTTACGAATGACATAATCCTTTAGTAACGTCATCATTTACGATGTCATCCTTTGTGGTGTCATATTTTGATGGGGTCATCCTCTATGGTGTCATTCATTGTGTACGGGAACAACAAAATAAACAAGATTACAAACAAGATTACAAAGTTACACATCCCACGGAGTTTTAGGAGTATGTATAAGGATAGATAGATTTGAATCTTTTAACACGGCTGTTGTTTTTAATCTTTATATATAGAGAGATTTATATACATATATATATATATATATATATATATATATATATATATATATATATATATATATATACATTTATATATATATATATATATATATATATATATATATATATATATATATATATATATATATATATATATACAGGGTGTTTCAAAAGTCTTGGGAACATTACAAATGCGTATATCTCATGAACTATTCCAGGTAGAAAAATAGAAACTGGTGCCATTTTAAAGCTTGCTTAATCAAGTTTTTGGTCATACTAATGATTTTCGTGTTATCTTTCCAGGTGCAGTAATGGCGTTCTCTAAACAAGACAAGGCATTTTGCGTCCTCCAATTTGCAAAGACTGAATCGTGGACATGTGTTCAGCGTGCATTTCGCAGGAAATTTAAAAAAGAAGCCCCTGAAAGGAAATCCATTGTCAGATGGCATGCTAAATTTGTGAAAGATGGGTGTTTGTGCCCAAGTAAGCGAACAGGTCGCCCTTCAACTTCAGAAGATGCAGTTGAGCAAGTTCGGACAGCCTTTCAGCGGAGCCCCCGTAAATCAGTGAGAAGAGCCAGCAGGGAACTTCAGCTTGCTCCAGCAACTGTCTGGCGTGTCTTAAGGAAACGACTGCAAATGGTACCTTACAAGCTCAAGTTGGTCCAAAAGTTGAAGGACACTGATAAGCCACTTCGCCGTGACTTTTGCATTGCAATGCAAGAGAAGTTGGAAGATAACGGCTTTGATGACCGGCTTGTTTTTAGCGATGAGGCGACCTTCCATCTGAATGGCAAAGTTAACAAGCATAACACTCGCATATGGGGTACTGAGAATCCTCATGAACTTCTTGAGCACGAGCGAGATTCACCAAAAGTGAACGTGTTTTGTGCAATTTTCAAGAAAGGTGTCTATGGACCGTTCTTCTTTGAAGAGGCAACTATCACTGGTGAATCCTATCTCAACATGCTGGAAGACTGGTTAATGGCTCAGTTGGACAAGCAGAATCTGATGACTTCATTTTTCAACAAGATGGTGCACCACCACACTGGAGTCTTAGAGTAAGGCAGTTTCTTAGCACAAGGCTGCCTGGTAGATGGATTGGGAGATCTGGGCGAGGTGATGACGTTCTCATGCCCTGGCCTCCTAGGTCTCCAGATCTTACCCCGTGTGACTTTTTCCTTTGGGGCTTTGTCAAGCAACAAGTCTATGTGCCGCCCCTTCCAAGAGATATTGACGAACTAAAGGCTCGAGTAACCGCAGTTGTGGGAACCATTGACGTCAAGATGCTGGAACGCGTTTGGCAGGAAATGGACTATCGACTATATGTCTGCCGTGTGACGAATGGTGCTCATATTGAGCAACTTTGAAGATTCCCCACAAAACTTGAAACTTTAACCTTTCCAACGGTACCAATTTCATTTTTCAACTCCTAATAGTTTTTGAGTTATTAAAAATCGTTATGTTCCCAAGACTTTTGAAACACCCTATATATATATATATATATATATATATATATATATATATATATATATATATATATATATATATATATATATATATATAATGCTAAAATGCAAGTTTCTGTCTATGTGACTAGTCGAATATTGTAAGACGACTTACTGTGTGCCAGCTTGAAATAAGGTTTATTTTCTCTTTCCAGAGAGCTGTTGGCCTCATTGGTTAAGATGTTGGGGTTAGAGTTAAAAGCTGACTCGTGTCTGGGTTTCGAATCGTGCTACTGGCTTAACAGTTTTCTGCACACTGATGATTCCGCGAGGATGAATTGCATACGTATGTGGATAATAATAAAAAGTATTTATTATTAAATAATTATATATATATATATATGTATATATATACAGATATATATATATAAATGAACACATTATTAAATGAGATGAAGACCCCCATCCCTACCTCTCTATTCTCACCCCTCCTTTATTTGTTTTGTCCCTTCTCTACCCGTCTCCCTAAAGATATAAATAGTTATGGGTATTCAATCGCGGAGATTTGTTCCATTTTAATTCTGGAATAGGTAATTCATCGGAACTAAGGTTCTTCTTTCGCTAATTTTGAGGTTCTATGCACATATGCTTTCATATGTTATGTATTTATAATTGAGCTATTTGGGATTTGTTGCATGTATACCTTTCTGAT
>OY744545.1:24084457-24139457 GCA_963556195.1 Sepiola atlantica | reverse complement strand
ATTTTGAATATTTGAATATATCCTCATGTCAGAGAGACCGAAGACACCCGAGGATGGTGTCTAGTAGGTAATTCAAACTCTATATATCGGCGTGTGTTAAATTAAGCACAAACGCTTCTGTATAGCTTACTTGTAATAAGTATATTTTCATACTACTACTAAATATTACTCATCTATTGAGAACAGTTGAAGTAAATACTGAAACAAAAAGTATATATTTTTTATCATATTAATGTATCAGATTGCCAGAAGTATACATATATATATATATATATATATATATATATATATATATATATATATATATATATGTGTGTGTGTGTGTGTGTATATATGCGTGTGTGGGTGTGTGTGTGTGTGTGAAGAGTGAGAGATAAGAGTCAAGTAAAGATATAAATATTTACACACATATCGGTCAACATATTTCAGTAAGGTCATAGATATGAATAGATTGCAATCGACTTATGAAAACAGACAAAACGTTAAAAGGGGAATCAAAAGTAAAAACACATTAGAAAAAATAAATGCGTCCAAAATTATTGATTTTTTAAAATTTATTCATGGAAAATAATTTCTTTTCAAAAATAAGATTTTCCAATTGTTAGAAATACGCAAAAAATATTTTTTTAGATCTGAATGTTCGTTATTTATTTGATTTTGGTTTAATGGTTTCTATTCATGGAAAAGTAAAGTTATTCTATATGAACGAAAAAGCAAAACACAATATGAACGTAAACTTGATGCAGACTTTATTGAGCTCATCTTTCCTGTCCTTTTTATGTCAGTGTTTAAATCTTAATCTCCGCGTGTCCATTCGTAATAGGTTTACGCCCCTCGCTTAAGTCTGACATAGTATTTTAATGGCTATACAGGTTGACGAGAAGAAACTGCAGCTAAAGGTTCTCCCCGACGCAATGAGGGCGTGACGGGGTCCAGCGGCTAGTGTTGCAGCCCAACTTATGTGATCATTCAGTGATTGCAAATTCTGTGGGCTCGTAGCCTCCACTAGACATTTTTAGACCCACTCTCATGCTGGGTAAGGTAGTTGTTAAATAAATGTTGGCTGCAGTCTTTATGTCAGACTCACTCAATCTCGGGCACAAGGTTCGCCTTTCCGGGCTGGCAATTTGTCACAAATAGCACAAAGAACACGAACCGAGTGGAATACTAACAGAAGGGCCAGTGACTAGAAGAAGGGCAGCGACAAGAAACACGTCACTCAAAATCGTGCCTGACAAAAATATATTTAGCTCGCTAAATTGTGAGTAGGTTCATCTGGCAAAACAGTTGGTGACGTAGTGATGTAAAAAAAAACGTGTCTTTTTTAGCCCTCGCACGAAACTACTTTTAAGTGGTAAGGGAAGCCAGAAAACAAATAACAAGACAGACAACAATCCCAGACCACCCCGCCGACTAAAAAGAATTCGGCAAAAATAAGAAAATAATTCCCAAAGCTCAGATTGAATGAATATAAAACACATCTGTTCGCGTCTATAATTCCATTCAAATAATTATGCGAGCATGTGATCCTACTTAATTGCATCCCACTATAGCAAAATGTGACACAAGGCCCGAAGATGGGGCAATTGTTAGAATTCTTCATAGGGGCGCTCAGCCGATCAGCAATACCCCCACACCCAAGAGGTAACTCCTGGAAGGGTGAACTGAACTGAACTATACCTCATTCCGATAAAGAACGGTCTGATGGATCAAGCCAAACCCTAGGTGTCAAGGAGAATCTCAGCAGCTATTGAATTTCATGCGAACATCTGATTCGGAAGTGTATGCTCTTTATTATACATCGATTCCAAAGTTTGTCGTTCAAACAACATTTGGTTCATACATTTCAATAGAAGTCCGACTGTCTGGTGTGAAAAAGCCACTATTGTTTGTATTGAGAACTTAATATCGATTTTTCATTCAGTAGTTAATATCGATTAACTATTTGATCACCCCTTTAAGGTTTACTCGGTGTGTGGTATTTAAAATGACCGTGATTACCCCCTTGTACTAGATCTCTTTAATACACTTTGAACTATATACAAGGTATATATATATAAAGTAACTGGTGTGCTGTTTGCTGTGTAGACTATAGGAAAAAGAGAGATAACTTGATTATATTATTATCTTTGGAATATATAACTGTAACTTGAGCTTTCTGTAACTATGTGTTCATGTGTTTTTACCTCCTCATTTCCGGGTCGTTCAGCGATGAACACTGAGGAACTAACCGTGAACAGAGAGCAAAGAAATTACAAGACTTTCGCCTATACTAATTTGTAAGAAAAGGATGATTAAAGACGAAGAGAAAAACAAGGCTTTTCTATAAACAAATACTTTATATATATACATGTGATATATATATATACATGTGATATATATATATATATATATATATATATATATATATATATATATATATATATATATATATATATACATGTGATATATATACATGTGATATATATAAATACATGTGATATATATAAATATATGTGATATATATATAAATACATGTGATATATATAAATACATGTGATATATATATACATGTGATATATATATAAATACATGTGATATATAAATATTTTTATGACTTACACAGCTGAGTGTACGCGGCCAGAAGTAAGGACTGTGAATTTGTCATTTTGTTGAAAGGAAATAAGTAGAGTAAGTATGTGTCGGCTGCTGATCGTTATTTCTTCTTTGGGGAGCTGTATATTGTCAAGTGATGATAGCCGTACTCGGAGTGTCTAGTCGACTGTTCTCAGAAGAGAGTGTATACGTGTTTATTTGTGGCTGTCTGGCAACTCTGTGTCTGGTCTGCGAAACCTACAGGTCTCAGGATGGAGTCATAAAAAGATCTCGTAGAAATTGCTACGCCAAATAGCCTGATTGGTAATCGTATGACAAAAAACATCATTAGAGTGGCTCTCTACCAGAGAAAATAAAAAAGGCAATGTTTATCAATGTGACACCATCAAGAGAGTCGATACCACGGAATTGAGGGACATCCAATGAAAAAGATATTTTGCACAATGCATAGAGACCTGTTGGAAAATCGTGGAAAAGTGCATACGATTCGAGGGGTCTACTTTGAAGTGACTACCCTGCAGTTTGTTGTTTGTAATTGAAATGGATTGCTTACGACACGAATCCCGGTAGTCTATAGACCCACCCCGTCTATAGAAGAGTCTACGTGGCGCTATATGGTTAATCCATTGCAGGAATAGCTACAGAAAGCTTTTATAGTTGCAACTTCTAATTAACTACGGCGTTATTAATTGTACGGTGTGATGTTATTTGGTTTTAGTTTTGTTTTTTCGAGATTACCTTGTGTATTGGAAAAATGATGGTTGTTTTAACTAAGAGATGTTCACGGATGTTATTAGAATTATTTTTTACAACAAAAGTATTGTCCGAAATATCATCCTCCGACTATAGGTGACGTTAAATAGGAGTTGGTTCGGTCGAGTTGGTAGCTTGCGAAAACAGTATTTGTTTTCGCGACCTAAGCTCGAATTCAACACCGTGAAGGTACGCAGTAGAGCCATGGACATGCTGTTTACGTTACCAACCAAACCATATGCAGGTAAGAAGCGAAACATTAAATACCTAGTCTGGTCTGTAAAAGTCACCCAGAATTACCTTTTATCAAAGCCGTAGCTGAAGCTGCATTAGCCAATTAAATAAATAAAACGATGTGTAAATAACAGTGAAAACACTGTACTATTTTGGTTAACTGTATAAGCAGCCTCAACTAGACTCCACAATCGAATGGCCCAAAACACAATTCGATATCAAGGAAGGGCATGAAAACGATACGACATAACGAATTCAATAAGCTAGTTATTAATCGTAAGAACCGAAAAAAACGCTGATTAATAGTGAGGATAGAAGGCTTAAATAATAATGTAAGACATGCTACCCCTCGCATTAGGCCACCTTCACTTTTAATTGTAGGGTGACATAGGTCTCATTTTGCAACATCGACGACACTATAAGCACCTCAACTGACAAGCGTCATTCACGTATGTAAATTCGTTCATTTTCCTCACAAAATGTAACAAAATAAAATTCGTAGTTTTTGCACTATTCTCATCTTGAATGCTACTCTCACAACGTTCGGCCGATGTAACCTCCGACCTTCTTCGTGGGCATCTTGTCGAACTAGGGATGTTTTATGTCGAACTCGGTTATCTATACATAATTTTGAACTGAACGCTTTATTTTATCCACGATGGTAGATTGTTCTTATACCGTCAACCATGACCGGATAGAAGTTGTACTTTTTATTTTATCCTTACTATCACCCGTAGTGAGGATTGTACCTTCAACCTCCAAAGGACTGTCACTTAGATCGGATTGTACTTAATACTTTTATCCGTTGCGCCACGTGTCCGCGTTGCACCTAAAAAAACGTCGAATGTTACATCGGCCGATTTGTTGTGAGAAGATGAGAATAGTATTTTAAATAGTCAAAATAATACAAATTATCAATCGCCATCTAAAAAATTTGAAACAAAGTAAAATTAATAAAAAAAGAATAATCACAATCAAAAATATTCTCGGTACATGAGAATATCATACGATATCATTTTAATGTTAAACAATACGATTTTAGCCACAAATAAATTATGCACGCGGTTCTTCGTTTCTTTCATCGCCGAATATAAAATTGAATATTTTATTCAAGGACGCTATAAATTACTGACACTACACAATATTTTAATTTTTTTTTACATTTCATTTTCAGAGTTCACGCCTCATTTTCCATGTTTATTTTATTTTTATATAAAAAATCAGACAGTTAACTTTTTTGGTAAACATCTAGAAGAATACTCATTTCAGGACTACACAATATTTTAATTATTTTTTTTGTGTGTGTGTAATTTAATTTTAAGATTTCATGCCTCATTTTCCATGTTTTTTATTTTCATATAGAAAATCATAAAATTAACTTTTTTATGTTCATATAGAAAATCATAAAATTAACTTTTTTATTTTCATATAGAAAATCATAAAATTAACTTTTTTATTTTCATATAGAAAATCATAAAATTAACTTTTTTTTGTAAACTACTAGAAGAAGACCCGTCTCAATAAAATAAATTCCCCGAAAAAAAGAGTTTTGCACCACTTTTAGGCCTCCTAAACGAAAATTAAAATCAATATATATCGATAATATAATTCTTATTCTAATTTTGAGCAAAATCCATGTACATGATTTTCATTCTAGAAAATGTCTAAAAATTAAATTTTAAGCTTAAGGGGTCTTGAAACGGAATTGAAATTCAGGGGATATCGTTTAAGTGGGGTCTAATGACTATGGATCAAATTTAATGCAAATCAGCAAAAAATTTAATTTTCAAACGGTAAGTTGTGCCCATATGATGCCCCCTATAAACCTTTAAAACACTCCAAAGAAACGAAGAGTTGAAGAATATTTATTAATAGATTTTTAATGCCTATTGTTCAAATTTCACAAAAATCGAAGGTATCTGAATTTTCACGAATTGAATTCACACTCTCTTTACCCCCTTTGTATAAAACTAAATTAAATTAAATAAAGTCCACATTACACACCCTTACGCTGAACAGCTGTGTTTCAAAATTAATAATGACCAGTTAATTATTTGGGGGTTAATCCATGCACATATAAATATATAAACAGATACACATACCAAACTTTATATAAATCGAGATTAATAGTGACTCAAAAATGCTACCCACTCATGGAATTGTTGTGGTTAAACCATATTTGGTGCAAGTAAACGTCAGCCTATGCCTGATTGACCACCAAGTTTCAGTCATGAATATTCAACTGTTTTTATTTTATCGGCGTCCAATGATATGCTCCAAATTCTTCGAGCACACCTGGATATGAATTATTTTGGCTGTGGACATCTTCAGTTCAGAACTAGTTTGGAGAATGTTTTGATAGAAATGTTCTCTGAGATAACCCCACAGATAAAATATATGGGGATGTAAGATCCGGTGAATGTGAAGCCCATTCAATATCACACTTCTTACCGATGAAACGATCACTAAAGTGTCCCCGCCGCATATCATAGAACAGCGTAAACAGATAATGTTCCACATTTATGATTAAACTTGGTGGGCAAGTCACACAGAAAGGATTGCGCATTTTATTAACGATTCTATGAGTGCTGTGGTAGTGTTTAGTGAGGTCACGCGATAGAAAAAAATACAGTTGAATTAAAGTGATCCGCACAAGGTGGTGTATAAGACCCCCTAGTTTTTTTTTAAAAATAGAATAGGGCCAAACTTATATGGTCGCATTTAATGTTACTAAGATAAAGGGTGTTTGAATTACCTACTAGACACTATCCTCGAGTGTCTTCGGTCTATCTGTGCAAGGGTTTGTCAGGATAAGCTGACATGAGGATACGTCCCCCTACAAGTTAACTGTGACAAAATATTCAAAATAACATAGTATTCGAACCCCAAATAAGATCTCCTCGACACGGCTAGACACTGGCTCATACAAGGAATAATGCACATTTTCCAAGTAATGTTACTTGAAGTAATAGCACTTAGCTGAGTACGCCACCAGACTAGATGATTTTTTGTCTTGGAATCCGGTAAGACCAAAAGACCACAAGAAAAATATGCTATAACATAGTTCACGGGTCAGTTGGACAGGAAAATTCATATTCTTAACTTTTTTACTAAAAGTTTGACAGGTAAAGGAGAACCTTAATGAAATATACGAATATCTATGTATCTAATATAGAGATCAAGTGTTAGTCCTATGAAGGGTGCTCTTGATTTCTGAGAACTTCGTTTGAAGTAAAATGAAACAAAAGATAAAGCTCATTTTCTTTAACAGTTATGAGAAACCTTTGCCAGCACTGATTGTCATGGCGGAAGGCACCTACCCCGAGATTCTAACGTGTAAACACCTCGACCAGACATTCTCAGTCAACATAAAGTAGAATTAGTACATAGAAAACGCTGCCAAGTCTGCTGCAAAGAAGGCAGGTTCGCTCGACCGGGCTAGAAAACTGCTGACACCTACTCGTATCCTAGGAAGCCAGAATTCACATATTAGAGTATTGTTGCCGCATCAAGGTTAGTGCACTAAACACTAGCCTCACCCTCGTGGACAGGGTGCAAAAATGAATTAAAAACCTAATAAGTCCAGCACTGTCTGCCAACCATCAGCCATTGTCGTATCGCCTCAGTGTTGCATTCCTGTGCTTGTTTTGCAATTACTTCCAAGTGCTCTGATGAACTTACTACACTTGTACCCCTTCAACGAAAATACACTCAACCCACTTGACTATCAGCCAAATTTCACCCCTTCACTGTAGAGATTCATAAATGCCGGAAGATTTCCTACTCTGATAGGTTTTTTCTTTAGACCACTTCTCTTTAGAATTCCCTCCCCGCTTTCCCGACCGTACGAACATGCAGGAATTTAAATGTAACGTGAACAAATATCTTACTACCCAACTTCCCACGCAGGTTGCCCCTAAAAAGTTGTCCTCTATCATAGTAACTCCTTACGCTTCAGTGGAAATATATCTTGTTGAGGCGAACAAAACATGATGTGAAATCAAATTAAACAACTTTTTAGGTTTACTTACGAATCTATTAATAAAAATCGTTGATTTATGAACGAACGCTGAAAATCCTATAAAAATCTGATAAATTCCTGATGTATAGTAATTTCTTTAACCAGAGAAATATGTTTAAAAATTATTTACATGAGGATTGAAAAATTGGATCATGTTGACTATTGTTCATATCTTAGGTGTTATTCTTACAACGTTTCGGCTGATATAACCTCTCACCCTTTTCAGGTCCGCAAGGACCCGTAGCGCAACTGATTTCAGTGCTAAGTATAATCAGTTGTAAGTGACAGTTTAATCCTCAGTGCAGGCGATACTTAAGAATACAATTACGAATTCCTTAAGACTTCTACCCGTTCCTGGCTGAGTGAACTAGAACAATTTACCCCTGTGGTTCAGTTTGAATTTCCGTATCGATTCCAGAGTGCAACATAAATATTCCCGAATTCAACAAGGCGTACTTGAAGAAGGTAGGAGGTTACAACATTCAAAACGTTGTGAGAATAAGACACAAGATCAGAAGTGTAGTTCGTATAATCCAAATAATACTAGAAATGTTGTGTGTACATTTAAAATGGGGCTGCTATTATAACAGAATGTAAAAACATACAAATAGAAACAACTGATAAAAAACAAAGTAACATTTCACAAATCCTTTATGATATCAAGCATTTACCAAACTTGCTAAGTATAGAAGGAGACATTTTATAGAAACTCAAATAATAAAATGTATGTTATACTTATGTGGGTTGAACGGTTCCTTTCCTATTGAAACGACGAATTGTTATAAATGTATACATATAAGTAAAAAAAACTAAATATATCTATACTGCAGAGACTTGTAGAAAGTTGTTTCTATTGAATGCTGTAAAGAATTTTATGTTACTTTTATTTATATTTTTATATAAAATAATATTCTACTTATATTCTTAGAGAGAAATAAAAAAAGAAGTTGGATGTTTTTTTGAAAGCTATCGCGTTGATTTTTTAAAAATTTCTTTAGTTTGGTTTAATACATGATTTGGGTTTGTGGTGGAGAATTTCTGTTGACATTTTTTTTTTTTTTTTGTATTTTATTTATGTGAATTACTTAATCTTCCTCCGTCGAATGTAGTCATTTTCCTGTCGCGTGTTTGATTCTCACCTCCTCAACATACTCTACATTGTTTACTTTATTATTTTACTTCAGTTCGTTTGGAGAGATCGCCCCTCCCCCTTCTGGGGCTAACATTTGATTTCGCTACGAGTTAAATTTATATCCGATGGCCTTTTTAAGGATATATGGTGTCTCTTTTAGGGCTGCTATGTGTACTTCCCTACAGTTTTGCCTTCCAGGTATTGCGTCTAAGTATTTTGTTAGATTTTTTTCATTAGCTTAGTTGCCTCCAACACAACCGGTATAATATTTCTTTCTTTCAGGGACCATGTTATTTTCAAGTCATTTCTGAGGTCCTTATATTACGTAAGTTTTCGCGTCTGGCTCTATTAATGCAAACGTCATTCGGAACGGCGACATCAATGATGAGAGCAGTCCTTCCAGGTTTGTTCCATATGACAATGTCTAATTTGATGATCTTGTGTTTTATGTATCGGTACGCCTATATATATATATATATATATATATATATATATATATATATATATATATATATATATATGAAAGTGTCCGCGTAGTTATTTAGGCTACTGCCGATCGCGATAGCGGTCTTTCTGCAGCTTCAGTTGCTTAGAGACTTCTGACCACGACATACCAGTCGAGGATCCGTTATCTTTTATCTGTCGGGCTGTGGTATTGATTCTGGGTAGTCCTAAGCGGTACACCTTCCCAGGCCTTGACGCTCCTCTTTGGGGATGAGTTAGTTTATTGCTAACTGCATGAGGCGCCCTAACCGGGGAATTCCGATGGGTCTTCCCAGGCAATTTTTAGTAGGCCAGTGCCCCTTCTTTAGAAGCGCTGGCTTGTATCTCTCAGCCTTCCGGCCTTGTGCCACATCTTACTGCGGTGTGAAAAATGTAAATACAGCGTTCTGTTGACGTACGTTCGGAGACTGAATGCGTTTACACGTCTTAATACATCGGTATATTTTAAGGTATGGAAGTAAGTTTTCAATAATTGGTACCGCGCTAACTGTGGACTAGGCATTCTGTGTTCAAGTTCCATCGATGGGGGGTGAGTAACTGCTACTAATGCTAGTAATCTTATGATACTGAAATAATACCGTAAACTACATTCTTGAAGGAAATCTCTAATATAAGAAGGCGTCTCTTACGTGACATTATAAACAAATTATATTTTTAGGCACGACCTAGGAAAGGTAAAAAAATAAATACCACGTGTCTTTTATCGTCACGTGGTATCGTAGAGCCACACTCCTCCACATACTTTTATATATTGCACGCGCTTAGAACGTAATCACTTTCCCATGTAGCATCTCAATATTATAGACTCTCTTTTTCAAGTTGTAAATTACTAGCCGTTTAAAAAACTAAACCGTAAAGACATATTTGTAAAGACATCAAGATGATTTCACGAATAAAATCGACATTACTCGCGAAAAGGGAAAGAAAAATGGAACAAGAAACCCATGGAACTTACACCAATTGGACCGAAATACTAAATGGACTATTCGGAAAATTGAAAAAATAAAAAAGTCTTATCAAGCAAAATACTCCGTGTTATTTTATAATGCCTAAATATATTATAAGAATTAAATAAGTTTTCTCTACACTGACGATTTCCGTAAAGATGAAACTTAATAATTAATTATAAATATTTGTTTTTTATCTACATGCGTATACGCATGTAGATAAAAAACAAATATTTATAATTAATTATTTGTCGCCTAGGCTGGACTCTGTAGCGAATAGTATAAACACAGCCGCCATCGTGGCTTCAATGCGATGTTCATTTCGAACGTTGAACTCTTTACGACAGCTACCTTTAAATAGGATTAATCTTTCGTTGATTTACCAAGTTGTTGATAACGACCGTGTGAGCTGCGACGTTGGAATTTGAGTTAGAAATATAACTCGTGTTCCGGTGTTCGCGTCGAGCAACCGGTGTGAATAATTCTTCTCTACACTGACGATTCCCGTTAGTATGAAAGGTATACGTATGTAGATAAAAACAAATATTTATAATTAATTGAGCCGCACTGATGAGCTGTGAAACAGCGAAACAGGCTGTATGTGGATGACTATAAAAAGCTCCCTCCGGGTAGAGCTTATTTTTGTAAGGGTATCGTCAACGGCCATTAGCTTTAAGGCAATGCTCATTAGGTAAAACTAATTTCGAGCTCAGGCATTTGCAATGTTTACATTTCGTTACATTGAGATATCACTTACATTCAGTCAGGGGTTAGCATCGCCGACTGTCAGCTCGACGGTTGCGTTTCGATCCCGGCTTGAGACACTAACTGGTCTAGCCGCACTGATGAGCTGCGAAACAGGCTGTATGTGGATGACTATATATATATATATATATATATATATATATATATATATATATATATATATAATGTCATCAACAGACTGACTGTTTCGCAATATATTTGATAGTCGGCGACTCTAGCAACTCGGCTACGATATATATATGAATACTTTATATAAACACTGACGTCTACTTCAGAGTACTCTATTTGTTGACATTTCTTCCGATTCTACTAATGGAATTCTTGGCTCAGTCGTAAAGCGTCGGGTGTTGATTTCTGGGATCCTGGTTTCGAATCTCGCTTCGTCTTGCCACGGTAACGAGTCATACATAACGAAATACGTGTCCGTGTATATATATATATATATATATATATATATATATATATATATATATATGATAACGTAAACTCGTGTTAAATAAAGTCAGATATTTTAACTTTAGTTGTATTTTAATAAGAAAAGAAAAATGTCTTATATCACTTTTACAAATATAAAATATGAAGCAATTACACATCTTTAGGACACCAGTAAATACTGCAGTTGTAAAATTAGCTCAATGGATAGACTTGTAGGTCTCAAGGAGCTCATATATTTCTGTGTGAGTGGATAATGCAAAACGTCGCATTTAAAAAAGAAGGATTAACATTTGACTCTGAAATCAAATTTTCATAAACAGCCATATAAAAAGAAACGTATAAAATAAGACCGTATTGTTTATGAATATTGATGCGTATTTTGAGTTTATGTGTAATTTTACAATTCCATTGTCTACCTCGATCTGTAACGAAATGACAGTTTTATTCTGTAATTTTGTTCTGATGAAGATATTTGTATTAATTGTTTTCTCGAATATGAGTACACAAACAGGTTTTGGTAATCTTGAATTATTTAGAACATGTTTACATAATATTTATTAGGTCATAAATTATGTATTCTTCCGAGTTATTTATATATATATATATATATATATATATATATATATATATATATATATATATATATATATATATATATATATATATATATATATATATAAATATAGAGGCAAAAATGCCTTCAAAAACCATGTATTAGATGCGAGTAATTAAATCAAAAGAAAAATAAAAATATTTCGAAACATTTAATAAAATATTTCAAAATACCTTCCGTTTTTTTTTTCTTCATCTTGATTTTTTTTTTTTAGCTAATATTTCGCTTGACAAAAACAAGCTTCAACAGAGCCAAGACAAATAAAGGTATAACCTTTTTTTTTCCATAATTTACTTCCTGGTGTTGGTGAAGTGTCACGTCCGGTGTTGTGGACTATTGTTGAAAATGTCTGTTTTAAATAGAATAGAACTTGATTGCGCATGGTCGCTGCGAGTTATAAATTCCTAATTTATAACTCGCAGCGACCATGCTCAATCAAGTTCTATTCTATTTAAAACGGACATTTTCAACAATAGTCCACAACACCGGACGTGACACTTCACCAACACCAGGAAGTAAATTATGGAAAAAAAAAGGTTATACCTTTATTTGTCTTGGCTCTGTTGAAGCTTGTTTTTGTCAAGCGAAATATTAGCTAAAAAAAAAAAATCAAGATGAAGAAAAAAAAAACGGAAGGTATTTTGAAATATTTTATTAAATGTTTCGAAATATTTTTATTTTTCTTTTGATTTAATTACTCGCATCTAATACATGGTTTTTGAAGGCATTTTTGCCTCTATATTTATATTAACTTACAAAAGATGCTTTATAAAATGAACTTTCCTAATTTATATATATATATATATATATAAATATGCATAACTAAGCAAGATTAGGTTTAAAGCTCTTAAATCCATACTAGAACTGTCTACGTGGATACATGATGTTGATTAACAATCATTTCTAAGTGATGGTCTTCTGGATGTATAAGATAATAACTAAGAATAACACAATAATTAATTAACATTTCCACCTGTTAATGGCTGACGGAACAAGAACAATTTACCCCGTCGATTAAATAAAGCGTTCAATTCGAAATTCGCGAGTTCAACATACAGTTTTCCAAGTTCGAAAAGATTAACTTAAAGTAGGTCGGAGATTACATCAGTTGAAACGTTGTGAAAATAACAACCAAGATGAGAACACTAGTCCAAATCATCCAAATGATAAAAATTATAAATGCTTATCTAAAACAAATTCTGAAACAAGGCTTAGAAATATCGTTAAATACGATTGTAATATTGGCTTTGACGAATGCGAGAAATAAAAGAGCCAATTCTTAACTGATGAAGAAATGGAGAAAAGGCTGAGATGCTGAGATGCTAAATAATAAATCAGAAGATGCTGGTCATTTTCAGATATTTTTCATCTCGATTGATGAAGTAAAAGAGAAGCCAATTTAGGAATTTAATAGGAAAATTGTCTTCATAAATTAGATTTAATTGGACTGACTCTCTTCAATTTCGTTCACATCATTCAGAATCTGAAAGTTCAAATTTAGAATGTGTTTTTTTTCCTTTTTTACTTTGAATAATTCAATTTCACAAAAGTCAATATACACTCGTATCATATTAATCTTGTTCGAATGTCTACTGACTAGCAGAAGTACCACTCTACGCAAAGTGAGAAATTTTAAGAATAATGTAAATATGTAAGAGATTCGTTACCGGAAATAACTCTAGCAATGGAATGGTATTTAAGAATCTGGGTAATATTTGCAACACAGCTCTATAATAATGGCTATATAAATATCACAATTAAATATACAAAACAATATACTAATAAGATATTAATAATAGAAATAAAAATTGAAGAAAGAGAAATATCTTCTGGTTCTTTCCACCCTGGAACCAAATTCTAAAAATAAAACTTGGCAAGAAATTCTTAAATTTAATCGAAAACCACTTCACCGTGACGAAACCCTTGCAAAAACTATTCAATAAAAATAACTTAATACTATCCTATAGTTGCTGTAAAAACTTTGAAATCATAATCCAAGCCACAAAATGAAAAACAATGAAAAGAAAATGAGTAGAAAAAGGGATAAATATACCAAGCATAACAATAACAATAAAAAGAACAATAATGTAATCGCAAAGAAATAGTTATAACTCAAACAATCACCAAAATAGAAGAAATAAAGTTAATAATGGAGAGAACAAAACTGTAACTGTAGAACTTGCGTATATTGCCCATTTCAAATAACTGCTTAATCAAAAGCATCGCTTACTAAACTACAATATTTGTACATGAAAACCAGACTAGAACATGCTACATATGGTAAAACCGCACTTAATGTTTAACTAAAGCACATTCAATAACAAAAAAATAACGATTTAAAACATCACTACTGGGAGATCAAAGAAAGTGGATGCTGGCCAATCGAGTGGAAAATATTACGATATGTCAGGACATGCCGATAGTTAGACCATTCTCGTAGATTATGTTTGAACAAAAAGATACAAATTAAAAATGTTAAAAATCCCACAAAATTACTAAACTTTGTAAACGAAACAGAAAAAAACACTGTAGACACAGAATGAACTTTACTTTAGGATAGTTTCGTCCAGAGCTGGCTTCTTCGACAACGAAGCCAGCCTTGAACGAATTACGTTTAATACAAAAACACAAATTAATTGGTGTAGGCTGATTTAATGTTCATACTTTTTTTCTAAAAGCTCTACTTTTTATTGAGCACTTAAAATATTGGTTTAAGTTCATTCTATCAACATATTTGAACTTGATTAATTATTAATTAATATATATTATATATATTAACATTGTATATATATATATATATATATATATATACATATATATATACATATATATATATATATATATATATATATATATATATATATATATACACACAGAGTGTGTGTACGAGAGAGAAAGAGAGATCATGTTGAATTTAGTCAAGAGAAAAGCTGAGAAATCAAAATTGTTCTTTTCCAAACTATCATAATTCTCATTCAAAATGCTGTTGACGAATCGCAAGCGTGTGTACATAACCCGGATAAATAACCAGCGTCTTCTTAAATTGAGCGAGCTAGTCCAATTTAGTAAATTCTACTCAGTCTTCCGGTGTATAATTGGTAATTTAACAGCAGTGCCCCCTGGCGGCTTGGAGAAGCGGTTGGGGTAGCTTTAAATTAGTCTCTAAATATCGCATACTAATGAGTAATAACATATTGTGGAAAGCCTAACCCAATCGATTGCATCGTTGGTTTTATCACGTGACTTGCACCTCCGGGCAAGACAATTTGGACTTTAATTAGTCTTAATCACATTCGTCGGTATTTTCTTGCAATCTCTCAAGTATCAGGTTTTAGAGCTGTTTTTATTTTATTTGTTTAAACCTGTTTATTGTATTGGTATTATCATAATGCTTTTATTTCTCTCTCTCTCTCTCTCTCCCGCTCTCTCTCTCTCTAATCTATCTATCTATCTATCTCTATATATATATATATATATATATATATATATATTTCTTCCTCTCGCTCTCTCTCTCTCTCTAATCTATCTCTCTCTCTCTCTCTCTATATATATATATAAATTTCGCTCTCGCTCTCTCTCTCTAATCTATCTATCTATCTATATATATATCTATTACTCTCTCTCTCTCTCTCTCTCTCTCTATATATATATATATATATATATATATATATATATATATATATATATATGTATGCCCTCCTTGAGTCTATGTTAATGATGTAAGAGGGATAACTTATCTCTATTTTATGCTTGTATTTTGTGAAAAAAATATTTAGGAATCTTTTGTCTTGAAATTTCAGCAAGATTTAATTTCTTAAACTCCTAAATATTAAACATTATTTAAAAATAATTTTAACAAACAATGTAAACGAACGAAAACCTAAGAACCAATATTAACATTGTTTTAGGATACAGATAAAGATACGAGGAAATACTTGACCATTTTCTCGTAGCTTCCACACGAATTTCAGCAAATGTTTCGTTCTCTTTGTTTGTTTGTTAAATTACAATTTCTGAATAAAAATTCATTGGCTATAAAATGTAAATAATTTAATATTGTTGAAAAATATGCGTAAACAAATATAAGCATAACATTGAGATGATGTATTTCTCTTACACAATACACTAAATATATATATAAATATGTATAAATATTTATATATATATATATACATATATATATACATACATATATATATACATATATATATATAAATACATATATATACATACATATACATACATATATATACATATATATACATATATATACATACATATATATATATACATATGTATATATATACATATATATGTATATATATATATATATATATATATATATATACACACACCTCTGATCAAAAATTAAAGACCACTTGAAAATCTTGTAAAAGAAACCTATTTTTTAGGATAGATTTTAAACTCCTCCCAATTAAGGTTACGAATACTACAATCTAAAAGGTTATGAAAACAAAAAGCTACATTACAAACATTTTATTCGGAAATTTACATTTTTATAAAATGAGGCCTTTTACATTTGATCAAAATTATAAGACCAGAGACAAAAATTCTACGAACTTGTACGAAAAGTGTATGAAAACATTCAACAACCAAATTTAATAATGAGTTCTACTTCCAATGGTTTTGATAGCTGCAACAATTATTTGCGGCATGCTAGAAATCAGCGTTTCTATTAAGGTGCGAGGGATATTGCTCCAGCTTCCGAAGATGGCTTCACGAAGTTCATTTTTTGTTGAATATTGTTTGCCATTTCGATAAACATCTCTTGTCATCCATCTCCAAACAGGAGTTTAAAATCTATCCTCCTAAAAAAGGTTTCCTTTAAAAGATTTTCAAGTGGTCTTAAATTGTTGATGTATATATAATTTAAAAGCTCCCTTCAAGGAAAAGCACTATGTAATGAAATACGAAAAAATCTAACTAAAGCAATATTGCAAAGTCTACTCTCATTAGGGAGGACGAATACTATCAACAAGCTTACTATGTTCCTTAAATTAATAAATTAATATTAAAACTATATGTATGTGGATATTAAAAATATTTAATATAAAAATCTATATATATATATATTCAATGGACACTATACATTATTTTGATTATCCATCGACATCTTCGGTTTCACAGAAACACTGGAAACTCATTAATGTGACCGGTTCATCAGTCGATGTAATGATATATCACTTAAACTATGTATCGAAGTGTCTTTATATAGAGAGAGACAGAGAAGGAGAGGGGGGGAGAGAGAAAGAGAAACAAAGAGAAGATGAGATAAAAAGACAGAGGATGGAAGATGAAGATAAAAATAACTTCTTTTTATTTATAAACTGCCCAATGTTTTTCCTATCCTCCCTAACATTCATCTCTTTTTACGCATCTCTCTGTTTCTGTCTATCTGTTGCCCAGTGGCTTTCTCTATCGCAACATTCCCCCCCCACACACACACACATAACATGCCTATTTATATCTCGTTTTCTTTAAATATCGACCGACTTCTTCCATCTGTTATGTGTTTCTGTTTGATTCTCACACTTCGTTCTTTTGTTCAGTTTTCATAAATGCTAGAAAAAACTCGATTTCAAATCTCTGCTTTTCTGTTAATCTGTTTTCTTTCCGTGTCCATTTCGTTGGCGTCAACTCGTCCAGAAACTTTCGCTTCTGTCGATATTGGTTTTCTTGTCAGTCGCGTCTGGGTTACGTATACGTTTTTTTATCAAATTCTTACTGGTTTCAATTTTATAAATCTTCTCCCTTTTTCTCTACACCATCTCTATCACTATGTTCTGTCTATCTCGTTCTATTTTTTGCTTGTCTCTCTCACCCCATCTCTTTATCAAGCTCTCTCTCTCTCTCTCTCTCTATCTCTCTCTTTCGCGCTTTTATCGTTCTCTTTCTATTTCTCTCTCTCCCCCTTTCTGCTCTCTTTTCTCTCGTTCTCTTTCTGCCTCTATCTCTCTTATTTCTTCCCCTTTATTTATTATCCCCTTCTCTCTCTCGCTCTCTTACTTCTCCCCCTCTCTCTCTCTCTCTCTCTCTCTCTCTCTCTTACTCTCTCTCTCTCTCTCTATATATATATATATATCTAGATGAATTTCTTTGATTTTGTTTGTCCGTTTTACGGGAAACAAATCCTTTGTGTGTAATTTACGAAACCAAATACACGTTGTTTGGGTTGTATGTTTCATATCGAATGAACCATTTTTGTGTTATCCAATATCGAAAGACAATATAAATTGTAAACATTACATTTGATACGATTTATTGAACACAAGTTTCTATTTTTAATTGGGCGGGAGGGGGGGGGGCGAATTCATAACTTTACAAACGCTATTTATTTTGTTTTGTTTACTCTGCGTATATAATGTATGTAAACGATTCTATATCTATACATTCGGTAATACCTGGTGTTGTATTCGCCCTGTGCGGCCATTCTATTTCCACCGAAAGTTTCTAGGGAATATCAAATTCTCAGTCGCATGTATATACCTGTCAGTGGAGATGGCATGCGCAGCATAGTATTCCCAAATGGTCACCCATCTGATACTGACTATGCGCAAGGTTGCTTTACCTTTTAAATCTAACGAGAGCCGGTGCGTCTGTAATGAAGGGACGTTGTCTCTATGTAATATTTAAGTCAGGAAATGAAATAACAAAACATCTTTATAACAACAATGAAAAGGGTTTATTATTTAAAGTTACATGTACCGTTTGGTATAGGTGGAAGAAAGTTGGACAGTGTCCGAGTGAAGAAGAGGAAAATAAAAAGTTCTTAGGGCTGCCGAAAGTCTGAGCAGTTATCTCCGGGTAAAGATAATAGTTGCTGGAACGTCCAGTGGACAGAGGTAGGAGATTATATATATATATATATATATATATATATATATATATATATATATATATATATATATATATATATATATATATATATATGAGAAAGAGAGAAAAAGAGAGAGAGAGAGAGAATAAAGTGTTTTCATTGTTGCTTGCAGGAGCCTGCTGACCGACTGTGAATCCCAAAGGGCTGAAGTAGTTCTTCAGCCGATAAAAGGAACTTATGCACCCTGCAAGCTGATTGGTCAGTGTGTGACCAGCTTACTCAATGGAGACATTTTTCGGAGGGAGAAAATAGGTCAACGTGATTATGATGTATATTTATTTGCCTCTTCTACGGAATGTCAGACATAAGATCAAGTGGGAGTTTAAAAAGCCGCTACACTAGATAAAATTCACTCTGGCTTGAAAATAATGTCTTAGTCGCCCCGTCGGTATTCCCCGGTAAAGGCACATGAAACGATGAGCAATAAATTACCTCAATCTAAGTGAGAAGGTTAAAGCCTGGAGGGTGAACCTCCTAAGACTGAAGATAACCATACCTCAGCCAGACAGCAACAAAACCACTGTCAGACTGATTGTTGAAGACGTATCCCCGACTGGTACGAACAACACCTACTCAAGCTGTGATGTCAGGTGATTATAATGTATATTATATTATTATAATGTTATAAACGATTAATGATATACACTTAATTCAACACATATTGCTATCGTTACATTGTTTGAAATCAAACTGGACTTTTGAGTGTAACTTGACTCAAGCTATGTCGGTTCAAGAAAAATGCAGTTTGGTATTGCCCAACCCTTGCTTCACTATAGACTTATCGTGCAATCACAATTACAGAGGCCATCCATTGCCTCTAGAGACTGAAAAATGCCCGCCGTGTATTGCTAGTTCACCCATAAAGCCCCTTTTCTTTAAGCACTATTTTCACCGATTCTCATGGCCGATAACACCCTTCCTGAGAGTACAACTTTCGAACTCCTCGGTCTGATATTCTAAGGCAACATGAGTTGGCATAAGTACATAGAAAATGTTGTCAACTCTGCTGCAAAAAAGGTAGGTTCCCTCTACTGGACTAAAAAAACTTCTCGCATCGTCCAGTATCCTATATTTCTATAAAGCCACCATTCGCCCGTGCATCTTTCCATATCTTGGCCTGTGCACCAGAGTGACCAAAATAATTTCTAATCTAATAGGTCCTGCACTGTCTGTCAAGCTTCAGCCCCTGTCGCATCCTTAGTGCTGCATTCCTGTGCTTGTTTTATAAGTACTTCCACGGAATATGCTTTGGTGAACATACTCTCTGAACGAAAATACCCCCGACACACCTGACCAGCAGCAAAATCCCACCCCTTCATTGTAGAGATTCCTAGATGCCATTAGATGTTCTACTCTGATAGCTTCTTTCCTCCGATCCTTGTCTTCGGAATTCACTTCCTGCTCTCCGTTCCCCGACCGTACCAACACGCATAAATTTAAATGTAATGTGAACAAATATCGTGTATTCCAAACTCCTCACCCAAGTTGTCCCCCTATAAATCTAACCCCTACATCAGTAGTTCTTTCCGCTTCAGTGACAATATGTCTTTTTTCGGAAAAAATAAAAGTAAAAAAGGTGTCGGAGTGGGAGCAAAACTTCTGGATTCATACTTGTACCAACGATATTCCAATGTTATAATTTGTGTCAATATTATGTTTATAAATGTCTTTTTTTATTTGAAGTATACGTATGTGCACGTTGAGTTGTGAAACTGTATGTATCGGATTAATTATATATTTATATAGACTTATATATATATATATATATATATATATATATATATATATATATATATATATATATATATATAATAATAAACCCGAAAACTTTACTTCAGTTTCATGCTCCATTAATCTTTCAGAGATGTTTTATTGTATTTCTCAACTGTGTAAATAAGAATATGTGTATATAACATCGTGGCGCAATATCATAAAACTATATAAATATATAATATATAATATGTAAAAATATTTAGGCAAAAAACATTTATTATTTACTAATGTTAAACATCTGAAATTATATTTAGCCTATACATATGTTTAACATTAGTAAATAATAAATGGTCTTTGTCTAAAGATTTTATGTTCATTTGAGTCTTATAAAAGTAAAGGATAGCGTCCGGACTGAGATATTTTCTGGAGCGGTCGAATGACTTAACCATTTTTCCAGGGACCTTAGCAGCAGATTTGATGTGAGTCTTCCATTTTAGGTTTCTAGTAAAGGCCAGTTCTAGGAGCTTATCAAAGCAGGGTTAGGGTTCCTCAAAGAGGGTGCCATTCAGTTCAATTGAAGCAAAGTGAGGATGCGAGCACTGGTGATGAAAGGAGAGACGCTTTATTTTTGACGTTTTAAAAGTAACCAGCCATCTTTTGCCCCATTGCACAATATGCTCCAGGTCAGAAGAGAAAGAATCAGAAATATCTTGATCATTAATACTCTCTGAAGTGTTTCCATGGATGGTTGTGTCATCTGCATAAATGTCAACGAATGATCTTAGAATGTGATTTGGGAGATTGGGAAAATCATTGGCCGTTGAATTAATCCTCGAGGCACACCAGCGTTGATAATATAAGCCTATTAACAACTACTTTTATAAACTTATCAGAAAGAAACGATTTGATGGCCGAGAAGAGATTTCTAGATATTCCATAGATAGTAAGCTTGTGAAGGAAACCTTTGTATCGAACTCTATCAAAGACATTTGATATATCAAGATCCATTGCTCTAGAAACGAATCCCCCGCCAATAGATTATCTGATCCTGTGTGATATTACAGTCAGCACATCAGCTGTTTATCTTGCAGAACGAACTCCATATTATTTGTAAATGAATAGATTATTTTTGCTGTTGTGATTAACAATTTTTTGATTTATCACAGATTCAAGTCACTTACTCCTGACGCACATGAGACTGATTAGTCTGTACTAAGATACAGAAGACCAATGGCCAGTATTTTTAAATACTGGGTAGACTGACAAAGTTATCCAAGGTGATAGTGAGTCATTTCTCATTTAAGCAACGATTGAACAGCTTTGTAAGAATAGGAGCCATTTCCGGATGCGGGCTTTTAAGCACTATGATTGGAATGTTGTGAGGATTAGTTGCCTTGCTGGCATATCCAGGTTCTTGATAAGTTTGGCAACATCCCGGACAGATATATGGATGTCGTTCAGAGTGTTTACAGTCACAGAGAGAAATTCAGGAGGTAGGTCGCCCTGATCGCAAAAGATGAAATTTGATGCAAAATTCTTTGCAAAATGTTTGGCTTTATCAGATGCTGAGGGAATCACCTCTGGTCCATTGCTGATGTGTGTCGCTCCCTATCTGGGTGCATCACATTGGTGAGGGAAAGTTATTCCTAATTGGCATTTAGATAGAGTGATTTCCATTCAAATGTACCACAGGCAAAATAAACCAATAAATGACATTATTTATATATATATATATATATAAAGAAGTTGTGGCTTCTTGGAATTTAACTTTGAAACCTCTCTCATTACTTCTCGTGCCTCTAACGACCTACCTATCTACATCTTATTCTCTCCGCTGGACTCTTCGACACCGGACTTTTTGGCAATCGGACATTTGCTTGCACCCTGGCACAGTTTTGCCCTGCGTTTCTTTCCCTACAACTTTTATTTCATTTTTTCAAATTTTAAATCTTGGCCATTGCCAACTTATCTATCCCAGCGACTTCCTCTGATGATAAGATTTTGATCTTTGAAAAGCCTGGCTTAAGGAAAATTTAACTTGAATAAATTGCCTTTTTGCGGAATATACCTTGCTTTGAACTTTTGAATTGAATTTTGATTTGGCTTTTGCTTTCTCTAATTCCTTTCCGTTCTCCTTCATTTATATATATATATATATATATATATATATATATATATATATATATATATATATATATGTCTTAGCAAATATTTTCTGTGCATTATGTGTACCAACCTTTTCAAAGTGAAAGCTCGATGATTGTCAACATGTAACAATAGAGCATATATGAATAAACAACATTTTGCTACATTCCAAAATAAAAGATTTGATTCATCTTATGAATCAGTATTTTTTTTTCAAAACAAAAATTCTTGGTACAATTACGGATCAGTTTCGTTAAATAGAAGAACAAACGACATTTGTATGTCAATGTCGGATTATTCCTTTGTGGATTGATCAGAAAACCAGAAATCGCAGACTAATCCTAATCACATGCGTACGATGGCTAGATTAAAGCAGAACAACATAAAGCTGATATGACAGCGTTTCCCGATTAGAGTCGAAGTTTATATTTTTTAGGATTATTCTATAATATATTTTTTTAATAAAATCTTAGGCATCACACTAAAGATATAGAATGTTGGTCTGATATTTTAGATAATTTTCCCATTTAATTTTGTTATGCTTATAAACCTATTCACCGTAAGTTGGGAACCTTAAAAAGTTTTTTTGCTTTCCATGATAAGTGCCATCTTTTAGTTTCGTATTTCTAGGTTTTGACTTAGGGTTAGTAGTCGGGTAAGTCATATTTTTTACTACCTTTTAAGCCTAAAATTACCGACCACCTAAAGAAAATCGATACCATTTTCTTAGCGTTTCGATAAGTCAAATTAACGTAGTAGTAGATCTTATAAGTTTCCAAACTGTAAAATTATACAGGCCGGTAGTTAAATTTTTAGGCGTTTGGTGAAAGTTATTAGTGGTATTTTTTTTATTTTCGATTTCTAGGCTATTTCTGCAAGATTACTTACAATGTTTATCTTCTTTTTTTATTTCTAAAATGGAGTTTTTACGTAATGAAGTAAGACATTTTCTTTGCGGTCCATGGATGTCCGGTGTGAATGGTTCGATTTTGTCCTCGGAGTCAATCTTCCAGGCATTATCTCCTTCTTTGAAAGAATGTTGGTTTATTGCCGGTCGCCTTTTTCCTGATTCAAATAATCTAATGGATGACAATACTGGTCACATTATTTCTAGTATAATATATATATATATATATATATATATATATATATATATATATATATATTGGGGGGGGGGTAGAGATTTTCCCCACATTGAAAACCGACCTTGTGTTTAATTTACTTTCGCGGGGAGGCACGTAAATAGAGACACACGTATTTATCTTTTTCCTATAAGTTTGTATGCGCATGTTTTTGCATCTGAGAAAACGAATCCGGAAGATGAAGATGATCCTGAGGACAGCCTAAAATAATTGACTTGAATCCGAACGCGTACGATGTCTTCCCGTTCGCAGACACGAGAGTTTTAGAATACGAGATATTTTCGTTCCGTGCTGAAGGCCGAATCACCATGATTTCACCTGATTACTGTCAGCCATAATTTGCTCTACACGCCTGATGGGAAAGATCAACTTTCGCAAAAATAGCTTCTGTAGACAAAACACATAAACAGGAACAGATGGCGATTATAAATCAAAAATGAAAAAATAAAACGAGGAAAAAATAATGACCCCATAAATAATGAGCATTAAAATTGGTTGTGTTGTGCTTTTACGGCATATCAAGCCTTTTCGGTGATTTAATGCCGCAAAAACCCTTCATATGTTCAAATATGCTTTCATGTTGTAGATATCTATTATTAATAGAGATTTGGTATGTCTGTCAGTCTTACTGAAGCCGAATTATACTATTACTTCTATTAATAATGAAGATTTGGTATGTGTCTGTCTGAAGTCGAAACTATACTATCACTTCTATTAATAATGGAGATTTGGTATATGTCTGTCTGAAGACGAATCTATACTATCACTTCTACTAATAATGGACATTTGGTTTGTGTCGGTCTGAAACCGAAACAATACTATTACTTTTATTAATAATGAAGATTTGGTACGCGTCTGTCTGAAGCCGAATCTATACTATCGCTTCTACTGATAATGGATATTTGGTTTGTGTCGGTCTGAAGCCGAAACTATACTATTACTTTTATTAGTAATAAAGATTTGGTATGTGTTTGCCTGAAGTCGAAACTATGCTATCACTTCTATTAATAATGAAGCTTTGGTATGTGTATGTCTGAAGCTGAAACTATACTATTAATTCTATTAATAATGTAGATTTGGTATATGTCTGTCTGAAGCCGAAACTATACTATTACTTCTATTAATAATGGAGATTTGGTATATGTCTGTCTGAAGCCGAAACTATACTATAACTTCTATTAATAATGGAGATTTAACATGCGTCTGTTTTAAACCGAACCTATGCTATAACTATATTTCAATTATCAATTAAGTTTACTAAAGTATTTAACACTAATATACTACCTCACAATGCTCAATTAAGGGCGGGCGGAGGTAATATCTGTTCTGTTATGATGATACGATCTTCCCAAACATTAATCTACCTTGTTTTTTTTTGGGGGGGGAGGGTAGTGTAGTATCTATTTTGTTGTCATGATATTATCCTCTTAGGGGGTTTCTCATTTTTTTTTGAGGGGGGGGGGAGGCTTATGAAGGGTAAGGTTAGTGTAGTATTCGTTTTGTTGTCATGAGACCCTACTGCTAGATATTACCTCCTCCTTTGGAAGTTTGTGTAGTAGCTGTTGTAGTGTTAGAAGACCACCTTCCCAGGCATTACATCATCTACGGGGTAGTGTCGTATATGTTCTTGCTTCATGATACCATCCTCCCAGGAATTATTTTCTCCTTTAAGTGAGATAGTGTAATATATGTTCCTTCCTTCAGCAAAAATATGCAACCAGGGGACATATTATTACTAGTATGTTGCATTATTTCGTTTCGTACGGTAATTTTCTCATATTAACTTGCATGTAAATACTATGACATTGTATTTTGCATTTGAAATTTCTGAAATTTCTTACAAAATTGCGTATCACACATTATTGCAAGTCATATGCTTGTTGATATTTTCAGTTACAAAAAATAATGTACAAAAGTTCAAACTTATAAATAGCTAAGTATATCTTTAACATTGGACGTTTATTTACGACAGCATATTATGTATTTCGCTGCTTTTCTGTGGATGCTTATGTTAATGTGTAATATTAAATAAACGATTAATTTAGTCCACAGGACTGGGGATAAACAAAACACAACACAAAGTGAATAATGAGACTCGTACAGGATTCGAACCTGTGACTCAGAAGAATGTTTGACTAGAGAACGTTGTAATTGTACCAGTTACTTATTTTACAAACTTTGCGCTACATATTTCGTTCCGTTGTGTTATTAATAGCATGTAACCATAATCTCATCAGAGTTGCAACAAGCAAGTGAATACGGTGAACTTGTGATATATTTCAGATTTGAATTTATGTCTACATGTATATTATGTGTTATTCCTTCGGCTTTTAAGTCAAGATGGCTGAGACGACATCCGTGTGAGGTGGTTCTTCTTCTGATGCGCAGGTTTTAATCCTGTACATTTTCCACTTTGTGGTTTTATTTATTCCCAACCCCGTAGATTAAATTCATCGTTTTTTTCATATATAATATTACACAAGCAAACATTAGCATCAACAAGGAAAGCAGCATAATATAAAATATAGGTAAGAGTTGTTTTTAATTTTTGTTAAAAATATGTTTCCCCTCTGCACTGTACTGTTCGTTGGAACAAGTCGTCACTACTTGTTGTCCTTCAAACTCCAACCGAATATAACAGAAGCAAAATGCACCAAAAGCGACATTTTCAATAAAACTTTTCAATGTTTCTTTCAGCATGGGGATGTACTCTCCTCTTCCTTAAATCCTCTTTCTCACAGAAGAGACGTTACTAGTCTTTCTCCACTTTATCACTATTTTCATGGTAGGCGCTCAAATGAGCTCCAATATTTATACCCCCTTCTATTAAAACATTCACAGCAAAAGCTCGTCTAGCTACAACCACTGTAATATTGCTTTCCTCCTTTGTGTACCTAAAACTAAACGGAACTTTCATGAACAAAGTTTATTTTTATGAATCACTCGTTTGTGGAGCACAATACTACGGGGCTGCTTCCTAACTGCCTACAACATGGTCGCTTTTAAGTCTAATGTTAAGATATTTTCGTCAAGCCGTCATCTATAATAATCAAAGTCTGCCCAGTTTCAACCATTGTCTCGAATCCTGAAGCCGTCCACCGTAAACATTTATTGACCTTTATCTACGAGTTGCTTTCGGGCCTTGACAAGCTGGGTCTCATTAATACAAACACATCTAATCAATAAATTGTATATATCTTAAGAAAAACAAATTTTCGAAGTCAACATAATGCTATATTTTCACTTACTGATGGGTGTATAAACCATTATACACCCGTGTCGTCGTCGTCCTCGTGAACCATCGGGTTCTTTTCGTTTGCTGATTAACCCACTCGGACGCCGATGTTTATAAAAAAGGTTTATTAAAACAGAAAGATAGTTACAGGAAACATCAGAGCGACAGGCCACTTGTGTACGCGTGAGAGAGAGACAGAAAGAAGGAAAGACAGACAGACAGATAGACGGATAACTCGTCTCGCTACACCAACTACACTGTTCGCGTCCCCCTCCCCTCATTGTGGACAGCACCCAGACACGTTTTTGCTGCTTGAAGTCTCTCCATCAAAAGCGATAAAAAACTCCAGTGTTTCGTCAACTTTAGTCCTGTGGTCACCTTTGACCTTTGACCTTTCAGGTGTCACTCAAACGTTTCCATTCAAACTTGACCCTCCTTATGTAACAATAAAAGTAATTTTCGAAAGACAGTTTGACGGAATTTCGATTGAGGTGAATTGTTAAAGAGAATTGGGCTCTTTCGTCTTACCCACCAGAGAGGGCAGTTGGCCTTTTGGATAGCTTCCTCCTTCACTCATGGGGAATGGGGTGAGGCGGTTGCTTGAGGTGTACACATGTATACTCTGAAATATGAATAACATCCCAAAGAGGTTTTTAAATCCTAACTATATTTGTTGATTGTTCTGTTTTTTAATAACGTTCGTAAAAACAGATGTGGATGAAGAATGGGGATCGAGGAGAACGCACCGCGAGAATCAATTAATGCTGCACTAAGGAAAGCTCAACATATCTGCTGAAACCATTTACTTGCGATGTGTAATGCGGGTCAAATGGAAATACCACCACCACTACTACTACTACTACTACTACTACTACTACTACTAGATTAAGCATGAAGAACCCTTGGCATGTTCAAATAGACCCACCAGCAGAGTTACACCTACAATAAATTGTTACAGTATTAAGTAACACCGTCGATTGTAACCAAGTATTCATATTTTAAATGACGTGTAAGACAAATCAAAACTTGGTTAATGCATTCCCCTGTCGATAAACTGACAGAATGTGATACAAAGTCGGGCAAAAGTCCAGAATAGTTAACACTCGATATCTCGTAAATAAAATAAAGACATAATTTATATCAAGCGCATTTTAATTAAATTCTCTACCTAACTAGCCATATTATAACGTTTATAAGACTTTATGTCACATTTTTCTTCTGTCTTTTTGATGCCCGATATTTAATGACGGCCACGACATGCCTACAGTTCTTGGTATCCATTAAATGTCGGGAATCGAGAAGACATATTTTATAGAAGAAAAATGTTACATAAAGTGTTTTAAACGTTAAAACTTGGATAATTAGGTAGAGAATTTCATTGAAATGTATGTGAAATAAATGATGTGTTGTTGTTTTTTGTTTATAAGTTAACGAATGTTAACTATTCTGTACTTTTACTCAAAATCGATGTTAATATAGCGGAAATGTACATTGTATGATGGCCATGTTTTAACATTGTCTATTTTTCTAACGTGTAATTTCCAAGTGATTTATGTGGAAATATCGACATTGCCAATTGGCAGGGAACCACCGCTGTGGGAAGATGATCAAACCGTGACAAATGAAGTGTTCGTCTGTCTACAAACAAGAATAAACGAGGCAGGCCATGATGGACCGAGCCAAAAGTGTTCCGTCAGATTTACTTGCCCGTTTTTGCATTGGCCACAAGGCATTATGTGTCTCTTGTTTGAAAGAGAAATACGCTTTGATAGACAGTTCGTAAGCAAGAATGTTGCTATGGTTCCTGTAATATTCCCCAACATTATAGAATAATAACAAAAGCAACAACAACACAAGAGAACCTCTTCGCAAACTCCTTAACAATATCTTGTAGTTAAATTTATAGTTAGGTATAAACATACGGATATATATATATATATATATATATATATATATATATATATATATATATATATATATTTAAAGAGATTGTAGTTTGCTTGAAGCATTGCTGGTAAATATAAGTGCAGGTTTGTAATCAGAGGCTGTAGCAATGCGATGTAGGTACAGGAAGGTGGAGAGGGTGAACAGAAACAAACGAGGAAAGAAAACGAGAGTGGAATCTCAAAACGATAAATAAATAATAATAATAACACGAAAAAGTAATAAATAGAATAAATGTATATAAATTTAGTTCTAGGAGTATTATACTCTTGAAATACCCTTAAAATAAAATAAATATGTATTTAGAAATTTACACTTCATATGTATATATGTGTGTATATTTTTATCTCTTAATTTCCCCTTCCCCCTTCCCTTTCCAACGGTTCCTATTCATTTCCCCCATCCCTTTCCAACGGTTCCTTCCTACCCTCATGATGTTAATTCTTTCCACAATTGATTTAAATTTTTTCAAGTTTCAAGTCTCATTTCTAACCATATTCCGTTTATTCTAAGTTATCCCCCTTTGACTGTCCGTATTACAATAACGGCCCACACGTAAATTTAAAATTAGAATTGAATAAATAAAGAAAAGGTAATCAATCAAATAAAATAAAAAATAATTAAATTATAATAATTAGTATATAAATAAACAAATGTTAATAAGATGTTAACTTTAGCTGAATAATTATATAATTAAATTTTTGACAATTTCTGCGTGCCTACTCCCAATACTCTGCGGCAGTGTTTCAACAGTTTGATTCCGGTTTTTTCCCGTTTTTTCGACCGTTCGGTCGTTAATTGTTGTCTTTTGATAATTAAAGTTTTTCTTTCGAAAATTTAAGATTACCTTGTGCCGGAACTTTTTATTTACCTGACAATATTTACTGTCCTGGTATTTAATCGTGAAATATTAATAAATCGTTTTGAGATTCCACTCTCGTTTTCTCTCCTCGTTTGTTTCTGTTCACACTCTCCACCTTCCGGTACCTACATCGCATTGCTACAGCCTCGGATTACGAACCTGCACTTATATATATATATATATATATATATATATATATATATATATATATATATATATATATATATACTTAAATTCAACGTATGTGTCTGTGATGTTTGTGTGATCACTATAGAAAGAAAGGTTAGAGAATCTACATAAAATCTAAAAGTGTATTCTTATATAAAATTTAGAGGGAGAGACAATGGGAGTATTCTTGAATCTCTAAGTGCACCATTAAGGGGCTATGAGGGCATAATTCCCTTAGAAACACGCAGTAATATGTAGCGAATACGTCGATGATATCTTCTTTATTTTGAACAGCAAGAGAGAGAGAGAGAGCGTGCATGCGTTGAGGAGCTGTTCCCATTCCCCCATGAGGTTGAGGTATTATATATATCTACTGAATACTAGAAAGAAAAAAAGACAACAAAAAAATAGCATTGCTAAACCCCAAAGGTTTGTGCTGTCATTTTTATTAAGAAGTAGACTACGACCACAATTAAACCGAAGAGGATATAGAACGAACCGCTGCTGCGTGTCATCAAACCGCTTATGTCTACATGATGAACCGCCGTCTGGATAATTTACTGAGATCAAAGTATTGGCTACAGTGCTACAGTTTTTCGTATGACAATAAAGTAAATATGTATTAATGGGTTACTCAAACGGATGATAGCATATCAAATTCCTATTTATTTGCCTTCCAACGGAGGCACAGTTAGACACAAAGTCGTTTTTGTTGTTTTTTTTATTAATTTGGTTCACCCCAAACAAAGCAACGTGCCACTGTAGACGTAAAAGCCTACTGAGAATTAGGGTGAAAGTTTAGGGATTATCCTAAATTGGGAGCTGTGTAGCGAGATGCTCGTTCACATTAGTTTAAAATTTCTGCATGTCAGTACAGTCGGGGAAACAGGGGGCGAGGATGGAGTTCCAATAGCCGACAGCTCGAGAAAAGAAGCTATTGGAGTAGAAGGCGCTCCGACATCTGCCGACCTCTACAGTGAATGGATGGAATTTAGCTGATTGTGGTGTTAGTCGAGTGTATTTAATTCGAAGGGCACCAGAGCAACAAGTTCATCGGGGCACATTCCATTGAAGTATTTGTAAAACCGACACAAGGATGCAACATTGTAGCGATGGGATAGGGGCTGGAGCTAGATGGATAGTGAGGGACCTATTAGATTAGATACTCCCTTTCGGACCTTGTCTAAGAGGGAGACCCTGGTGGATGGTGCACCAACCCAGATGTGACAACAATACTCCATGCAAGGGCGGATGGTGGCTTTGTAGAAATATAGAATACTGTCAGGTGTGAGAAGTTTTCTAGCACGGTAAAGGGGGCCACTTTCTTTGCAGCAGCCTTCGCAATGTCTTCTATGTGTTTGCTCCAATTCATGTTAGTTGTTAATGTTAAGCCGATGAGTTTCAACGTTGGACTCTCAGGTTGGGTGTTATTTGTCATGGCAATCGGTGGTTGAAGAGGGTTATTGTAGTTGTTGATGGACATGAGCTTTGCCTTAGTAGCATTAAATGTTATCATTCATTTATGACCTAATTCCACTACAGACTGGATGTCAATGTCTAAGGGTTCAGCCATTGTCTCGGATATGTGTGCGTTCGTTTTACCCACATGACGAGAGTAGAGCGTGGTGTCGTCAGCAAATATACCTATCAGACACAATGTCATCAGGGAGGTCTTTTATGAAAATCAGGAACAATAAAGGTCGAAGGATCGATCCTTGGGGTACACCTGGATTTACGTCATGTTTTTTTTTAATTGTGGAGGAAATCCAGCTCCCCCAAAAAGGGGACTATTAATTGGGGCAAAAATAAAAGTTGACTTAGTCTTGAAAGATTTCTGTTTCAGTGACTGAGGACAGAAAAGGCGAAGTGTAGCATCAAACAGATACTACACTTTGCTGGTAAAGCATATCAAGTCAATTTCTAGTGATATTGCCATAGATTTAATTGTAAGTTATGTTGTGATTACACAACTAATGTGATGCTTTATGAGTTTTTATATAAAACATTAAAGTAAAACTGTGAAGCATCTTTCTGTTATTCATATGTAATATCTTATCTTATCTTTTCAAAAGCCACTTACATTTCATGATTGTATTTGCGTATATTGAATGCAAAACGAAACATCTATTGTAGGATTTAACAATCGCCATTCTGCTTTTTTTCGTCAAATATTTCCAGATCATATCAGCGTAATTGAATTGAGATCGGATATGCGTTTCAATTAATTGAAATTTTGAATTGAAAACAACGATTGTACGATCTTTTCATAGAACCGAATTGTCCCTTTTACAATGAAAGATTGCGTTCGGATAAATAAGAATTGCAAATCAAAGGGAACTTCTCATTTAGTTTGTTTTTACAGTTTGTAAACGCGCAATTTACGAAAACAACAATTGGGATTCTTCATAATCCGCCAACTGAATACGTATTTTCACTAAAGATTATATCATCTATTATTATTATTATTATTGTTAGTGTTGTTATTGTTATTGTTGTTGTTGTTGTTATGATGATGATGATGATTATTATTATTATTATTATTATTATTATCATTATCAGTATAATTATCATTATCATAATAATAATAATAATAATAATAATAATAATAAAGTTGAGTTAATCAAGGTTTTATAAAGGTATTTTCCTGACAAAATACACGCTAAAACATTCCTCAGTTTTGGAATTATTAAACAAACAAAAAATGTTCTAATTAGTCGAAATTTGCAATTAACTCACTAAGTGAGACATCTCTTACAAAGCTTCTATCCATCACTCTCCCCCTCTCTCGCCGTATGTTGTTTGACTCCCCCTTTTATTTTATACCGTATTTATCACTCTCTCATCCGTCATACTTCCGCTTTGTGGAAGATAATACATAAAGGAAAGTATAAAAGATCGAGATAGTCAATTATAAACAGAAGGGAATATAAACACAGGTTGTAATACTATTCAACTAGTAGCTGTAGAGGGGAAAAGTGATTTAGTGTCCAGAAAGCAACTAATTTTTTTTGTTTGCTTTTTTATATTTATATTTATTGTGTGACCTTCCCTTTATTATTCTATCAGTTGTCTATAGCTGTTGTTTCCATCTCGCTCTCCCTTGCGCTCTTTCTCTGTTTATTCAAAGTCGAAGGAAATAAAGAAAGATACGAATAAAAAGATAGTTTTAGTCTACTATATAATTTTATTTTTTAGGTTTTCATGAACAAATCATTATAAATTTTAGAATATATATTTTCGGCAACTTGGTGAGTAACATGAGCACATTATTTATTTCGTAAATGTACTATTTACTGGGTGCATCCCAAAGACTTTTAATCTCTTAAACTCATGAACATTATGAATTTTGGAATGTATATCAACAAATACAGTGAGTAACATGGGTAGATTATATTATTTGTACATTTTTACATTTAGGTGGTGCATATATATAAAAAAATATATTTTCATTTATATTTTTATGAATCGATCGTGATGAGTTAAGGAATATATATTTTCGGCGACAAGGTGAGTAATATTCTTTTGTAAATTTTACCATTAAGGAAGTGCGCCCACTCAAGCTCAGATGACATTTTGAAATAAGCTGAATACAAAAAATCGAATATAGAAAAGAATCGCTTTACATAAACCTTTGCATTATATGAAGTAAACCATTATCAATAATATGTATGTGATTGGTAAAATCTTAAACTATTGGACTCGTCATTATGAATTATAGAATATGTATTTTAAGCAACAGTGCGAGTTACGTGGGCACATCATTTATGGTTTTGTAAACTTTACAATTTAAAGTAGGTGCAATCAAAACAATGCCATACCCCACAAAGAAAGGAAAACATTAAAAATGTAAAAGAAATGCTATGTGTATTGCTTATACCATCATTGACGGATATTCAACTAGTAAATATATATATATATATATATATATATATATATATATATATTTGTGTTATAATGAAATAATTCCAGGAGGAAATCCGGGTATGAGAGCTTAATGTAATAAACAGAGCAAGAATAAAATAAAATACAATATAGTAACACGAAATTGCATAATCATCGATGCAATAACTTATTTCAAACTTGTGGTATTTGCAAACATCCGATTTAGACGATTACATTTTTGAAACTGAATTTTTTTTTTTAAATTCAGACTCGACAATTCAAATATAATTGAGAGAGAGGGGGTGGCAACCTATGTAATACATATTTAGAGAGAGGAGGACATTTGAAGCATATCTAATCTATAAGTATAAATTGATAGGGAGAATTGCATAATTTATTACAGACAGGGAAGGGGAGGCCATATGTATAAGTAGAAATTGTAAAATTGGGCATAAATCCCTATTCACTTTGGTTGATGAAACCTACTGACACTACACACACACACACATATGTATATATATATATATATATATATATATATATATATATATATATATATATATATATATATATATATATATATATGATAATTTTATTTACACAGACATGTACAAAATCTGCGACACTGGCATGTCGATGTTATCGATCAACAGTTACTATAAACTGAGATCTCATCAGGCAGAGTTAGAATCCGATCTTAACCTCAGATCATATTTGGAGAGAATGAAATGGAGGGATAGAGAAAGAGAAGAAGAAGAAAAGAAATTTAACATTTCAAAAATTGAGGCCGTTAAAAAATTAAAATTAGAAATTAAAAATCTAAAAAATCTAAAAACAAAAAACAAAAAATCTAAAATCTAAAATCTAAAATCTAAAATCTGAAACAAACAGGGCAAATAAATAAATAAATAAAAATATAACGTTGAAAGAGGGGCATATAATGAAGGGAGAGGTGATGGGAAGGTAGACACATAAAGGAAAAGAGGGAGAAAAAGAGAACGTATGTTGATTCACATCGAGAGAGAAAGAGGGGGGTAGACATGCACGAATCAAGTGTAAGAAACAACAGACGAGTTTATAAATGTATTTTTTCAAGTGAACTGTAATATTGCGTATATGTATGTATGTGTGCGTGCGGGCAAACCGATCAGACGTGTGTGATTGTAGTGGTGGTGGGGCGGTGATCAAATGTGTCGCCGATTCTGGATTTATATTGTCTTTATAATGTGTCTAGAGTTTATTTGCTTACTATGAATGAATTAATAAATTGAATAAATATGTTCGTTAAGTATAACAGGAATAGTAGTAGTAATAATAATAATAATAATAATAATAATAATAATAATAATAATAATAATAATAGATACCCCTAATAATTGAGGTGAAATAATGAAAATAATTAATGAATAATAAAAATAATAATAATAGTTTAATTTAATTAAAAGTACTAAAAAATATAACTAAAGAATAACTAGAAAGTGCCGGTGTTATTAATAATAATAATAATAATAATAATAATAATAATAATAATAATAATAATAATAATAATAATAATAATAATAATAAGATTTTAGATTTTTTGTTTTTTGTTTTTAAGTTTTTTTAGATTTTTAATTTTTAATTTTAATTTTTTAACGGCCTCAATTTTTGAAATGTTAAATTTCTTTTCTATCCCTCCATTTCATTCTCTCCAAATATGATCTGAGGTTAAGATCGGATTCTAACTCTGCCTGATGAGATCTCAGTTTATAGTAACTGTTGATCGATAACATCGACATGCCAGTGTCGCAGATTTTGTACATGTCAGTGTAAATAAAATTATCATATATAAAGCTCTATTTTGATATTGACCACTTTTTATAAACCCGGTTAAAATTCTCTGGATTACCACCCTGTGGATATTTTTCACCTGGATTATTACCATTATATATATATATATATATATATATATATGTTAGTGTGAAAATATATTTATGGCAAAATAACAGTTGTCATGAATATATTTTTATAATTTAATACTAAGTCCACCCCACGTACTGAACACTATTGAAGTAAGTACTGAAAATCTATACACAATACATTATATCACCTAATATTATGTGTATGCATGAAATAATTATATATATATATATATATATATATATATATATATATATATATATATATATATATATATGAGCTGGAAACAAGTAAAAAGGCTTATTAAACCTAAGTGAACACTCCAAATAGAAAAATATCAAATAAATGTATCAATAACTCCGTGGAGAATTCTAAGGACAACCAAATCATCACAGACAAAACTTTCTGACTGGCGGACATTTAAGAACGTAAATGAAAGCTGATATTAGGATAGGACAGAAAAATAAACGCAGACGTACAGTTCATATGAACGCAATTAATAAATAAATAAAACCACAAAACTTGCAAAGCAGTAAATGGAGCAATACATGAAAGTGAGTACAACAAGAATATAAGAACGGGCACAAGAATAAAATCTCAAATATATTGGCCATTCTCGAAAGACAAATGGTTTTGATATAACGGCATATCGAATGTCTTGCCGCCATTATAAAACATAAAAGTCAGTGTAGTTAACAACATTTAAAAACTCCCGATGCATATGTAGCATGTCAAAAGACACAATCGGACATGTTTGGGCAATAGATTATAGTCATCTACTTTATAACAAAAACCAACGTGTAGTTCCTATATATATATATATATATATATATATATATATATATATATATATATATATATATATATATATATTGTGTGACGAGATGCATGTATATATATATATATACATATATATATATATATATATATATATATATATATATACATATATATATATATATATATATATATAACATGCATCTCGTCACACAATAGTTAGCGAGTAAAAAAACTGCTACACAAACGGTTTCAAGGGTTATGGGGAAGGGAGAAAGCAAATAGAATCTCCCTCTGCCATCTGAAATGGATTCAGAATAAAATCCTTGACTATTTCCATACTGAATGAGCCCTTTCCTTTCTTTCCTTCCTTTTTTATTTCTAGACCGATTGATATCCTTTTTTCTTTCTATACCGATTGATATCCTTTTTTCTTTCTATACCGATTGATATCCTTTTTTCTTTCTATACCGATTGATATCCTTTTTTCTTTCTATACCGATTGATATCCTTTTTTCTTTCTATACCGATTGATATCCTTTTTTATTTCTAGACCGATTGATATTCTTTTTTCTTTCTATACCGATTGATATCCTTTTTTCTTTCTATACCGATTGATATCCTTTTTTCTTTCTATACCGATTGATATTCTTTTTTCTTTCTATACCGATTGATATTCTTTTTTGCTTTTTATACCGATTGATATCATTTTTTGCTTACTGTATTCTAACTTTCCAGTTTCAGACGTTTTCTTTTCTCTCATTGTTTTAACTTCACTCATTCAGACGTTATTTTATATGAATATGAATAGTAGTGCAAACACTAGCAAAGCATAATGTTTCCGACACTTTTGACAACAAAAGTCGACTCGTGCTGTCCATTTTTGATCGATGCTTATTGGCCGTCTTTCGTGGGATAAGTTCGAAGATATTCACTGAAGCTTTTGGTCGGGTGAGCTGGTATTTTTACGAGAGAAAAGACGACATAATTTTATGTTAAAATATATTTTATTCATCATATCGAGTAGATATTCATATCCTTAACTAAAAGTTAGTTATGGGCTATTTTTAAATTACGTATGAGGGTTTTAAGCGCCTGTTTTTACCAGAACCTTACATTACTGTGAAACCATTTGAGCATTCTATTTATTCTTAGTATTAAAAGTATAACTGATTGACTATAATAGCATAGGAAACATTAGTTTTTTCACATGTCTCTAAGATTTGTGACAGTCTTTGTAATTTTTTATTAATGCTTTTGACATTTATCCTCAAACGTTTCCAGGTAATTATTAGTGTTTTTATTTATTTTCAAGTAGAGGGCAAAAATATTTTTTAAATATTTGGAAAGCCATTATGTCGTCTTCCGAAACAAGGATTTTACTTCCAGTTAATAGCTTTCTTCTATTTATCGAAGTTAATTAAAATAGTTTGTGTTACAAACAATTTCCCCGTGGCTATATATGGTAATCCACGGACAGCTGTTTCGCTGTTCACGGTTTTTCAGTGTGGTAAGACATGTGGAGTATTTCAAGCTGAGATTCGAAATCCGACCGCTTGTACAGTAGTCAGCAAACCTAGCAGTCAGCCATCTAGGTTGAGCGCAAAATCAGTGAAGTTTTAATATTTTATATTTGTTTACATTAACGGTTTTAATTACGTAGATTAATGTTTTCCGCTAACTGAAAAACGTTATTTCTACTAGAGAGCTCAATGGTAAAATAAAAAGATCGTACAATCATTATATCGACATGAACGTCTGAATTAAATTTAGTATATGCATCAGTATGTATCTGCATCCAAGTCCTCTAAGTAGTACCCCAGATGTCGTATCATTATAGGGTGTCTTTAAGAAGGCAATGTTAGCAGCATTGAAAACACGATGTTGAAGTTAGAGATCATATCGAATTCTTAAAAATCTGATAGAAAATCATATCAGATCAACCAATCTATTGGGATGCATCCCTCTTCAAAACCAGCTTGGAAATGGATCAATCATTTTAAGAAAATGAGGCGTGGCTTGAAAAATGACCTACGCGAGAACATTCAATCAATCTAAGATTGAATAAACTGTAGCTCAAGTGTCGACATTGTTTGATGAATAACGTCAGATTTTGATTGATAAGATAGTTATGAATTGGGTATTTCACGTGGTTCAGCATTTTCAATTTTGCATACAGATGTTGTTCTCGGCAAGACTCATGATCATTCAGTGTCAAAAGCGTAGCGTGGAAATTAAAGAACTAACATTTCACTGTGCTGATTAAGTCATATTGAATTTGATGAATGAGACTTTATGAAACGAAGCTTAAGAAGAAATGAGACTATGCCGCAGTAAGCACGTGCGCTCAAAACAGTGGATTGAGAATCGTGCACATCCTTAGTAAAGGGGGCTATACAATAATATTTATAAATAATTATTGATTATTTATTACCTATGTTTCATGCTTACGCAATCTTCAGTGCAGGAAGCTAATTCTCGACGGTTATATATATATATATATATATATATATATATATATGTATTCATTCTCCTAGTATAACATAAGCTGTTATACGAGAGGCAGTCAGAGAAAGAGGTGTGTTGGTTTGGTGTGTTTTACGGCATATCAACCATCTATGTGTTATTTAATGCTGGATAAAGTTGTTAAATGTAATTCTATAGGTAGGATAATGGTTTAGATTGCTAGTATAAATTAAAATAAGGGCACCCATTATTTCGACACAACGAAGAAACCGGGATGAACCACCCTATAGAAAACAGAACAATAGAATAAGAAGTAAAATCAACTGAATCTTTGTTAATGAGAAGCTAAACGATTGGATAATGGAAGCACTATCCCGTGAGAGGAAATAACAAAGAATCTGATTGGTTAACTAGCTAGACTAAACACCACACATATATATATATATATATATATATATATATATATATATATATATATATATATATATATATATATATATATATATATAAACCCGGCAACACAACTCCATGCATTTTAGCCTGATGATTCGCTACGGGGATGAAACGCGGAAGCCTCTGTGCAGCTTAATTGCCATAAATATATTTTAATACCTTACTATATATATATATATATATATATATATATATATATATATATATATATATATATATATATATATATATATGCTAATTGCGTGCTTGTTAGCATGGCCTCCATTAAGCTGAATAGATCTATTAAACATTGAAACACATTAAATAATAAGCACCAGATCTGTCTATCCAATCATTTATAAGTTGATGGTTACAAGGGAAAAATACTAAAACCCGAAGCAACTTCATTAAAAAGCAACTCGCTTCATTATAAAACCTGTACTCCATTTTGTCAGTCATGAGCCAAAATCTTCTAATTTTTCATTCAGTTTCAGTTGGATTAGTTTGCAAAAAAAAATCAATTGTTGTCTGATCGTTCAATGCTGGAATCTGGGCCAAATCGTTGAAAGGCAAATGTGGAAAACAGATATAATGAGCAAAATATTGGCTGAGTAAAAAAACGGAGACATGTTGTGTTTTTACTATTATATATATATATATATATATATATATATATATATATATATATTTATATATATATATATATATATATATATATATATATATATATATATATATATATAATGGTAATAATCCAGGTAAAACATCCACAGGGTGGTAATCCAAAGAATTTCAACCGGGTTTATAAAAAGTGCTCAATATCAAAATAGAGCTTTATATATGATATTTTTTATTTACACAGACATGTACAAAATCTGCGACACTGGCATGTCCATATTATGTATCAACAGTTACTATAAACTGAGATCTCATCAGGCAGAGTTAGAATCCGATCTGAACCTCAGATCATATTGGGAGAGCCATATATATATATATATATATATATATATATATATATATATATATATATATATATATGTGTGTGTGTGTGTGTGTGTGTGCGTAAAATGCAAAAAGGAAAGCCAAAAACTATGTGGCTTATGTATTCCTCAACGTTTCGTCTTCATTGAAAGACTTCATCAGGACGAGAAAACCATGTAGAAAAGTCATACAGAATATTAATTTTAATTTGTCAGAAAGTGTCCAGATTTCGGCATAGTTGTTGATATAGACACACAGAGAATGAAAATCATAATGTTGGTAATAGCGTAATCAGCAGTGGTCTGTCTCCTTCAGAGGGCGCGAAATTAGAAGAATTGATAACTATTTCAGCTAGAAAGTCAGAATATGTCACAGCCAAGCTTGGCTGACAGTGGGTGTGGGAAACGGGGGCGGGAGTTTGAATCTGCCGTTTATTCTAAACTGGGAGGAGAAAGTAGAGGAAGAAAAAGGAGAGAAATAAGAAAAAGAGGGGAAGAAAAATGAATATAATAAAAAAGTAGAGGCGTGGAGATTTTTAAAACTAATTTCGAAACGCAAATTATGATTAAAAATAAAAGTTTTTGCATAAAAACCGAAGGGGGTTATCATAATCATTAGTACAATTATTCAAATAGGGTGTATTAATTTAATCCTATTTATTTGATTATTATTTTTTGTGTCTCATTAATAAATGATTAAATTTCCTGTAAAAATATGTGGGAATATGCATAAAAGCATTTTGGCATAAAATGAGGGGGTATAATACCTATTAGTTTAAATATTTAAACCGAGTCTATTAATGTATTTCTATTCATTTGATTACTTTATTTGTGTGTCATTAATTAATTAATTAATTTCTTGTGATGTATGGGAATATGTATAAAAGTAGGTTGGAAATGATCTGGCTCTTTAGTTTATTTATGTATGAAAGTTTTTATTTATATTTATTTAGTTCACTATTTGTGTGTTATTAATTGATCCGTAATTATTTAGACGTATTTATGATTATACAAGTGGTGTATATGTAATATGTGAATATAAGTAACAGCGTGAGGATATAATATTCATAGTGTTTTTAATTATGTGTGAATGTATTTATTTATTCCCGTTTGCTTTATTGTTAATCAACCAAGTACAATTAATATAATTATGACAAACATTTTTTATGGAGATTTTTACTATTTTGTAATGAAAATGTTGATTAAAAATAAAAAAGTGCTGGCATAAGAAGTGAGTGTATTAATTTATTTCTATTTATTTGATTATTTTATATGTGTCTCATTTATTAATTTATAAATTTCTTGCAATATTTGGAAAACTATGTACAAAAGTGGGTTGCAAATAATATAGCTCGTTAACTTATTAACATATAAATGTGTTAATGTTTATTTTTTTAGTTCTTTATTTGTGTATTATTAATTGATCAGTAATTATTAACATTATTTATGATCATACACATGTATGTATATGTAATACGTAAATGTAAGTAAAAGGGGGGGGGCTATAATATTCATGGTGTTTTAAACTATGTGTGAATTGGGTGTTCCGCGGCAATTCTGTGCAGAACGGTTAAGTAGAACCGGATGTAAACCCATCACCAAAAATACGTGTTCGAATAATCTTATGAATCACTAACAGCGTAATAGTCATGGTGTTAGATTATGGGGCCCTGCATTTCTAAAAAGAGTGTGGGTCGCCTAGTATTAATTGTGCACCGTGTGAATAAAGTAGAATTAAGTGCAATTTAAGTACAGTGATAATTTAGGACGCATGTGTGGACGTAAGAAAGATCACTTGACTTACGCGATCTGTGACAGTGTCATTCCGTACGAGGTGAGTGCAAATGTGTTATCACGCTCGCTTTGACGGGTGATGAGAGGTGAGTTCAAAAGGTCAGACACAGAGGAAAGTTGAGTGCAGTTATGAGAGTCGTTGAAAGGTCAAAGATCCTTTGTGTGAAAACTTAGTTTTTAATTCAGTTCTCGACTTTGGAAGAGAGGAGTGAACACGCTTAGCCATGTGGCTTTGAATGAGTTCTGATTTTGGAAGCAAGGAATCAACACGCATTAGCCATGTAGCTTTGTGTGAAAGAGTTAGTTTTCAACGACAGTTCACGATGGAAGCCCGTAATATAGAGACGTAAAAGCCGGTCTCTACAATGCGAGGTCTGTGTGAATCGCGAGAGATAGGCTAAACTTTGAAAAATGTAGCTAATTGCACCCAAACAGTATGGATGAAAAGTAGATGTGAATGAATGGGCCGACAATGGAAACCTCTCCAATGGAACGAAGCGTGAAATAAACCAAAAGAAATCTCTCTCAAAAACCGTCTCCGAATGTCCTTGTCTTCTTTCTTGAAAACCGAATCTGCCCCTAAAACAGGTAAACCACCAAGATCACGGGCCAGTAACGAAGTGAGTATGCCGGCAGACTTCACGACCAACAGCGACGAACAGAACTGCAAAGGTAACTTTCTTATAATATAAAATGCTTAAAGAACTTAAAAGACCGATATTTTAACGAAAAGAACTAAAGAAAAACGAACTGTGTTTGATTAGTAATTGTTTAAAAGGAACTTTGTTTAAGAACCGTGATTTGAAGTGTTAAAGAGCTAATATTTAAAAAGGATAAGAAGTTAACGAGAATTAAAGAATGTGTTTAAAATCGCTGTTTAAAAATGACTATGAAAGTATTTTACAAAAATGTATTTAAAAAAGTTAGAAATCGCTATTAATCCTCTCATGAACTTTTCGTATTATTTTCGGCCCGGAGAGTATGTAGTTCGAATTGTTTGAGTGGTTTAAGAGTACTGCCTCAGTTGGGCAGGATTAGTTCCATTAGTAATAATAAGGCTCCTCCCTTTTTTAAGGGGTTATACAACAATGGTAGATTAAACACACGTAAGTTATTCAATTATTATAAATACTTGACGTAGATGTGACCCGTGGAGTACCGACAACTACCATTGTTTTATCTACGTTGATTTTATTCGAAAATACGTAAACTGTAACATCTTTTAAGATATATTTCTAGCATAAATCAAAGACATAAGTCTATTTACTTGTATATTATCCTTATTATTATTTGCTCACAAGGAGTTATCACACTGGTCATCGTCAGTGATCGCCCACTGCCAACAACCTGTGGTATTCCCTGGAGTCTGAGTGACAACAAGTCTCCTCAGACTTCCAGTATGCTCCACCTCTTTTCGTTCATCACCGCTGATGACCTTGCGGTATCGCAACAGCCACCTACCACCGATTTCACGGTGATAAGGGCCATTGGTCTCCTCTGGGGCCCGGGTGGCAACAAGCCTCCCCAAGGTCCCAGAGCTGTCCGCGCTCTTCCAGTGGAGGTCTGGTTTGCGCTTTCCCTCCTCGACCCTTATTATTATTATTATTATTATTATGTAGAATTATTAGGTTGAAGCATATATACAAGTAAAGATATTTATTATTTTGTTATCTGATTTACATACGTGTTTATGGTGTCTACAGACATACTACGAAAATTATATAACGACGCTGACACCATAGTCATTCTTTTTCTAAATGTTCAGGAGACATTATGAAATATTAGAAAGGGGTTAAATTAACAGGGCAGTGAGAGTAATTGTTATATAAACTAAGGGAGAGATGGCTGACTTGTTCAGTTAATTATAAATTACGGCTAATTAGGACATTCAAAATAGATTTTTAAAAACGTACCTCACTCCTAGAACTAACGTATATTAATAATATATGTTGTGTTATTAGAGTATATAGGACAAACAACATTGGGGAAACAACCGTTGTTTAACTCACATGTGGGCTAAGAAGTTGTAATTTGAGTTTGGAGTGTGACTCGTGTTCCGGTGTTCGAGTCCGGCGGCCGGTATGAATAATCTTTTCTAAACTGACGATTCCCGTAAGGATGAAATGTATACGTATGTAAATAAAACAAATATTGATAATTGTTTGTCGCCCACAAAATCTATGCTTGGGTATGTAGTGAGTACTATTAACACATCCGTTATCGTGGCTGTAATCCATGTTTCTTTCAGTAGTAGAACACTTTAACGACGGCTGCCTTTACATAGCATTAATCTCTCGCTGAATTACCGGGTTGTCGATAACGGCCGTTTAGGCTAAGACATCGGAATTTTAGTTTAAAATATGATTCGTGTTCGGGAGTTCGAGTCCGGCGACCGGTATGAATAATATATACACTGATGTATATATATATATATATATATATATATATATATATATATATATATGTATATATATATATATATATGTATATATATATATATGTATATATATATATATATGTATATATATATGTATATATATATATATATATATATATATATATGTATATATATATATATATGTATATATATATATATATATATGTATATATATATGTATATATATATATATATATGTATATATATATATATATATATATATGTATATATATATATATATATATATATATATATATATATATATATATATATATATATATATATATATATATAGTATTTTTTCCTTCCCGCTGCAGAAAGATGCGGCACAAGGCCTGAAGGCGTTGAGAATAAGCCAACGCCCCTAAGCTGTGTCGTTCTGGCCTCTTTATTATATATATATATATATATATATATATATATATATATATATATATATATATATATATGTTCCGGTTGTAATAATACAATATATTGTAGTAAAGTCTGAATCTTTGTTGCACGTTCCTCTTTGTAAAACTTTCATATCCAGAACTCGTCTTCCAACCGCCACTCCAAAGATCCTCCACTTCTTCATCCGTGTTCTATACATCGAATGGGATTTCCATTAATAGTATTCCTTTGCAAAAACTTCCCATGTGTGAGCAAACACGATTGCTTCCATGCATACTACAGTATTGTTATCTTCCTATTCAATGTCAATTAAGACTTGTCAGGAACCGTTCTCAAATTTTACTCATTCAATTCATTATGTGCATCCTCTCATAATAGTCAGAATCATTCAACTAGCAATATATCCATCTTATTAACGCTAACATTCTAATATATAAACTCAAGCTAATCGGATTTTTCAAGTCAGAGCTAAATATCCATACATTTGTCAAATCGAAATTTGAATTTGACTAGCCAATCGTTTACGTAGATTATCAATGCGTGTCATTTGCAACCAAAACTTGAAAATGCAATATATTTCATCGATTACATACTATATCCGTTTTTAAGCCAAACATTCACGATTTACACCAGCTAATGAACAGAGATAATTATGAAAAAGTTGTATCTGTCTACAGTACGAACATTTCTAATGACGTCAGACTACTGTTGTATGTAAGTATTTTAAATACTTGTTCGTTTGAATGTTATTTTATTTTGTGTGAATAAATATTAAGGAAAAACAAATGTTCATTGACTCATCTTTAGGAGAATAATACATTTACGGAAACCATAAGTTTTTATAAAAAATTACATCGGATTTTCGTTTTCATTCCTAAACGATTACTTACTAGAAGTTATTTCTTTTAGCAAATTACGCAACACGATTATACGATTTACAAATTTCATAATTGACGTTTTTTTTTACTTTTCTTGTTTTTATTTTACATTGCTATCGTTAGGTTCGCGGTGGCACCGGAGAATAAACAGCAAATAATTATGTTGTCCTATCTTTTATGAATAACTTGCAAATAAAAATGCATTGAGTTCATGTTTGTGAGCTTACTTTCTCGGGCAACACCGGAACACGGCTAACGCTAGTACATTATAATTATATCTTACTTTTTTATTTAATAAATGATGCACATTTTATTAAAATCTGATAATTCCTTGATCTTTTGTGGGGTTTTATAATAGTAGTTTTATTTAAAATTGCGACCATAATCAAATTTGAACCGGAAAGGGTTTGGAAATAGGAGTAAAAAGATAATACTAACAAAATTAAGGGAGTATCGGCTGATGCATGTGGTGAAAAAAGATATTAACAAGAGAGGGAAATTGCTGAGTCACAAAGGAAATAGAAAGGAAAAACAGCATAACGAATCACGTTGGTTCCTTTCGCCGTCGGCAAGGATAGTCAAAACTAATCGATAAACAAACTAACGTTTGCTGGTATTTCTTGTGGGGTAGTTTTCTTCTGTATTCTTTATTTCTTTTTTTCCTTTTGTTGTTGTTGTTGTTGTGGTTGCCTTCGCATCTCCTCCCAGAGTTTGCTTGACCTTTTGTCGCCTAATTTCCTTTCTTCTTCATTTTTTATTTCAATTGTCAAGAGCGAATGTAAGCAATGTATCTGACGCGTTAAAAAAGTGAATACAATTGTCTACTTTCACCCAATCCTTTTGAATGTCGGACAAACTAATACATTTTTCGTTCACATTTAGATGCGTCTAATCATGTTATCATCGGTCAGTCGGTCAGTCTGTCACGCTTGCATTTGAAACAGCATTTGGAAATTTGTGGAAAACGCAATAAACGCCATTTTGAACATTACGAAGCTATCACTAAAAAGAGTATTGCAGTTCTATACTCGACTACATCCCTCAAATCATGTTCAACATTATATGATAGCGGCATAATTTATTTTTGCTTTCAATTAAAATAAGCTTTTAGTCGAAGTCAAGATTTCATCTATTCGTCCTTTTATTGTATAATTTCCCAATTTAAATAAATTGGATCTATCGCCTTTTGCATTCGAACATTTCGTTTGTAGATAAGTCCACGGAACTCTGTAAGCGGCTTTGTCTGTCAGTCATCGTTCATTCTTAAGTATAAAATAAGTTGTTCGTCGTTAAATGCGCAGATTTAATGTTGTTGTCATTGACTGTTACGGCATGTCAACCTCTGTTAATTCGTGACAACAATATTGTGTTTACATATTAAATATCCCTAAAAGGGGGTGATATGCCGTAAAAAAAGAAAATGCAAATTAATTCATGAATCTGTATTATTTGGATTTTTTGGATTACTATTCTCGCATCTTCGATTTTATTCTCACAACGTTTCGACCAATGTAATCTCTAACTTTCTTAAAGTGCGTCTTGTAAAACTCGGGAATCTTTATATAGAACTCGGAAATCTGTACAGAATTCCGAACGAAACCCTTTATTTAATCCACGAGGGTACCTTACTCTCGTTCCGTCAGTCATGACCGAATAGAAGTTTTAAGTAATTCGTAAGTTTATTCTTAATATCGCACGTACAAAGGATTAAACCTTCAACTTCCAGAAGACTTCGCTTCGAACTGATTATTACTTAGCACTTTTATCCGTTGCGCAATGGATGATACGTTACAGAGTTAAAGGTCCTAAATGACAGAATTCTTCGCGTAACGGATAAAACTGCTTAGTATAATCACCTTTAAGCGAAAGTCTTCTGGATATTGAAGGTTCAATCCCAAATACTGGCGATACTAAGAATAGCATTACCAATTACTTAAGACATTTACATGGCTAGCGGAATGAGAGAAGCCCTCTAATGGATTAAATAAAGGGTTCCGTCCGAAATTGCGTACATATTCCCAAGTTTAACGTGATAATTCCCGAGTTCGAAAGAATGCACCTAAATAAGGTAGGAGGTTACATCGGCCGAAATGTTGCGAGAATAACATCTAAGATGAAAACAATAGTCCGAATAATCCAAATATAACAATTTATCTATTCACATCTAAAAAAATCAGAAAGAATTTGTGAACTGTTCACAATTTCTATGTTACAAAAGAGAAAAGGAATTTATCGGGAAATGCGGGATTTAAAATGGGGCAAAATGCTATTCATGGCACATCAAAAAATGCATTAATTTAAAATTTAAATGATTAAATGCATTATTTTTCTATCGACCTAATTATTGAAGCGAGAAACAAGAATCATAGATTTCTTTGAAGTGTGTCGGTTTCATCTTATTGCGTTTCAGTTCATTCGTTTTTCGATTTTCAATAACTTTTGTCCGTCGCCATTTGAAAACTTATTAGAACGATGTTTCGTCTTTTATTCGTTGTTAAATTAAGGCGGGAAGAGAAGAGATAAGGAAATAGATTTACCACAAGATGACCGTTTCCTGACTCATGAAGATACAAAAAGCCGCTTCTGACATTGCTTTATCGAGAAAGATAAGCCTAACCTAGTCCACGCAATGGCTAACCGGATAATAAGCGAACCGTTAAAAATGGAAACAGACAAACAATTTAAAAGTTTAAAAGTCACTTATGTCGACAATTTTTCTCCCTCGTCTGTAACAGAATCGACAATAAACCCAGGATATGCAGCATTCTCTGTCGGACTGATCGTCGAAGACGTATTCTCGATTGGTACGAATGTGTCAGCAAGTGTATAATATGTACACAACTGTAGAATACGTACAAAACTGTATACTATGTACAAAAGTGTATAATATGTACACAACTGTAGAATACGTACAAAACTGTATACTATGTACAAAAGTGTATAATATGTACACAACTGTAGAATACGTACAAAACTGTATACTATGTACAAAAGTGTATAATATGTACACAACTGTAGAATACGTACACAACTGTAGAATACGTACAAAACTGTATACTATGTACAAAAGTGTATAATATGTACAAAAGTGTATAATATGTACACAACTGTATAATATGTACAAAACTGTATACTATGTACAAAACTCAAAACACTTAATAAAGTCAGACTTGCATCACTGATGGCACATATTCTAGTAAAAAACACGTTTACTACGAATATATGTTTTTATTACCTTATAAAAAAGGTTCCTATGAAAAGCCACGACAAATAATATTTTTACTTCTACTTTAAATGAAAGTTAAACATCTAACGATATAAAATTGTACACTTTTGAATAATTTTAGCAAAGTTCAATAATTCAATTAACAGAGTTAGGGATGATCTTTACAAAAATGAACACTATCTAAACCTATAACTACAATTGATATACTTTTCATTTCTGAAATAAAGATTAATAGAATGGGCGAAGGACAAAGTCAGAAGAAATAATAAAAAACCAAGATCCACGAGAATGATCCAATGAAGTGAATCTCACCAATTAGTTGAGGATGATTTGTCAAAGACCCGGATGTATTTTAGTATTAATTACAAGAATGCAGTTCTGGTCTTCAGAATCCACTAATAAAGTGTTATTAGCTAGTACTAGGTTATTGTTTGAGTTTTTCATATACCATTAAGTATATATATATATATATATATATATATATATATATATATATATATATATATATATATATGTATATATGTGTGTGTGTGTGTGTGTGTGTGTGTTTAGGCAGCAAATCGTAATTTATGTAGGCCGACGTTTAAACTAACACCTGAAATAAGAAACTCGCTCGCCGCGTCCTGAAGCTGGCAAGGATAATAACAAAAAGAGAAAATCACGTCTTTTCAATGAAGCCTGCATATATATATATATATATATATATATATATATATATATATATATATATATATATATATATATATATATGAGTGAATTTAATAACAAGCAGTACTACTAGCTGCATTGCGAGATTCAACACGATTTGTTGTTGTTAGATCACTCTTCGCCGCTTGCTGGGAATACTCGCCGACTTGGTATTTACAAAGTTAAATTCCTCCTAAATTCTGAGCTGATTTCTGGTGGCCAACTTGTAACTCCTGACTCATGAATCAGTGGCGATTTGTATATATATATACAAGTGTTGTTGAATATGACATACAACTGTGTCTGCATATCCTTGTGTGGATCCTCTCCAATTGCCGAATCAGGGTCTTTGTTTCGGCAAATAAAAAAAAAATCCACACAAGGATATCGAGACATAAGTTGTCTGTCATATTCAACAACACTTGTATTACACTTGTATACATATATATTTTATATATGTATATTTAGGCAGCGTTTTGTGTGTGTGTTTGTGTGATAATCTAAAAACTCACAACATGAATAGCATGCACTCGTGACGTCATGTAAGTTTCATTTTCAAATTCCAGGGCGTGAAAGTGAATCTCAATATTCAAATAGTTATTTCTAAAAATTGTAATATAGTTAAAAATAAATGCATTTAGTGATCAAAGATATGTCATACTGTTAGGCATTGTTAGTTTCTAAGCAAAGTACAGCTAGCACGTGTTTTAGAAGACTCGAAACCTACTTGAAACATATTCAAATAGTAAACAAACATCTCTCGTCGTCAGAGCATTGTAGTCATATAAAGTGAAATATCCATGAAAACTCACAAACCTAAAAACTGACAGTCAATTACAGTATGACATAACTTTGATCTGACAATTTATTTAAACATAATAAGTAAATAATCCGATATTCTTTTGCTTAAAGTAATGTTTTATTCATTATATTGTCATTTCATACGAGCTTTTCGACTGTATTAAATCATATGTTTTCTCGTTCACTTTAAATAAAAATATGTTTAACCGGTTTCTATTACCTTAATATTATACTCTGATTTTTAAGTAAACATAAAAAATGAATGATGTGATACGGAATATGAAAAGGAAATATAATCAAAAAGTACTTTACACAAAAACTCGAACCATCTTATCTTATTATTTTACTTTGAGCTCTACTATGATAAGCACTATTGAGCTTTCACCCCACTTTCCGTGTGACCTTATGGAGAATTAAACACAAATGATACTTTATTACTTTATATATGTAATGAGAGATGATTTTCTCGTTAAGCCTTAATGAGAATTTGAACGATAATCGGTTAATCTTTGTCTTTTTTGTGAGTTCTTTGCTTTCGTTTGTAAATTATGGATTTTTCGAGTTCTATTCCCCAACATTAGCAACTTTCTCATTGAATTTATCAAATATGCAATCTAATAACATTTTGAACATTTTTTAATCGATATCAAGCTATAGTAATAATAATAATAATAATAATAATAATAATAATAATAATAATAATAATAATAATAATAATAATAGTAATAATAATAATAAAAATAATAATAATAACAGAAATAGCAAGAAACACCATCAGCTCCTCCCCCCCAAAAAATAAATAAATAAAAATAATTAGCTCCCCCCCCAAAAAAAAATGAAAATGAAAAAAAAAAATTTTAAGTTTTAATTTAAAAAAAAAAAGATTAAAAAAATACTACCAGCCTAGGCTGACACCACACAAAATATTTGCATAAGGTCAAGGAGGATGACAAGACTGAGGAGGGACAGCACAAACCAGACCTCCACTAGAAGTGCAGAGAATGCTGGGACCTTGGGGAGCCCTATTGCCACCCAAATCCCAGAGAAGACCAATGGTCCTTACCAGCGAGAAATGAATGGTACACGGCTGTTGTGATACTGCAAATTTATTTGCGGTGGCTATCGAAAAGAGGTAGAGAATACTGGAAATCTGGGGAGACTTGTTGTCACTCAGACTCCAGGGAATACCACCGGTTGTCGGTGAGCAATCACTGATGACCTGTGTGAGAGCTCCTAGTGAGTAAATAATAATAATAATAATAATACTGTTTCAGCTGCTTTATTTTTATATTTTATTTTAATGGAAATCAACCCAGACAAGGCATGAAGCCACTTGATGTAAGTAGCTAACAAAAACAAAACATGATTATCACAAAGACCGGAGATGCCTATTGTCCTTAGTCTTGGAAAGACCAAGGCTATAGGTAGCAGGAAAACAGTAAACAGGAAGAGAGTTCCACAAGCCTGCAGTTCTTGTGAAGAAGATAATGGAATACGACGCTGTATTACAATTAGGTATCAACACAGCGAATTGATGGAGACCAGTAAACCAACAAATGAAACGGGCTAAAACAAAGAAAGCAGGGAATAGTTAAGACAATTCTGAACGGCACATGCCATAATAGTACTTATAGAAAAGACTGAGATTAGCAACATCACGTCTGTGAGAGAGAGAGAGGGGGGTCGTGAAGAAGAAAGGGTGGGGCCAATTAAATTATAGATACGCTTTTGAAATTTATCAAGAACCCTCAAATAAGACAGAGATTCACTTGCCCAAATATGGCATTTCTCCATTTACTGACGAGAACAGGTGAAATTTTAAAGAAAATCTTCGAATGCGAAAACGAATCCATATAAACTGCGAACGCTAAGCAGTCACATGGAAGTAGCGATAGAAAAAGGATAAAAACAGAAAGAGCACCACCGCATGGATTAAAGCGAACTGAAACTGCAATAAAATTCATAAACTCCGCCTCCCCAAAACAGTGATGCCACAAAATAGTCATGAAGGGTCAAAGAGGATGGAAAGACCGAGGACAGAGAGAGCACTAACTAACCCTCCACTGGGAAGGTGCGGACAGTACTGGGACATTGGGGAGGCTTATTGCTACTCAAATCATAGAGAAGACCAATGGTCTTTTCCATCAAGTAATGAATAGTAAGCATGAATAGTAATCAATTTGCTATATATATATATATATATATATATATATATATATATATATATATATATAATATATGTATATATATACATATATATATATAACGCACTAATTATATTTTTTTAAATGAAGCAAACTTTTTTTTGTGTAGCTTATTTGACATACATATCTTTGTACTATTATATAAACGGCTAATTAAAAAACAGAGTTTTTTGGACAAGGTCTTGAAGTTTGTGCACTTTGGTCATTTTCGACATAGCGTACCTAAACGGATAGTTTTATAATGTTATTAAATATTTTGTTTTCTATGATTGCCATATAGTATTCGTTAAAAGTCGGCCTGAGAACCGAAGAAATTAAAACGCGGTAAATTTGAGTATAAATATCTATTTAATATATAATTCTTGGTTCCGTAGGGAAGGAAAAAATCCAATGGGGTTGAATGAGAGCGCAATAGCCACCCCCAAGTTCTAATAAAGAAATCGCTGATGCTCCTCCGATGAGATAATTTCATCAATGAAAAAGTTATTTCATGTTATCCCTTTTTCTTTTTCCCCCTTTCTCTCTTTCTTTCTCTATTTATATCTCTATAGATAGAGATAATATTCTTTTACTAACTAATGACTGAATTTTTTTTAGTAATCTACAATAATTTCACCCCCTGAAGAAGAAGCATTTATAATCCTGAAATTTCAACTGGACATTTAAATTCAACAAATTTCTGTGCAAACTTAAATAATATTTTTGTTTGTTTTATAACCTATATATATATATATATATATATATATATATATATATATATATATATATATATATATATATATATATATATATAAAGGTGCGTAATATATATATATATATATAAATAGGTGCGTAAAATATATATATAGATAAACAATAGAAGCAAACTTTTGATTTCTGAAGAACAGCATAGAGGAAAGTTCCTGAATTAACATATATATGTTGGTTGTTCATCTACACTGCGACCAGCGATAATAGCTTTCCAATAAAATTTAAATTTACCCATCATTCTGTTAACTAATTTCAACAACTGTTTTACGGAAATTCTGGCACATTGTGGTAACATTATTTGATTGATTTACATATTTTTGAGAATAGCTTGTACAGTCAGTAACGTTTTTTTCTTATGTCGGGGTGGCCAGCGATAATAGCTTTTTACTTCTTAACAACAATGGGACGTTAAAAATCACTAACAGGGAGAAAAAGAAAGTATGGCAAAGGAAATATTCCCCACCAATTCTGATGATAAAATACGATTTATCATTTATTATAAAAAATGAAAACATCAAACTATACTGTTAAAAATAACACTTCTCAAACTCAAAATACATTAGGAAGAACCAATGTAATATATCAGTTCCAATGCCCTATGGGAGAATGTATCTCTGACAACAATAAAAAAAACTAATTAGGTTTCACTTCCACAACACTATCCCGAAGACTCACCCTACATATCTCCAACACTAGCTCTATATGCCAACACCTAAAAAAAATAATTGCACCCCCTCCCAATATAGAAACATCCTTGTTAACAATACCAAAATAATAACCCACGATACCAATATCAAAAAATTAAAAATACTCGAAGCCCTCTACATAAAAACTAAACATCTCACAATTAATAATGTCAATTATGACACTAGTCGCAACATTTTAAAGTGTCTAGCATAATAATTAACATTACCCAATTCTTAGCCATTAGGTAGTTATGCGTTTGAATTGTATGCACTTTCTTTAACGTCATAAATTTCTTAACGGTTTAAACAGTCTAAGTTTTAAATCTCTCATATGTGTAGAACGCCATCACGCTCTCATGTACATTTCAACTTTACAGACGCTTTTTCAAGTTATACACTATTGCCGTTATAATTAAAAAATGAGCACAGCAGTAAAGTCATAATTTGTAAAGACACTAAAACTAATACCGCCTGAAAATGATTTGACGATTCAAATCGAAAGTACTTGCAAAAAAGAAAAAAGAATGGAACAAGAAACCCATGGATCATATTTACATCAATTTGACCGAAACATTAGATGGACAATTCGGAAAATTAAAAAA
>OY744545.1:23926957-24079457 GCA_963556195.1 Sepiola atlantica | reverse complement strand
GTCAAAAAGCTCTAATGCAAAGTTCCGAATACGTACGTCGAACACTCTCGACTAGTCTTCTATCTGTGCCCGCTTCTAGGCACATATATATCTTAATTTCCCTTAAGTACGTGCCAGTTTCCGTTAGCCGAGTGGATATGACGACTGCTTGCAGATTCCAGGCTGACTCTGTGAACCGGGTTCGCGCCTCCCGACCGTTTGAAATTGTTACACTGATGAGAGCAATAAGCTTGAAACGCTAGCGTCTGTAGGTATAAATAATTTAATATCTATTTATATATATATATATATATATATATATATATATTAGTAGAAAATATCTCATTCTCAAAAAAGAAAACAAAAGTTCGATTAGTCTAAAGTACAGAACCGTCCAAGTTAGCTGCCTCTATAGTATGATACATAAAAATATTTTATTTCTTATAAACATTATTAATGCTATTTAAAATACTTTTAAGTTAATATATACTATTATTTGTGTCAAATAGATATTATTCTGTTTCTTTACTTCATTGTTAGTTTATTTTTATATACATTTATTAATGTTTTTAATTCAAACTAGTTGAAATATATTCTATTTATTTCTGTTAAATCGGTATATAAAGATAAGTATTGTTCACATAATTTAATTTATTTGCGTTCATCTTTTTTTTGTTTTTAATTAATTATTTAATATTTATGGAATCAATATTAAAACATATATACAAATATGTATAGGCATATATTAAATTTAAATCTCGTACAGCGAAAATATCAAACAGTTTGAAATGGAGATAACTAGAAATTTGAAAAACCGTAGGAAATTCCTCCTTAATCACCTATTGAAATAATAGTAGGCTTCATTTCGTTTATAAATTATAGGAGTAATAATGCTTGGGTTGTAAGGGATGAACATCCATGAAATTTGCTTTTGATTAAAAGTAAACATCGGTTTTGGATTCCTGAATATATTAATATTTGTAAACAATCGTAGCCAATATAAATGCAAGAAAAAGTGAATATGATGATTTACACTAAACACTGATTTGATTTAAACTACAACACCAATTATTAAAGCTATTTTTGCTGCAGTAAAGTGTTAAGCAAAGTAAAATTAATTATCATTTTTTTTTTTATATAGCTTTATCCGACAGGATATGCACACATTTGTTTGTGCAAGATCTGATATCTTTAGTTGGTTCTGTTTCAATAATAATAGAGTGTTACCTCACTATATATATATATATATATATAGATATATATATATATATATATATATATATATATATATATTTTAGAGGTGAAAGATGAGAATAAAGAATTGTAAAGATACAATATTTATTAAAACATCACAAGAAGAGTTTATTTATGAAAATCCATGGATTAAGGACATGAGGCTCTAAACTTTTGATGTTTTAATAACTATTGTATCTTTACACTATCACGATAGATTATTATTATTAAACGATAATTCAATTATTGTTATTTAATTCAACATTTAAATATTATATATATATATATATATATATATATATATATATATATATATATATATATATATATATATATATAAATATTCATTCTCCTAGTATAACATGAGCTGTTATACGAGAGACAGTAAGAGATTGTTTGGTTTGTTTTACGACATATCAACCATCTATGGGTTATTTAATGCCGAATAATGAAACGAATATAAACAAATAATGTTGAACCCTTTCCAAGAATTATTCGAGTTTTATTTCGATCAATTGCCTGAATAGAAATACTGTGAAATTAAATGTGAGGAAAACACGTTCTGAATAGCTCGGCCAGCGTCTCTGTTTAATCAAACTGTCAGCCATGATGGATCTCAGGATGGGGAATATGGAAATACTGAAGTTGTGGGAAGTCAAAACAAAACTGATATGATCGTTTCCAAATAAAATTGATAGCTTATTCGTCTACAAGATTTCAACAAAGAATATCCCGAAATCCATTCATTTTATCACAACTTTTGAGATTGGGTCTTATGATTAATAGTTACATAATTTTTCTTGCGTAGGCGTTCAACCTTTACCGGTGATTCTTTTATTGCATCTGCTTTGATTAATCGTCAATCAGTTTTTCTTATTTAACATCCTGACTTAAAAATGTATATATATATATATAAATATATATATATATATATATATATATATATATATATATATATATGTGTGTGTGTGTGTGTGTGCGTGTTTGGGTGTGATATATATATATATATATATATATATATATATATATATATATATATATATATGTATATATATATAACTTACTACATAGCTCTACTCACATATTGAGCACTGTTGAAGTAAATACTGAAAATTGATACATAAAAGATTATATCTAGTTGCAACATTGTATGTGGCAACATTAAATAATATATATATATATATATATATATATATATATATATATATATATATATATATATATATATATATATATATATATGATAAAGACTGAAAAAACGTTCCGACGTAATGAAAAATGAAAAAAAAAAAAAAGAATATTTATGTATTCATCAATGTTTTGTCTTCATTGTCAGACTTCCTCAGGATTATTTATTTGAAGAAAAATCATAGACGTACAAACCTTTTTTGCCAGCAGGTTCAGAGCTTACGGCCGATATTAGCAAGAAAATCAATATATGAGATGGTGGCAGTGGTAGCAATAATTGTGTAGAATTATTAGAAGATAGGAGAGTTGAATATAGTTAAAATGGAACAAAGTGAGAGGCGAGCTGTAGTTCAACCAGGATTAAGTTAAATTTTGAAGGGAGGCGGGTGTAATGCTATTTGAATCAATTATCAATTTATCTTTGAAAGAGAAGACAACAACTTCAGGGTTAACAATTGTATGGGCTTTGTGTTAGGAAGGTGTAGGAGGTGAAGGCGTAGGGCGAGGGAGGGCAAGCAAATATGTTCAGGGCTCGGTAGAGTGTTCACATATGACATCCCTATACATATGAGTCTTTGCTCCGTTATGAAACGAAAGATCGTGTTGTACTGCGTGGGAGAAAAGCACGTTAAGGGACACTTCTGAAAACAATCCATCGCTGACGCTCATATATACACTGTCCTTTGTAATAAATGCCATCAAATATACGTAGAGGAGACTCAGCGGAAACTGAAGAAGAGGCTTGGTGTACACAAACGAAATATTAAAAATAACAACTCCCTTAATGCGCTTTTCTCCCATGCTGTACAACAGATCATCGTTTAACTTTGAACAGGTTAAATCATTAAATTCATATCAAATAAATCTCGACGAAGACTCCTTGAAGCAGCTCTCATTACAAACTTTAACACCATCAAACAACGTAATGGTTTCTATAATTTATCTCCGGTAATTAGCAAACTCATTATGTCCGAACAAAAATTCAATCCAAATCCGGACTAGCAACACCATACAACATTTCTCTACATACGTCTTGCTCAAATATCTATATAAAATTATATGATTTCAATCAATTATTTTAATATATTATGCTATTATTTGCTCGTACAGAAGCATGTTCATAGTTATATGTTCACTCACATGTATAAAAAAATATATAAATCATTATAAATACAATATCTTTAAAATATTTTTGGTAATATATTTAAATGTATCTTTCCCCTTTTCTTTCTTAACTCCTCATAATTTTTTTATTTCTCTTACTGTATTGTGAAGTAACTATGCTGTTTCACACATGTGTATATATGCATACACCTGCATATAAGTATACATATATGTATATTGCATTTGCATATGTTTATACGTTTATAAATATTATAATAATTAATAAATAGTAAATAGTGAATAAATAATTATTTAAATAATGAAGAAATTAATACATTCACACATAAATATATAAATAAATAGATAATATTTCAATTATCTCCCTTTTTTCGTTATAGCCTTACATTTTCTATTCACCTGGGAATTTAGACACATCTTAAAAAAATATAAACAGAGCCATACTTTGTTTCTTCTCATAGCTTTTTGTTTTTAACTTCTCACCCGCATACGTTGCACAGAAATAATATCCCTCTTTTTTTCTGGTTTCATAACGAGGCAAAGATTTTTCACATGGGTATGTTTATGTATCTATATGTTAAAGTAAATATGTGTTTGTGTGCTCATATGTATAAGGATGTCATATGTGAACACCCTATCGAGCCCTGAACATGTTTGCTCGTCCTTACCTCGCCCTACCACCCTTCACTTCATACTCTCCTAACACAAAACCCGGACAATCTTTGACCCCGACGTTTTATGTTTTCTCTATCAAAGATAAATTAATACATTGATTCAAATAGCATTTCACCCTCCTCTTTTTCAAAATTTAACTTCATCCTGGTTGAACCACGGCTCGCCTCCAACTTGTTTTCCATTTTCACTATATATATACCTCTCTCATATTCTGATAATTCTACACCTTTATTGCTACCACTGCCACCATCTTATATTTTGATTTTCTTGCTAATATCGACCGTAAACTCTAAGCATGCTGGCAAAAAATGATTGTCGTGTATGATTTTCTTCAAACAAATTATCCTGAGGAAGTCTGACAATAAAGACGAAACATTTGTGAATACATACATATTATTTTGGTTTTCCTTTTTAATTTTGTATATATATATATATATATATATATATATATATATATATATATATATAATGTTAGTTGGGATCAACAAAATTTCAACATAGTTGTCAAGAATTAAAAACCAACTATTATCAGGCGTACGATCGTTTCTAAAACTTTTTGGAAATATTTTATTTTTCATTATATTTTCGATGATTCCAAAACGCGATATTGTCAGCGCTTTTCATAACATCACATACAGAAGTCTCTTAGAAAAAACAGAAGATATCAGTACTAAAAAATAATATCAGTCAAGAACTTTAGAAATATCGAAAAGACAGCAAATTTAATTACAAATTAAACATTTAAAATATTCAAAATATTCACCATATGAGATGAATCAAGAAGAAAATGCATTCGAGAAAAATAGATGAATAAATATATTAAATTAAAATATAAAAATAGTAACATTAAATTAAACAATACTAATAAGACAAATACTGACACTTTTAATGATGATAGAATAAAACAAAATAAAACCAGATACGGTGAATAGAAGGTAAAATTAATAAATAAAATAATAAAGAATAAGTAAGAATAAAATAAATAAATAAAATACGAATTTCTTTTATTTTAAATAGAAAACAAGTTAGAGTATAGTTTAAATTAATGAAGATTACACATCTATTATAGAGTACATAGGGATTTACCGAGGAATAAAGATATAAATAGAAAATATAATTCTATTTATGAGAAGAAAATGTATCATAATTAGAAAAATGTAAAATAATAATAATAATAATGGTGCGTAGAGGAATAGAATTATATATTAAAAATACCAGAGAAGAACAAACTATTTCAAATTCCAAATAGAAAAACAATTAAGATTATTTAAGTAAAATTATGAGAAATCGAAAGTTAAAATATATATAGAGAAATGCAAAATTAAATAATAATACATATAATAATAAAAATAATAATTAGAGAGACGGCCTTCAAAACGGGATCTATTGATGTACCCAAAAATTTGTGAATAAAAATATAAAAAAATAATACGATGCAACATCCGGTGAATACGGAGGTTATTCAAACACGGTGATATTCTCGGTCAAGAACTGTAATATGCTGACGATGGGTTGAGCAGGTGCATTGTTGTGGTGGAAAGAAGAAAGTGTAAACAAAAACATGTGCTAATAAAATTGCAATGGTTTCAAAATGAAAGATGTTACTCTTTCGCCCATAGCTCACACAGTCAACGCCACGCCCAATCCCACCTCGTATAAGTTTAATGTCATTGCATTTTTCGCGTTTAATATGTTTTTCCTTTCTATTTTCATATATGTTTTGCTTTTGTCTCGATCGTCTTGAAAAGGAAATCTTAATTCGTGTTGTTCGATAAGACAACAACAACAACCCCACATTCGATTGACTAATTATTTCATTATGTCACCAAGCCAATTAGAGAAGTAATAACGTTAGCAATTATTTTCAGTTTTCTGACGAAGAACAAAGAAATCGAATAAATAGGCTTTATCGATTTCATTAAACAATGATTGATAATGATTTGATGATTAAACAAATAGATTGAAAAATAAAACGTTTGAATGTTATTGCGTGACAAGTCACTTGGAATGCAAACGCATGAGTTTCTCGCTGCCACAGAAATGGCACAACAAATAAACATGGCACAGAAATGGCACAAAAGAGCCCACAGAAGTATACTAGGACTTTCCATCGTAAAAAAACTGGAAGAAACTATAAGAAACCTTTCAAACCACCAATTTTCACGCACGACAGCACCTTTCCTGAGAGTTCAACGTTTAAACTACTCAGTTTGACATTTTCAGGAAACATAGAAGATGCTGCCAAATCCGTCACAAAAAAAGGTAGACTCCCTTTACTGGTCTAGAAAACTTCTCACACGTGCCAGTAACGTATATTTCTATAAAGCCACCATGCGCTCATGCATGGAGTATTGTTGCCACATCTGAAGAGAGGGGGCAAAAATGAATTTCTAACCAAATAGGTCCCGCAGTCTGCCAAGCTACATCCCTTGTTGCGTCGCCGTAATGTTGCATCCCTGTACTTGTAGTACTTCCGCGGAATATGCTACGATGGACTTACTACACTTGTATCCCTTCAGCGTAAACACCCCGACTGACTAGCGGTAAAATCTTTTACCACTTAACCGGATGCGCAAAAATGGTGTACTCTAATAGTTACGTTCGTTCGACCGTTTGCCTTTGGAATTCCATTACCGCTCCCTGTTTTCTTTTCCGATAACATCATTATGCAGAAATTTAAATGTCATGAGAACAAACATCTTGCTGATCCTTTCAGATTGTTCCCTACAAATCTGGCTCTCATCATAGTAGCACATTACGCTTCAGTAGCAATATGATTTGTTTGAGGCTTACAAAAGTTTACAAAACGGGCCAACAAACAACGTGCCAAATATTTCCAGTATACCTATACTATGAATATATAGACAAAGAAAGTTCGGTTGACTGACTTGAATTAGGATTGCTCTACTTTGATCTAAACAGGATGATAATATCTGCCAATATAAAGGCCTGATGACCAATGCTTCAAGAAGATGAGTGGTATCAGCAATAAAAACAAGTTTCGTTTCTGCCACACCGAAGTGTAGAGTTTGAACCTCCTGACCCACAGTTGTGACGTTTGGTTGAGGGATGGCTACTACACAATTCTACAAAATGGCGTGTGTACATATCTCCACTAGACAATTTACAAAAACTGACATCCAATGTAACAGCAAATCCATGAAAATATATCAGAAAAACTTTTAGAAATAAGTAATACATATATGACTATGAAAACCCTAAAGCTACATTCGTAGAAAATGCAGCTGTTAAACTGGACATAGTAAAATGGGACAAAAGGAGGAGAGTAGCAACCCTAATTGAAGTCAGTGTCCTCAGTGATAACATCCTAAACAGAGCTGAGAGGGAAAAGAGAACAAAATACCAAGGTCTTATGTACGACATGAATAATACTGGAACCGTAAGAAGATTTCAATCATTCCATTAATCAAATGAGCAACTGGGTTAATGAAAAACGAGCTGAAATTTGAAGAATATTTACTAATTAATGTTTAATAACAAAACAAATTGAAATTAAATACAATCTGTAGCAACGGGAATGTACAGCTAGTATATATATATATATATATATATATATATATATATATATATATATATATATATAAACATATATATATATATATATATATATATATATATATATATATATATAATAGAGAGAAACATGAATAGATCTTAATTCTGTTCCTATCACTGTTGTTTTGTTCGCCGCATGGTCCTAGGCGTTAAGATAAATGTAAAAATGTTGACCTGGGTCTGAGGGTTTTTGATCGTGTGACCAGCAAAACAATAATCCTCCACACTGATGCTATATATATATATAATATATATATATATATATATATATATATATATATGTATGTATATATTATATATATAATGTATATATATATATGTTATATATATAATGTATATATATATTATATATATATTATATATATACATATATAATATATACATATATAAATATATATATATAATATATACATATATATATATATATATATATATATATATAATATACATATATAGGTATATATATATATATATATATATATATATATATATATATATATATATATAATAATGGTAATAATTCAGGTAAAAAATATCCAGCAAAACAATAAGCCTCCACACTGATGCTATATATATATATATATTATATATATATAAAATGTATATATATATTATATATATATAATGTATATATATATATATGTTATATACATATATATATATAATATATATATATATATATATATATATATATATATATATATATATATATATATATATATATATATATATATATAATAATGGTAATAATTCAGGTAAAAAATATCTACAAGGTGGTAATCCAGAGAATTTTAACCGTGTTTATAAAAAGTGCTCAATATTAAAATAGAGCTTTATATATGATAATTTTATTTACACAGCTATGTACAAAATCTGCGACACTGGCATGTCGATGTTATCGATCAACGGTTACTATAAACTGAGATCTCATCAGGCAGAGTTAGAATCCGATCTTAACCTCAGATCATATTTGGAGAGAATGAAATGGAGGGATAGAGAAAGGGAAGAAGAAGAAGAAGAAGAAGAAGAAGAAGAAGAAGAAGAAGAAATTTAACATTTCAAAAATTGAGGCCGTTAAAAAATTAAAAATTAAAAATCTAAAAAATCTAAAAACAAAAAACAAAAAAATCTAAAATCTAAAATCTGAAACAAACAGGGCAAATAAATAAATAAATAAATAAATAAAATATAAGGTGGAAAGAGGGGCATATAATGAAGGGAGAGGTGATGGGAAGGTATACACATAAAGGAATGTCATGGAATTAGGAAACATTCCGGACTTTTATTTCTCCGGACAGATTAGTCAGTCTCATTTAGTCTAGAATGCATTTTCTAATTTCAGTGTAACTAGAGGGACGAAAACTGGGTTTCCCCAGCGAACACCGTAATTTTTTAATGAAATAATTCATATTAGCTCTTGTACGATTTACGCACGAGCACTTTGATAGATTTTTCTACTAACTCGTGATACATACGCACACACACACAAATACACACACACATATACATATATATATATATATATATATATATATATATATATATATATATATATATATATATATATATATATATATTATTCATTCCTTTGCGTCTAAAGTCAGTTTCCCATCTAAATTTGATATCGATCTATAATTGAATGTCCGATTGGGCACGCAGCAACTTGATTAAATTGTAATTTGATGCAAAAATACCAGCGAATCGAAAAATGAATATAAATTTTTAATTTGATTTACAAATTTCAGAACGCATTTTATTCGAAATGTGTTGGTTTATTGTCTACCATTCGATATAACTAATGTCACGTTACAAACTGTGAGTGTAAAACATTGACTCTTGTACATGAATTAGAGTAGCAAGTTTGTTTATATCGATTTGCTTTGGTCTGTCAATTTCATGGAAAATTAACACTTTATGCTTCATTTTATGTTGAAACACAATAATTATATTAGTCTATACAGAAACTGTAAACAATAAACAATTTATTTGATAACAATAATTAACTGAGTAAAATCATCAAATGTAAATTTTTATCGAAGAAAAATACCGATAACATACACTTAATTGAACATAATTGAACATGTGATTATTTTTATTTACACGGACATGTACAAAATCTGCGACACTGGCATGTCGATGTTATCGATCAACACTTATTATAAACTGAGATCTCATCAGGTAGAGTTAGAATCCGATCTTAACCTCAGATCATATTTGGAGAAAAACCAATATATATATATATATATATATATATATATATATATATATATATATAGAGAGAGAGAGAGAGAGAGAGAGAGAGAGAGATAGATAGATAGATAGATAGATAGATAGATAGATGTTATACTATATTAAACTGAGTCAATCAGCATTTTTTACCAAGAGGCTTTGCCCTATATACTCTACACACAACATATATGTTAAACATATACTTTAATCCTGGGATTTAGTTATATTTTAAATAAAAACTGCTTTAGTTGCTCCAATTAATCATAATTTGTAATTAACTGAACAAGTCACCAATCTCTAATTTAGCTATCTATGCATACACTACCCCGTATCCGCGAGTGTCTTTTAGAATTGATAAGTCGTGGTTAGTAAATCAATTCCCTTGTTCCTCTCACTTTATGTTGATTCAACTAATATTTAATACGTCTTAATATGTCTATGAGCGTCATAGAGAGTATGTGACACTTTTTTGTCGCGTTGTCATTTAATTTCCATCATTTCTGTACACACCGCAAACATGTATGTAAATTAGATGGTTTAATAATAAGTCTCTTTACTTTTATATCATTTATAATTATAATTTAGAAGTAAACAGACATTAGCTTTAGTTATGGTAGAAGAATATCTCAACAATTTTGAATTTTAGAATAAACCAAAGTAAAATACACAATAGTAATGCTAGTATATATATATATATATATATATATATATATATATATATATATATATATATATATATATATATATTGCGTGTATTTAGGCAGTATATTTTCATTTATGCAAACATTATTAAATAACACGGAGTGGTTTGCTTGTTTGCTTGATAAGACTTTTTTTATTTTTTCAATTTTTCGAATGATCCATTTAGTGTTTCGGTCAAATTGATGTATGTAAGTTCCATGCATTTCTTGTTCTATTTTATTTCCTTTTTTGCGAGTACTATATATATATATATATATATATATATATATATGTTTTAGCCTTTTATATATCGTATGAAAAATCTTGAGCTTCAACTTGTCTCTATAAGTTAGGAAAAATTCGTTTAGATAGCTCCACATGAAAATGTTCTGCATGAGTTTTACTTCATACACTTATACATATATATATCTATACCTAAACAGCTATCTATCTATCTATCTATCTATCTATCTATCTATCTATCTATCTATCTATCTATCTATCTATCTCTATATATATACATTCAAGTAAACTACATTAACCTATTATACATATATATATATATACATATATATATATATATATATATATTCATTTCGATAACAGTGAAAACATTCTAAAATGGTTTTAATGCTAATACTGATACCTTATTAATCCTTCAACCAATCACACGGTTCCCGCTAACACCATTACTAAACATTTAAAGATACATGTCTTATACTCGATACCTACTCCTAAAGATGGCTCCAGAAGGAACTCAAAGTACTAGGGCACATCAGAAGTACGGTAAATACATTTTACAGTTATAGTCCGAAACTCGAAAATAAATCAGGAATCTAGAAAGGATCAAGGAAAACATATGCAAATAAAGTAATCTGTAATATTTAATGAAATATATATTGAAGCTGTCCTGAATCTTTACGTTACCTCCTATGCGCCGAATATTTACGTGTCCGCATTTAAGATTCCAAATATGTATTTCCGATGTTAACGAAATTGAAACAATATGCATAAGACACTCATTCAGAAAGTTTTCTAATATTTTAGCTGCTTCCGGCTATGTTATAGGCGGAAACGAGAGTAAGAGGACAGCAAAAGAAAGTAATATGGTCAGAAGTACATAGTTGCGATCCTCATTCAATCCTCAGTCGGTTCTTCCTGCTAGTATATATATATATATATATATATATATATATATATATATATATATATATATATATATATATATATATATATATATATATATATATATATATGGTTAAACAGGAGCGCCAGCTTCTGTTTATTTATTTTTTTATTCGTTTTTTCGATTCGTCGCACGACCGATTTGGTATTGTCATCCATACGAAATGGGTCGTGCGACGAATCGAAAAAACGAATAAAAAAATAAATAAACAGAAGCTGGCGCTCCTGTTTAACCAAACATGTATAAGAGAAGGAATGCTGCCTAACTATATATATATATATATATATATATATATATATATATATATATATATATATATATATATATTACTTTTAAAAGGTGAAAAAAATGGGTTTATACTTTTCATATCAATAGTAGTGCGTAAATGATCACGGTAAACCCGACACGATTTGGACTCAACGTATCCGATTCAGTGGTCCACGACGTTATCCATTAGGTGATCACGCAGCCCCCAGCGGATTCGTGATCACTGATCTGAAGGAATTCTTGCAAAACACAAATATATTTGTTTATCGGATGCTATATTAGCCTTGGGCATCCTTGCTGAGATATTTAGCGTGCAAAAAGAAGCCATTCTCTACGGTTTGCAAAAGAACACACGATTCCCTACAAAATACACTGTTTCACACGCCTCTGTACATCACGTGAGATTCTCTTTGTGCAAATCGTTTCAGGCAGCAAATCCCGAAAACATTCAGATCAAAAGCCATTGTTGAAGTCGTAATCTAGCTGCATATAAACAAAAATGACAAAGGTTATTCTTCAGGTGTAGTCATTCAATTAGAGCGTAGAGCGATGGAAATGATATTTCAAACAAGAGCCTGATAGACCAATGTACGTTATATGCCAAGCTTAAGCTTGACAGACCAAAAAATATCTTTCAAACTTCAACCTCATAGAAAAAACACAATTGTATGTAGAACTAAAGCATTACAGGCCGACGAAAATGCTCTTTGACACTTAGCATGACAGACTAACGAAAACATAATTTTCAAACTGAATCGTGACATATCAACGACAATGGCCGGGAACCTTTTACTAAGAGAAAAATGTAGTATCAGAATAGATACTACATTTCTCTATCCACGATCAGTGAATGAGATATCTTTTTATACTAAGACAATCTTAATTTGTGTCCCAATCCAGAGTGTCTCTTATACGGAGTTAGATATTCCCCACATTAAAAACCGACCTTGTATCTAACTCTGCCCTCTCTAGGTACATACATAGGGGCAATACTATAATCAGATTTAAGTGCGCAGATCGACGAAAATTCAATTTCAAGTCTAAACATGACAAACCGAGCATGAATCATTGATAACAAAATGTAATTCGATTAACTTCCTTCTAGAAAATAATTTATCCAGGTCGGAATTATTTTAAATGGTCGCCATCGTTAAGAAAATGAGATGTAACTTTGTATTCCTCGATACAGAGTTATTTTCGGGATTCGGTCTGTCACAGAGATCCATTTTTCAAATTTAAACATGATAGACCGGGCCTAGTTGTTTCAGCATGTTTATAAGAAAATGTAATTCGATTTATGTCCTTCCAGAAAATAATTTGTCCAGGTCGGAATTATTTTAAAATCGCGACCATCTCAATATATATAATCTATAATAAAAGAGAGCATAACTCTGTCTTTGTCAAGACATGGTTACTATTGGGATTAGGTCTGTCATACAATCTATGCGACCAACTTAAGCTTGAAAGACGGCCGACTGACAGAGGATCTCGTAGAGATACAAGGACGCATCTAATAACATATATGCACTTAGTTTTGGCGAAAATATTGATCAAATTAATCGAAGACGGTAGAAATTTTCACCGGCTTTTAAATTGGTAGATTTCTATCCATTTATCTCTGAATCTTATTTTCCACCTTTTCTATAAATTAATTAATGATTGCATAAGATTAAAACGAACTGTTTTTGTGCTAGTAATGTATATAGATATTTCGTTGATAAAGTCGATTTGCTATGGAAAAATATGGATTTTTTTATGAAAGAGATTCCTTTCTTTTTATTTGCGTTTAGTAGACACAAGATCAATGCAATCAAATATACCAGTAAATAATTCATACATATTTCATGTAAATGGAGAATATTTTGAAAATCGATTCCTTTAATGAATTACGAATACACACATGCTTAAATAGTTCTAGCTTGAGGAAAATATTTGTGCACCGTGTTATCTAATACTGATTTATTATGCAAAAGATTATTAAATAAACAATTACCAAATAGTGTTTAAATTAAATACTAGTATTATTCACAACCTCCTTCCAATCTCTTTCACGCTTTCAGATTTGGTAAAAATACAAATCCTTAGGTTTTGAATCGAAACATTTTAGACAACCTTTTTACATTAAATTGAAAGACTAAATTACGCAACAATTTATGCCAAGACGCATGAAGACCAGCTACACGACTGAAGAGCTCATAAGTTTCTCTATCTGACTACGCTCTACTTATTTTAAGTAAGCACCACTTTGGGAAGGCTCGCTAATTGAGTGTTCTTTAATATATATATATATATATATATATATATATATATATATATATAGAATAATATTTTTGGAGGCGATAACAATGCGTTGTTAAAGTGACACATACGACACGTGGAATCGTAAAAACAAAACAAAGTGACAATATTGAAAAGTCAATAATTTTCAAAAAATTTTTTTTATTATTTACCAGTGTATCGTTGACCGTGGTGTTGGGTTGGAGTGGGTCCTTTTCATTATTATTTTTTTTATATATAAATTTTCGAGGGTATCCCTCATCCTTAGAATAAAATAAATACTACCACTCGTTGGAGTGTGTTTTTTTTTGCTAAAAGCGGGGGCCGGAAGTGTTGGTTTGTTTTTAGTAGCAGGTCCGCAGAGGTTTGTTCATTTATTTTTTTAATTTTATTTTTTTTATATAATTTATTATTTGCTATTTTAACCGTTGCTGTTTGTTTTGTTAGTAAATATATATATATATATATATATATATATATATATATATATATATATATATATATATATATATATATATATATATTAGTCTTGATTGATTTAAATAGGAATCAATTACTAACAAAAGGCTGAAGCTCAATTTTCAATATTTAATTGTTTAATATGGCTATTAATAAATAAATAAAGTATTAAATGAGTGTTATATCATCTTATGATTTGAATACGATTTCGGAACGAACTAATTTTTAGACATGTTTCCTGAAAAGTCGACATAATTCAGAGGTAATCCAAGCTGTTAGAGTCATTTCCCCTTCATCAGATTGACGGAAAATCAGGAGTCTTCGACGAAATTTAGAAAAAATCCTCAGAGAAATGGCAGATGGGCAATTAGAGATCGTTAGAAAGGAGAGAGAAAAAATCAGTAACAAAACAGTAATCAGTAATCTGATGATCTAAGCAAAAATATTGTTGAAGAAAATTGGCAAATATATATAACTAGCGGGGCTACCCGGCGTTGCTCGGGGTCATAAAAACATAATTGAAGAAAAATTGCGTATGTAACATCTTTATATTAAAACTTCTATTTCTCTCCTTCTCTCTCTATAGCTGTCTCTTTATCTTTCTACTTTTCTCTACCCTGGTCGCTACTTTTAAATTTTGCTTTTTGCGAAAGCTGTTTCTTCCCCACCATTTCATCCTACGTTTCACAGGGCAATAGTATGACTTATTTCTATAAAAAGTACCACCACTCTCTGCGCCTTCTATATAGGTACTTACAACCGTCCCGGTGTTCATACTATATATTTTGAATCCCCTCATGATATCCTTCATCATTTTAACTCCCCTCGTTATATTCATCATTTTCGATCTCCTCATACTATTAATCATTTTCAATCCCCTCATAATATTCTTCATCATTTTCAATCTCTTCATACTATTAATCATTTTCAATCCCCTCATAATATTCTTGCTCATTTTCAATCCTCTCGTAATATTCCTCATCATTTTCAATCCGCTCATGATATTCTTAATAATTTTCAATCCTCTCATGATATTCTTCATTTTTTCAATCCTCTCATGATATTCTTCATTATTTTAAATCCCCTCATGATATTCTTCATCATTTTCAATCCCCTCATGATATTATTCATCATTTTAAATCCCCTCATGGTATTCTTCATCATTTCCAATCCTGTCAGTCTATTCTTCATCATTTTCAATCCTGTCAGTCTATTCGTCATCATTTTCAATCCTCTCATGACATTCTTCATCATTTTAAATCCCCTCATGATAGTCTTCATCATTTTCAATCCCCTCATGATAGTCTTCATCATTTTCAAACCTCTCATGATAGTCTTCATCATTTTCAAACCTCTCATGATAGTCTTCATCATTTTCAAACCTCTCATGAAAGTCTTCATCCTTTTCAATCCTCTCATGAAAGTCTTCATCCTTTTCAATCCTCTCATGAAAGTCTTCATCCTTTTCAATCCTCTCATGATAGTCTTTATCATAGCTCTATATAGGATATTGAGCACTTTTCTCCCGGACAACGCCGAGTACTTTGAAAATCAAGGAGGCCTCATGAGCACTACTGAAATCACTTACGTATCCTCTCTCCTTCTGATCTGCGAAATAGTCCAAAGGGGAACAAAGATGGCGTTAAAATATTATCCAAACCTATCACTACAGTAGCTCTATCTAGGACATTGAGCACTTTTCTCCCGGACAACGCCGAGTACTTTAATAATAAAGGAGGCCTCCTGAGGACTACTGAAATCACTTAGGTATCCTCTCTCCTACTGATCTGCGAAATAGTCCAAAGGGAAACGAAGATGGCGTTAAAATATTATCCAAACCTATCACTACAGTAGCTCTATATAGGACATTGAGCACTTTTTTTCCCGGACAACGCCGAGTACTTTGAAAATCAAAGAGGCCTCCTGAGCACTACTGAAAGAACTCTTATCGATTCCCCATCCTTTTCAGCATAGATTCTGTTAAAATATTATCCAAACCTATCACTACAGTAGCTCTATCTAGGACATTGAGCACTTTTTTCCCGGACAACGCCGAGTACTTTGAAAATCGAGGAGGCTTCATGAGCACTACTGAAATCCCTTAGGTATCCTCTCTCCTTCTGATCTTCGAAATAGTCCAAAGGGAAACGAAGATGGCGTTAAAATATTATCCAAACCTATCACTACAGTAGCTCTATCTAGGACATTGAGCACTTTTATCCCGGACAACGCCGAGTACTTTGATAATCAAGGAGGCCTCCTGGGGACTACTGATATCACTTAGGTATCCTCTCTCCTTCTGATCTGCGAAATAGTCCACAGGGGAACGAAGATGGCGTTAAAATATTTTCCAAACCTATCACTACGTTAGCTCTATCTAGGATATTGAGCACTTTTCTTCCGGACAACGCCGAGTACTTTGAAAATCGAGAAGGCTTCATGAACACCCATGAAATCTCTTAGGTATCCTCTCTCCTTCTGATCTGCGAAATAGTCCAAATGGGAACGAAGATGGCGTTAAAATATTTTCCAAACCTATCACTACAGTAGCTCTATCTAGGACATTGAGCACTTTTCTCCCGGACAACGCCGAGTATTTCAAAATCAAATAGGCCTCCTGAGCACTACTGAAATAACTCTTATCGATTACCCCATCCTTTTCAGCGGAGATGCTGTTAAAATATTATCCAAACCTATCACTACAGTAGCTCTATCTAGGACATTGAGCACTTTTTTCCCGGACAACGCCGAGTACTTTGAAAATCAAAGAGGCCTCCTGGGAACTACTGAAATTAGTTAGGTATCCTCCCTCCTTTTCATCTGCAAAATTGTCCAAAGGGAGACGAAGATGGCGTTAAAATATTTTCTAAACCTATCACTACAGTAGCTCTATCTAGGATATTGAGCACTTTTCTCCCGGACAACGCCGAGTACTTTGAAAATAGAGGAGGCTTTATGAGCACTCCTGAAATCCCTTAGGTATCCTCTCTCCTTCTGATCTGCGAAATAGTCCAAAGGGGAACGAAGATGGCGTTAAAATATTTTCCAAACCTATCACTACAGTAGCTCTATCTAGGACATTGAGCACTTTTCTCCCGGACAACGCCGAGTACTTTAATAATAAAGGAGGCCTCCTTAGGACTACTGATATCACTTAGGTATCCTCTCTCCTTCTGATCTGCGAAATAGTCCAAAGGGGAACGAAGATGGCGTTAAAATATTTTCCAAACCTATCACTACAGTAGCTCTATCTAGGATATTGAGCACTTTTCTCCCGGACAACGCCGAGTACTTTGAAAATCGAGAAGGCTTCATGAACACCCATGAAATCCCTTAGGTATCCTCTCTCCTTCTGATCTGCGAAATAGTCCAAAGGAGAACGAAGATGGCGTTAAAATATTTTCCAAAACCTATCACTACAGTAGCTCTATCTAGGACATTGAGCACTTTTCTCCCGGACAACGCCGAGTACTTTTATAATCAAGGAGGCCTCCTGGGGACTACTGAAATAACTCTTATCGATTACCCTATCCTTTTAAGCGTAGATGCTGTTAAAATATTATCCAAACCTATCACTACAGTTGCTCTATCTAGGACATTGAGCACTTTTCTCCCGGACAACGCCGAGTACTTTGATAATCAAGGAGGCTTCCTGGGAGCTACTGAAATGACTTAGGTATCCTCTCTCCTGATCTGCGAAATAGTCCAAAGGGTAACAGAGACGGCGTTAAAATATTTTCAAAACCTATCACTACAGTAGCTCTATCTAGGATATTGAGCACTTTTCTCCCGGACAACGCCGAGTATTTCAAAATCAAAGAGGCCTCCTGAGCACTACTGAAATAACTCTTATCGATTACCCCATCCTTTTCAGCGGAGATGCTGTTAAAATAATATCCAAACCTATCACTACAGTAGCTCTATCTAGGATATTGAGCACTTTTCTCCCGGACAACGCCGAGTACTTCGAAAATCGAGGAGGCTTCATGAGCACTCCTGAAATCCCTTAGGTATCCTCTCTCCTTCTGATCTGCGAAATAGTCCAAAGGGGAACGAAGATGGCGCTAAAATATTTTCCAAACCTATCACTACAGTAGCTCTATCTAGGACATTGAGCACTTTTCTCCCGGACAACGCCGAGTACTTTGATAATCAAGGAGGCCTCCTGGGGACTACTGATATCACTTAGGTTTCCTCTCTCCTTCTGATCTGCGAAATAGTCCAAAGGGGAACGAAGATGGCGTTAAAATATTTTCCAAACCTATCACTACAGTAGCTCTATCTAGGATATTGAGCACTTTTCTCCCGGACAACGCCGAGTACTTTGAAAATCGAGAAGGCTTCATGAACACCCATGAAATCCCTTAGGTATCCTCTCTCCTTCTGATCTGCGAAATAGTCCAACGGAGAACGAAGATGGCGTTAAAATATTTTCCAAAACCTATCACTACAGTAGCTCTATCTAGGACATTGAGCACTTTTCTCCCGGACAACGCCGAGTACATTGATAATCAAGGAGGCCTCCTAGGGACTACTGAAATCACTTAGGTATCCTCTCTTCTTTCTGATCTGCGAAATAGTCCAAAGGGAAACGAAGATGGCGTTAAAATATTTTCCAAACCTATCACTACAGTAGCTCTATCTAGGATATTGAGCACTTTTTTCCCGGACAACGCCGAGTATTTCAAAATCAAAGAGGCCTCCTGAGCACTACTGAAATAACTCTTATCGATTACCCCATCCTTTTTAGCGTAGATGCTGTTAAAATATTATCCAAACCTATCACTACAGTAGCTCTATCTAGGACATTGAGCACTTTTTTCCCGGACAACGCCGAATACTTTGAAAATCAAAGAGGCGTCCTGGGGACTACTGAAATCAGTTAGGTATCCTCCCTCCTTTTCAGCTGCACAATTGTCCAAAGGGAAACAGAGATGGCGTTAAAATATTTTCTAAACCTATCACTAAAGTAGCTCTATCTAGGATATTGAGCACTTTTCTCCCGGACAACGCCGAGTACTTTGATAATCAAGGAGGCCTCCTGGGGACTACTGAAATCAGTTAGGTATCCTCTCCTCTTCTGATCTGCGAAATAGTCCAAAGGGAAACGAAGATGGCGTTAAAATATTTTCCAAACCTATCACTACAGTAGCTCTATCTAGGACATTGAGCACTTTTCTCCCGGACAACGCCGAGTACTTTGATAATCAAGGAGGCCTCCTGGGGACTACTGATATCACTTAGGTATCCTCTCTCCTTCTGATCTGCGAAATAGTCCAAAGGGGAACGAAGATGGCGTTAAAATATTTTCCAAACCTATCACTACAGTAGCTCTATCTAGGATATTGAGCACTTTTCTCCCGGACAACGCCGAGTATTTCCAAATCAAAGAGGCCTCCTGAGCACTACTGAAATAACTCTTATCGATTACCCCATCCTATTCAGCGTAGATGCTGTTAAAATATTATCCAAACCTATCACTACAGTTGCTCTATCTAGGACATTGAGCACTTTTCTCCCGGACAACGCCGAGTCTTTTGATAATCAAGGAGGCTTCCTGGGGACTACTGAAATTACTTAGGTATCCTCTCTCCTGATCTGCGAAATAGTCCAAAGGGTAACAGAGACGGCGTTAAAATATTTTCCAAACCTATCACTACAGTAGCTCTATCTAGGATATTGAGCACTTTTCTCCCGGACAACGCCGAGTATTTCAAAATCAAAGAGGCCTCCTGAGCACTACTGAAATAACTCTTATCGATTACCCCATCCTTTTCAGCGTAGATGCTGTTAAAATATTATCCAAACCTATCACTACAGTAGCTCTATCTAGGACATTGAGCACTTTTTTCCCGGACAACGCCGAGTACTTTGAAAATCAAAGAGGCCTCCTGAGCACTACTGAAATCAGTTAGGTATCCTCCCTCCTTTTCATCTGCAAAATTGTCCAAAGGGAGACGAAGATGGCGTTAAAATATTTTCTAAACCTATCACTACAGTAGCTCTATCTAGGATATTGAGCACTTTTCTCCCGGACAACGCCGAAATTTAAAAATCGAGGAGGCTTCATGAGCACTCCTGAAATCCCTTAGGTATCCTCTCTCCTTCTGATCTGCGAAATAGTCCAAAGGGGAACGAAGATGGCGTTAAAATATTTTCCAAACCTATCACTACAGTAGCTCTATCTAGGACATTGAGCACTTTTCTCCCGGACAACGCCGAGTACTTTGATAATCAAGGAGGCCTCCTGGGGACTACTGAAATGACTTAGGTATCCTCTCTCCTGATCTGCGAAATAGTCCAAAGGGTAACAGAGACGGCGTTAAAATATTTTCCAAACCTATCACTACAGTAGCTCTATCTAGGATATTGAGCACTTTTCTCCCGGACAACGCCGAGTATTTCAAAATCAAAGAGGCCTCCTGAGCACTACTGAAATAACTCTTATCGATTACCCCATCCTTTTCAGCGTAGATGCTGTTAAAATATTATCCAAACCTATCACTACAGTAGCTCTATCTAGGACATTGAGCACTTTTTTCCCGGACAACGCCGAGTACTTATAAAATCAAAGAGGCCTCCTGGGGACTACTGAAATCAGTTAGGTATCCTCCCTCCTTTTCATCTGCAAAATTGTCCAAAGGGAGACGAAGATGGCGTTAAAATATTTTCTAAACCTATCACTACAGTAGCTCTATCTAGGATATTGAGCACTTTTCTCCCGGACAACGCCGAAATTTGAAAATCGAGGAGGCTTTATGAGCACTCCTGAAATACCTTAGGTATCCTCTCTCCTTCTGATCTGCGAAATAGTCCAAAGGGGAACGAAGAAGGCGTTAAAATATTTTCCAAACCTATCACTACAGTAGCTCTATCTAGGACATTGAGCACTTTTCTCCCGGACAACGCCGAGTACTTTGATAATCAAGGAGGCCTCCTGGGGACTACTGATATCACTTAGGTATCCTCTCTCCTTCTGATCTGCGAAATAGTCCAAAGGGGAACGAAGATGGCGTTAAAATATTTTCCAAACCTATCACTACAGTAGCTCTATCTAGGATATTGAGCACTTTTCTCCCAGACAACGCCGAGTACTTTGAAAATCGAGAAGGCTTCATGAACACCCATGAAATCCCTTAGGTATCCTCTCTCCTTCTGATCTGCGAAATAGTCCAAAGGAGAACGAAGATGGCATTAAAATATTTTCCAAACCTATCACTACAGTAGCTCTATCTAGGACATTGAGCACTTTTCTCCCGGACAACGCCGAGTACTTTGATAATCAAGGAGGCCTCCTGGGGACTACTGATATCACTTAGGTATCCTCTCTCCTTCTGATCTGCGAAATAGTCCAAAGGGGAACGAAGATGGCGTTAAAATATTTTCCAAACCTATCACTACAGTAGCTCTATCTAGGATATTGAGCACTTTTCTCCCAGACAACGCCGAGTACTTTGAAAATCGAGAAGGCTTCATGAACACCCATGAAATCCCTTAGGTATCCTCTCTCCTTCTGATCTGCGAAATAGTCCAAAGGAGAACGAAGATGGCATTAAAATATTTTCCAAAACCTATCACTACAGTAGCTCTATCTAGGACATTGAGCACTTTTCTCCCGGACAACGCTGAGTACTTTGATAATCAAGGAGGCCTCCTGGGGACTACTGAAATCAGTTAGGTATCCTCTCTCCTTCTGATCTGCGAAATAGTCCAAAGGGAAACGAAGATGGCGTTAAAATATTTTCCAAACCTATCACTACAGTAGCTCTATCTAGGACATTGAGCACTTTTCTCCCGGACAACGCCGAGTACTTTGATAATCAAGGAGGCCTCCTGGAGACTACTGATATCACTTAGGTATCCTCTCTCCTTCTGATCTACGAAATAGTCCAAAGGGGAACGAAGATGGCGTTAAAATATTTTCCAAACCTATCACTACAGTAGCTCTATCTAGGATATTGAGCACTTTTCTCCCGGACAACGCCGAGTACTTTGAAAATCGAGAAGGCTTCATGAACACCCATGAAATCCCTTAGGTATCCTCTCTCCTTCTGATCTGCGAAATAGTCCAAAGGAGAACGAAGATGGCGTTAAAATATTTTCCAAAACCTATCACTACAGTAGCTCTATCTAGGACATTGAGCACTTTTCTCCCGGACAACGCCGAGTACTTTGATAATCGAGGAGGCCTCCTGGGGACTACTGAAATAACTTAGGTATCCTCTCTCCTTCTGATCTGCGAAATAGTCCAAAGGGAAACGAAGATGGCGTTAAAATATTTTCCAAACCTATCACTACAGTAGCTCTATCTAGGATATTGAGCACTTTTCTCCCGGACAACGCCGAGTATTTCAAAATCAAAGAGGCCTCCTGAGCACTACTGAAATAACTCTTATCGATTACCCCATCCTTTTCAGCGTAGATGCTGTTAAAATATTATCCAAACCTATCACTACAGTTGCTCTATCTAGGACATTGAGCACTTTTCTCCCGGACAACGCCGAGTACTTTGATAATCAAGGAGGCTTCCTGGGGACTACTGAAATGACTTAGGTATCCTCTCTCCTGATCTGCGAAATAGTCCAAAGGGTAACAGAGACGGCGTTAAAATATTTTCCAAACCTATCACTACAGTAGCTCTATCTAGGATATTGAGCACTTTTCTCCCGGACAACGCCGAGTATTTCAAAATCAAAGAGGCCTCCTGAGCACTACTGAAATAACTCTTATCGATTACCCCATCCTTTTCAGCGTAGATGCTGTTAAAATATTATCCAAACCTATCACTACAGTAGCTCTATCTAGGACATTGAGTACTTTTTTCCCGGACAACGCCGAGTACTTTGAAAATCAAAGAGGCCTCCTGGGGACTACTGAAATCAGTTAGGTATCCTCCCTCCTTTTCATCTGCAAAATTGTCCAAAGGGAGACGAAGATGGCGTTAAAATATTTTCTAAACCTATCACTACAGTAGCTCTATCTAGGATATTGAGCACTTTTCTCCCGGACAACGCCGAAATTTAAAAATCGAGGAGGCTTCATGAGCACTCCTGAAATCCCTTAGGTATCCTCTCTCCTTCTGATCTGCGAAATAGTCCAAAGGGGAACGAAGATGGCGTTAAAATATTTTCCAAACCTATCACTACAGTAGCTCTATCTAGGACATTGAGCACTTTTCTCCCGGACAACGCCGAGTACTTTGATAATCAAGGAGGCCTCCTGGGGACTACTGATATCACTTAGGTATCCTCTCTCCTTCTGATCTGCGAAATAGTCCAAAGGGGAACGAAGATGGCGTTAAAATATTTTCAAAACCTATCACTACAGTAGCTCTATCTAGGATATTGAGCACTTTTCTCCCGGACAACGCCGAGTATTTCAAAATCAAAGAGGCCTCCTGGAGACTACTGAAATAACTCTTATCCATTCCCCCATCCTTTTCAGCGTAGATTCTGTTAAAATATTATCCGAACTTATCACTACAGTAGCTCTATCTAGGACATTGAGCACTTTTTTCCCGGACAACGCCGAGTACTTTGAAAATCAAAGAGGCCTCCAGGGGACTACTGAAATCAGTTAGGTATCCTCCCTCGTTTTCATCTGCAAAATTGTCTAAAGGGGAACGAAGATGGCGTTAAAATATTTTCTAAACCTATCACTACAGTAGCTCTATCTAGGATATTGAGCACTTTTCTCCCGGACAACGCCGAGTACTTTGAAAATCGAGGAAGCTTCATGAGCACTACTGAAATCCCTTAGGTATCCTCTCTCCTTCTGATCTGCTAAATAGTCCTGAGGCGCTCATACCGGCGAATGCCGACATTCCCCCTTCCCCAGATTTCGCCTGAGGCGCTCATACCGACGAATGCCGACATTCCCCCTCCCCGGATTTCGCCTGAGTCGCTCACACTTCAACATTGCTCAAAAAAGGAGTAGATAAAGGATGGGATGAGGGCATCATGACAACGGAACCGATACGACCCTACCTCAACACTTCTCAAAAAAGGAGGAGATAATGCATGGGAATAGGTTATCATGACAACGGAACCGATACGACCCTACCTCAACACTTCTCAAAAAAGGAGGAGATAATGCATGGGATGAGGGCATCATGACAACGGAACCGATACGACCCTACCTCAACACTTCTCAAAAAAGGAGGAGGTAATTCATGGGATGAGCACATCCTGACAACGGAACCGATACTATTCTACATCTACACTTCTCAAAAAAGGAAGAGGTAATGCATGGGATCAGTGCATCATGACAACGGAACCGATACTACCCTACCTCTACACTTCTCAAAAAAGGAGGAGGTAATGCTCACACCGGCGAATACCGTACCCCCCCCCCCAATTTGGCCTGAAAGGAGGAGGTAATTCCTATCATGATAACAGAACGGCCACAGGGAGGGAGGGGGGAGGAATATTAGCGTTAAGAAAGAAAGTGTGAGAGGGAAAAATGACAGAAAGGAAAACTGCCACTCTCTGACGTCATGATGACCTGATATAACCGGACACAATTTAGAGCAAGACCGGGTACATCCGGCAAGGGATTATGGGACAGGTGCGGATGTGATTGAGCAACCCTTGTTTCACTACACACTCTTAACGTAGGATTCCTATGTTGTTATTGATGCAACCGGACAGAAGTTATTGGATGATCTGATACAACCGGACACAATTTAGGGCAAGACCGGATACATCCGGCAAGGGATTATGGGATGTTTATAGTGACTCGGCATTTTTATCGGATTAGTACATAAATACATTAGATTATTTCGAATTTACTACATAATAACGTTGAATTTTCGTGTAAAATACGAAAAAAACTGCTACCTTTTGTCGGAAAGTGGTCCGGTTGACTGTCAGCGAGTGAATCGATTTTCGCGATTTTTGAGCACTTTTCTCCCGGACAACGCCGAGTACTTTGATAATCAAGGAGGCCTCCTGGGGACTACTGATATCACTTAGGTATCCTCTCTCCTTCTGATCTGCGAAATAGTCCAAAGGGGAACGAAGATGGCGTTAAAATATTTTCAAAACCTATCACTACAGTAGCTCTATCTAGGATATTGAGCACTTTTCTCCCGGACAACGCCGAGTACTTTGAAAATAGAGGAGGCTTTATGAGCACTCCTGAAATCCCTTAGGTATCCTCTCTCCTTCTGATCTGCGAAATAGTCCAAAGGGGAACGAAGATGGCGTTAAAATATTTTCCAAACCTATCACTACAGTAGCTCTATCTAGGACATTGAGCACTTTTCTCCCGGACAACGCCGAGTACTTTAATAATAAAGGAGGCCTCCTGAGGACTACTGATATCACTTAGGTATCCTCTCTCCTTCTGATCTGCGAAATAGTCCAAAGGGGAACGAAGATGGCGTTAAAATATTTTCCAAACCTATCACTACAGTAGCTCTATCTAGGATATTGAGCACTTTTCTCCCGGACAACGCCGAGTACTTTGAAAATCGAGAAGGCTTCATGAACACCCATGAAATCCCTTAGGTATCCTCTCTCCTTCTGATCTGCGAAATAGTCCAAAGGAGAACGAAGATGGCGTTAAAATATTTTCCAAAACCTATCACTACAGTAGCTCTATCTAGGACATTGAGCACTTTTCTCCCGGACAACGCCGAGTACTTTTATAATCAAGGAGGCCTCCTGGGGACTACTGAAATAACTCTTATCGATTACCCTATCCTTTTAAGCGTAGATGCTGTTAAAATATTATCCAAACCTATCACTACAGTTGCTCTATCTAGGACATTGAGCACTTTTCTCCCGGACAACGCCGAGTACTTTGATAATCAAGGAGGCTTCCTGGGAGCTACTGAAATGACTTAGGTATCCTCTCTCCTGATCTGCGAAATAGTCCAAAGGGTAACAGAGACGGCGTTAAAATATTTTCAAAACCTATCACTACAGTAGCTCTATCTAGGATATTGAGCACTTTTCTCCCGGACAACGCCGAGTATTTCAAAATCAAAGAGGCCTCCTGAGCACTACTGAAATAACTCTTATCGATTACCCCATCCTTTTCAGCGGAGATGCTGTTAAAATATTATCCAAACCTATCACTACAGTAGCTCTATCTAGGATATTGAGCACTTTTCTCCCGGACAACGCCGAGTACTTCGAAAATCGAGGAGGCTTCATGAGCACTCCTGAAATCCCTTAGGTATCCTCTCTCCTTCTGATCTGCGAAATAGTCCAAAGGGGAACGAAGATGGCGCTAAAATATTTTCCAAACCTATCACTACAGTAGCTCTATCTAGGACATTGAGCACTTTTCTCCCGGACAACGCCGAGTACTTTGATAATCAAGGAGGCCTCCTGGGGACTACTGATATCACTTAGGTTTCCTCTCTCCTTCTGATCTGCGAAATAGTCCAAAGGGGAACGAAGATGGCGTTAAAATATTTTCCAAACCTATCACTACAGTAGCTCTATCTAGGATATTGAGCACTTTTCTCCCGGACAACGCCGAGTACTTTGAAAATCGAGAAGGCTTCATGAACACCCATGAAATCCCTTAGGTATCCTCTCTCCTTCTGATCTGCGAAATAGTCCAACGGAGAACGAAGATGGCGTTAAAATATTTTCCAAAACCTATCACTACAGTAGCTCTATCTAGGACATTGAGCACTTTTCTCCCGGACAACGCCGAGTACATTGATAATCAAGGAGGCCTCCTAGGGACTACTGAAATCACTTAGGTATCCTCTCTCCTTCTGATCTGCGAAATAGTCCAAAGGGAAACGAAGATGGCGTTAAAATATTTTCCAAACCTATCACTACAGTAGCTCTATCTAGGATATTGAGCACTTTTTTCCCGGACAACGCCGAGTATTTCAAAATCAAAGAGGCCTCCTGAGCACTACTGAAATAACTCTTATCGATTACCCCATCCTTTTTAGCGTAGATGCTGTTAAAATATTATCCAAACCTATCACTACAGTAGCTCTATCTAGGACATTGAGCACTTTTTTCCCGGACAACGCCGAGTACTTTGAAAATCAAAGAGGCGTCCTGGGGACTACTGAAATCAGTTAGGTATCCTCCCTCCTTTTCAGCTGCACAATTGTCCAAAGGGAAACAGAGATGGCGTTAAAATATTTTCTAAACCTATCACTAAAGTAGCTCTATCTAGGATATTGAGCACTTTTCTCCCGGACAACGCCGAGTACTTTGATAATCAAGGAGGCCTCCTGGGGACTACTGAAATCAGTTAGGTATCCTCTCCTCTTCTGATCTGCGAAATAGTCCAAAGGGAAACGAAGATGGCGTTAAAATATTTTCCAAACCTATCACTACAGTAGCTCTATCTAGGACATTGAGCACTTTTCTCCCGGACAACGCCGAGTACTTTGATAATCAAGGAGGCCTCCTGGGGACTACTGATATCACTTAGGTATCCTCTCTCCTTCTGATCTGCGAAATAGTCCAAAGGGGAACGAAGATGGCGTTAAAATATTTTCCAAACCTATCACTACAGTAGCTCTATCTAGGATATTGAGCACTTTTCTCCCGGACAACGCCGAGTATTTCCAAATCAAAGAGGCCTCCTGAGCACTACTGAAATAACTCTTATCGATTACCCCATCCTATTCAGCGTAGATGCTGTTAAAATATTATCCAAACCTATCACTACAGTTGCTCTATCTAGGACATTGAGCACTTTTCTCCCGGACAACGCCGAGTCTTTTGATAATCAAGGAGGCTTCCTGGGGACTACTGAAATTACTTAGGTATCCTCTCTCCTGATCTGCGAAATAGTCCAAAGGGTAACAGAGACGGCGTTAAAATATTTTCCAAACCTATCACTACAGTAGCTCTATCTAGGATATTGAGCACTTTTCTCCCGGACAACGCCGAGTATTTCAAAATCAAAGAGGCCTCCTGAGCACTACTGAAATAACTCTTATCGATTACCCCATCCTTTTCAGCGTAGATGCTGTTAAAATATTATCCAAACCTATCACTACAGTAGCTCTATCTAGGACATTGAGCACTTTTTTCCCGGACAACGCCGAGTACTTTGAAAATCAAAGAGGCCTCCTGAGCACTACTGAAATCAGTTAGGTATCCTCCCTCCTTTTCATCTGCAAAATTGTCCAAAGGGAGACGAAGATGGCGTTAAAATATTTTCTAAACCTATCACTACAGTAGCTCTATCTAGGATATTGAGCACTTTTCTCCCGGACAACGCCGAAATTTAAAAATCGAGGAGGCTTTATGAGCACTCCTGAAATCCCTTAGGTATCCTCTCTCCTTCTGATCTGCGAAATAGTCCAAAGGGGAACGAAGATGGCGTTAAAATATTTTCCAAACCTATCACTACAGTAGCTCTATCTAGGACATTGAGCACTTTTCTCCCGGACAACGCCGAGTACTTTGATAATCAAGGAGGCCTCCTGGGGACTACTGAAATGACTTAGGTATCCTCTCTCCTGATCTGCGAAATAGTCCAAAGGGTAACAGAGACGGCGTTAAAATATTTTCCAAACCTATCACTACAGTAGCTCTATCTAGGATATTGAGCACTTTTCTCCCGGACAACGCCGAGTATTTCAAAATCAAAGAGGCCTCCTGAGCACTACTGAAATAACTCTTATCGATTACCCCATCCTTTTCAGCGTAGATGCTGTTAAAATATTATCCAAACCTATCACTACAGTAGCTCTATCTAGGACATTGAGCACTTTTTTCCCGGACAACGCCGAGTACTTATAAAATCAAAGAGGCCTCCTGGGGACTACTGAAATCAGTTAGGTATCCTCCCTCCTTTTCATCTGCAAAATTGTCCAAAGGGAGACGAAGATGGCGTTAAAATATTTTCTAAACCTATCACTACAGTAGCTCTATCTAGGATATTGAGCACTTTTCTCCCGGACAACGCCGAAATTTGAAAATCGAGGAGGCTTTATGAGCACTCCTGAAATACCTTAGGTATCCTCTCTCCTTCTGATCTGCGAAATAGTCCAAAGGGGAACGAAGAAGGCGTTAAAATATTTTCCAAACCTATCACTACAGTAGCTCTATCTAGGACATTGAGCACTTTTCTCCCGGACAACGCCGAGTACTTTGATAATCAAGGAGGCCTCCTGGGGACTACTGATATCACTTAGGTATCCTCTCTCCTTCTGATCTGCGAAATAGTCCAAAGGGGAACGAAGATGGCGTTAAAATATTTTCCAAACCTATCACTACAGTAGCTCTATCTAGGATATTGAGCACTTTTCTCCCAGACAACGCCGAGTACTTTGAAAATCGAGAAGGCTTCATGAACACCCATGAAATCCCTTAGGTATCCTCTCTCCTTCTGATCTGCGAAATAGTCCAAAGGAGAACGAAGATGGCATTAAAATATTTTCCAAACCTATCACTACAGTAGCTCTATCTAGGACATTGAGCACTTTTCTCCCGGACAACGCCGAGTACTTTGATAATCAAGGAGGCCTCCTGGGGACTACTGATATCACTTAGGTATCCTCTCTCCTTCTGATCTGCGAAATAGTCCAAAGGGGAACGAAGATGGCGTTAAAATATTTTCCAAACCTATCACTACAGTAGCTCTATCTAGGATATTGAGCACTTTTCTCCCAGACAACGCCGAGTACTTTGAAAATCGAGAAGGCTTCATGAACACCCATGAAATCCCTTAGGTATCCTCTCTCCTTCTGATCTGCGAAATAGTCCAAAGGAGAACGAAGATGGCATTAAAATATTTTCCAAAACCTATCACTACAGTAGCTCTATCTAGGACATTGAGCACTTTTCTCCCGGACAACGCTGAGTACTTTGATAATCAAGGAGGCCTCCTGGGGACTACTGAAATCAGTTAGGTATCCTCTCTCCTTCTGATCTGCGAAATAGTCCAAAGGGAAACGAAGATGGCGTTAAAATATTTTCCAAACCTATCACTACAGTAGCTCTATCTAGGACATTGAGCACTTTTCTCCCGGACAACGCCGAGTACTTTGATAATCAAGGAGGCCTCCTGGAGACTACTGATATCACTTAGGTATCCTCTCTCCTTCTGATCTACGAAATAGTCCAAAGGGGAACGAAGATGGCGTTAAAATATTTTCCAAACCTATCACTACAGTAGCTCTATCTAGGATATTGAGCACTTTTCTCCCGGACAACGCCGAGTACTTTGAAAATCGAGAAGGCTTCATGAACACCCATGAAATCCCTTAGGTATCCTCTCTCCTTCTGATCTGCGAAATAGTCCAAAGGAGAACGAAGATGGCGTTAAAATATTTTCCAAAACCTATCACTACAGTAGCTCTATCTAGGACATTGAGCACTTTTCTCCCGGACAACGCCGAGTACTTTGATAATCGAGGAGGCCTCCTGGGGACTACTGAAATAACTTAGGTATCCTCTCTCCTTCTGATCTGCGAAATAGTCCAAAGGGAAACGAAGATGGCGTTAAAATATTTTCCAAACCTATCACTACAGTAGCTCTATCTAGGATATTGAGCACTTTTCTCCCGGACAACGCCGAGTATTTCAAAATCAAAGAGGCCTCCTGAGCACTACTGAAATAACTCTTATCGATTACCCCATCCTTTTCAGCGTAGATGCTGTTAAAATATTATCCAAACCTATCACTACAGTTGCTCTATCTAGGACATTGAGCACTTTTCTCCCGGACAACGCCGAGTACTTTGATAATCAAGGAGGCTTCCTGGGGACTACTGAAATGACTTAGGTATCCTCTCTCCTGATCTGCGAAATAGTCCAAAGGGTAACAGAGACGGCGTTAAAATATTTTCCAAACCTATCACTACAGTAGCTCTATCTAGGATATTGAGCACTTTTCTCCCGGACAACGCCGAGTATTTCAAAATCAAAGAGGCCTCCTGAGCACTACTGAAATAACTCTTATCGATTACCCCATCCTTTTCAGCGTAGATGCTGTTAAAATATTATCCAAACCTATCACTACAGTAGCTCTATCTAGGACATTGAGTACTTTTTTCCCGGACAACGCCGAGTACTTTGAAAATCAAAGAGGCCTCCTGGGGACTACTGAAATCAGTTAGGTATCCTCCCTCCTTTTCATCTGCAAAATTGTCCAAAGGGAGACGAAGATGGCGTTAAAATATTTTCTAAACCTATCACTACAGTAGCTCTATCTAGGATATTGAGCACTTTTCTCCCGGACAACGCCGAAATTTAAAAATCGAGGAGGCTTCATGAGCACTCCTGAAATCCCTTAGGTATCCTCTCTCCTTCTGATCTGCGAAATAGTCCAAAGGGGAACGAAGATGGCGTTAAAATATTTTCCAAACCTATCACTACAGTAGCTCTATCTAGGACATTGAGCACTTTTCTCCCGGACAACGCCGAGTACTTTGATAATCAAGGAGGCCTCCTGGGGACTACTGATATCACTTAGGTATCCTCTCTCCTTCTGATCTGCGAAATAGTCCAAAGGGGAACGAAGATGGCGTTAAAATATTTTCAAAACCTATCACTACAGTAGCTCTATCTAGGATATTGAGCACTTTTCTCCCGGACAACGCCGAGTATTTCAAAATCAAAGAGGCCTCCTGGAGACTACTGAAATAACTCTTATCCATTCCCCCATCCTTTTCAGCGTAGATTCTGTTAAAATATTATCCGAACTTATCACTACAGTAGCTCTATCTAGGACATTGAGCACTTTTTTCCCGGACAACGCCGAGTACTTTGAAAATCAAAGAGGCCTCCAGGGGACTACTGAAATCAGTTAGGTATCCTCCCTCGTTTTCATCTGCAAAATTGTCTAAAGGGGAACGAAGATGGCGTTAAAATATTTTCTAAACCTATCACTACAGTAGCTCTATCTAGGATATTGAGCACTTTTCTCCCGGACAACGCCGAGTACTTTGAAAATCGAGGAAGCTTCATGAGCACTACTGAAATCCCTTAGGTATCCTCTCTCCTTCTGATCTGCTAAATAGTCCTGAGGCGCTCATACCGGCGAATGCCGACATTCCCCCTTCCCCAGATTTCGCCTGAGGCGCTCATACCGACGAATGCCGACATTCCCCCTCCCCGGATTTCGCCTGAGTCGCTCACACTTCAACATTGCTCAAAAAAGGAGTAGATAAAGGATGGGATGAGGGCATCATGACAACGGAACCGATACGACCCTACCTCAACACTTCTCAAAAAAGGAGGAGATAATGCATGGGAATAGGTTATCATGACAACGGAACCGATACGACCCTACCTCAACACTTCTCAAAAAAGGAGGAGATAATGCATGGGATGAGGGCATCATGACAACGGAACCGATACGACCCTACCTCAACACTTCTCAAAAAAGGAGGAGGTAATTCATGGGATGAGCACATCCTGACAACGGAACCGATACTATTCTACATCTACACTTCTCAAAAAAGGAAGAGGTAATGCATGGGATCAGTGCATCATGACAACGGAACCGATACTACCCTACCTCTACACTTCTCAAAAAAGGAGGAGGTAATGCTCACACCGGCGAATACCGTACCCCCCCCCCAATTTGGCCTGAAAGGAGGAGGTAATTCCTATCATGATAACAGAACGGCCACAGGGAGGGAGGGGGGAGGAATATTAGCGTTAAGAAAGAAAGTGTGAGAGGGAAAAATGACAGAAAGGAAAACTGCCACTCTCTGACGTCATGATGACCTGATATAACCGGACACAATTTAGAGCAAGACCGGGTACATCCGGCAAGGGATTATGGGACAGGTGCGGATGTGATTGAGCAACCCTTGTTTCACTACACACTCTTAACGTAGGATTCCTATGTTGTTATTGATGCAACCGGACAGAAGTTATTGGATGATCTGATACAACCGGACACAATTTAGGGCAAGACCGGATACATCCGGCAAGGGATTATGGGATGTTTATAGTGACTCGGCATTTTTATCGGATTAGTACATAAATACATTAGATTATTTCGAATTTACTACATAATAACGTTGAATTTTCGTGTAAAATACGAAAAAAACTGCTACCTTTTGTCGGAAAGTGGTCCGGTTGACTGTCAGCGAGTGAATCGATTTTCGCGATTTTTGAGCACTTTTCTCCCGGACAACGCCGAGTACTTTGATAATCAAGGAGGCCTCCTGGGGACTACTGATATCACTTAGGTATCCTCTCTCCTTCTGATCTGCGAAATAGTCCAAAGGGGAACGAAGATGGCGTTAAAATATTTTCAAAACCTATCACTACAGTAGCTCTATCTAGGATATTGAGCACTTTTCTCCCGGACAACGCCGAGTACTTTGAAAATAGAGGAGGCTTTATGAGCACTCCTGAAATCCCTTAGGTATCCTCTCTCCTTCTGATCTGCGAAATAGTCCAAAGGGGAACGAAGATGGCGTTAAAATATTTTCCAAACCTATCACTACAGTAGCTCTATCTAGGACATTGAGCACTTTTCTCCCGGACAACGCCGAGTACTTTAATAATAAAGGAGGCCTCCTGAGGACTACTGATATCACTTAGGTATCCTCTCTCCTTCTGATCTGCGAAATAGTCCAAAGGGGAACGAAGATGGCGTTAAAATATTTTCCAAACCTATCACTACAGTAGCTCTATCTAGGATATTGAGCACTTTTCTCCCGGACAACGCCGAGTACTTTGAAAATCGAGAAGGCTTCATGAACACCCATGAAATCCCTTAGGTATCCTCTCTCCTTCTGATCTGCGAAATAGTCCAAAGGAGAACGAAGATGGCGTTAAAATATTTTCCAAAACCTATCACTACAGTAGCTCTATCTAGGACATTGAGCACTTTTCTCCCGGACAACGCCGAGTACTTTTATAATCAAGGAGGCCTCCTGGGGACTACTGAAATAACTCTTATCGATTACCCTATCCTTTTAAGCGTAGATGCTGTTAAAATATTATCCAAACCTATCACTACAGTTGCTCTATCTAGGACATTGAGCACTTTTCTCCCGGACAACGCCGAGTACTTTGATAATCAAGGAGGCTTCCTGGGAGCTACTGAAATGACTTAGGTATCCTCTCTCCTGATCTGCGAAATAGTCCAAAGGGTAACAGAGACGGCGTTAAAATATTTTCAAAACCTATCACTACAGTAGCTCTATCTAGGATATTGAGCACTTTTCTCCCGGACAACGCCGAGTATTTCAAAATCAAAGAGGCCTCCTGAGCACTACTGAAATAACTCTTATCGATTACCCCATCCTTTTCAGCGGAGATGCTGTTAAAATATTATCCAAACCTATCACTACAGTAGCTCTATCTAGGATATTGAGCACTTTTCTCCCGGACAACGCCGAGTACTTCGAAAATCGAGGAGGCTTCATGAGCACTCCTGAAATCCCTTAGGTATCCTCTCTCCTTCTGATCTGCGAAATAGTCCAAAGGGGAACGAAGATGGCGCTAAAATATTTTCCAAACCTATCACTACAGTAGCTCTATCTAGGACATTGAGCACTTTTCTCCCGGACAACGCCGAGTACTTTGATAATCAAGGAGGCCTCCTGGGGACTACTGATATCACTTAGGTTTCCTCTCTCCTTCTGATCTGCGAAATAGTCCAAAGGGGAACGAAGATGGCGTTAAAATATTTTCCAAACCTATCACTACAGTAGCTCTATCTAGGATATTGAGCACTTTTCTCCCGGACAACGCCGAGTACTTTGAAAATCGAGAAGGCTTCATGAACACCCATGAAATCCCTTAGGTATCCTCTCTCCTTCTGATCTGCGAAATAGTCCAACGGAGAACGAAGATGGCGTTAAAATATTTTCCAAAACCTATCACTACAGTAGCTCTATCTAGGACATTGAGCACTTTTCTCCCGGACAACGCCGAGTACATTGATAATCAAGGAGGCCTCCTAGGGACTACTGAAATCACTTAGGTATCCTCTCTCCTTCTGATCTGCGAAATAGTCCAAAGGGAAACGAAGATGGCGTTAAAATATTTTCCAAACCTATCACTACAGTAGCTCTATCTAGGATATTGAGCACTTTTTTCCCGGACAACGCCGAGTATTTCAAAATCAAAGAGGCCTCCTGAGCACTACTGAAATAACTCTTATCGATTACCCCATCCTTTTTAGCGTAGATGCTGTTAAAATATTATCCAAACCTATCACTACAGTAGCTCTATCTAGGACATTGAGCACTTTTTTCCCGGACAACGCCGAGTACTTTGAAAATCAAAGAGGCGTCCTGGGGACTACTGAAATCAGTTAGGTATCCTCCCTCCTTTTCAGCTGCACAATTGTCCAAAGGGAAACAGAGATGGCGTTAAAATATTTTCTAAACCTATCACTAAAGTAGCTCTATCTAGGATATTGAGCACTTTTCTCCCGGACAACGCCGAGTACTTTGATAATCAAGGAGGCCTCCTGGGGACTACTGAAATCAGTTAGGTATCCTCTCCTCTTCTGATCTGCGAAATAGTCCAAAGGGAAACGAAGATGGCGTTAAAATATTTTCCAAACCTATCACTACAGTAGCTCTATCTAGGACATTGAGCACTTTTCTCCCGGACAACGCCGAGTACTTTGATAATCAAGGAGGCCTCCTGGGGACTACTGATATCACTTAGGTATCCTCTCTCCTTCTGATCTGCGAAATAGTCCAAAGGGGAACGAAGATGGCGTTAAAATATTTTCCAAACCTATCACTACAGTAGCTCTATCTAGGATATTGAGCACTTTTCTCCCGGACAACGCCGAGTATTTCCAAATCAAAGAGGCCTCCTGAGCACTACTGAAATAACTCTTATCGATTACCCCATCCTATTCAGCGTAGATGCTGTTAAAATATTATCCAAACCTATCACTACAGTTGCTCTATCTAGGACATTGAGCACTTTTCTCCCGGACAACGCCGAGTCTTTTGATAATCAAGGAGGCTTCCTGGGGACTACTGAAATTACTTAGGTATCCTCTCTCCTGATCTGCGAAATAGTCCAAAGGGTAACAGAGACGGCGTTAAAATATTTTCCAAACCTATCACTACAGTAGCTCTATCTAGGATATTGAGCACTTTTCTCCCGGACAACGCCGAGTATTTCAAAATCAAAGAGGCCTCCTGAGCACTACTGAAATAACTCTTATCGATTACCCCATCCTTTTCAGCGTAGATGCTGTTAAAATATTATCCAAACCTATCACTACAGTAGCTCTATCTAGGACATTGAGCACTTTTTTCCCGGACAACGCCGAGTACTTTGAAAATCAAAGAGGCCTCCTGAGCACTACTGAAATCAGTTAGGTATCCTCCCTCCTTTTCATCTGCAAAATTGTCCAAAGGGAGACGAAGATGGCGTTAAAATATTTTCTAAACCTATCACTACAGTAGCTCTATCTAGGATATTGAGCACTTTTCTCCCGGACAACGCCGAAATTTAAAAATCGAGGAGGCTTTATGAGCACTCCTGAAATCCCTTAGGTATCCTCTCTCCTTCTGATCTGCGAAATAGTCCAAAGGGGAACGAAGATGGCGTTAAAATATTTTCCAAACCTATCACTACAGTAGCTCTATCTAGGACATTGAGCACTTTTCTCCCGGACAACGCCGAGTACTTTGATAATCAAGGAGGCCTCCTGGGGACTACTGAAATGACTTAGGTATCCTCTCTCCTGATCTGCGAAATAGTCCAAAGGGTAACAGAGACGGCGTTAAAATATTTTCCAAACCTATCACTACAGTAGCTCTATCTAGGATATTGAGCACTTTTCTCCCGGACAACGCCGAGTATTTCAAAATCAAAGAGGCCTCCTGAGCACTACTGAAATAACTCTTATCGATTACCCCATCCTTTTCAGCGTAGATGCTGTTAAAATATTATCCAAACCTATCACTACAGTAGCTCTATCTAGGACATTGAGCACTTTTTTCCCGGACAACGCCGAGTACTTATAAAATCAAAGAGGCCTCCTGGGGACTACTGAAATCAGTTAGGTATCCTCCCTCCTTTTCATCTGCAAAATTGTCCAAAGGGAGACGAAGATGGCGTTAAAATATTTTCTAAACCTATCACTACAGTAGCTCTATCTAGGATATTGAGCACTTTTCTCCCGGACAACGCCGAAATTTGAAAATCGAGGAGGCTTTATGAGCACTCCTGAAATACCTTAGGTATCCTCTCTCCTTCTGATCTGCGAAATAGTCCAAAGGGGAACGAAGAAGGCGTTAAAATATTTTCCAAACCTATCACTACAGTAGCTCTATCTAGGACATTGAGCACTTTTCTCCCGGACAACGCCGAGTACTTTGATAATCAAGGAGGCCTCCTGGGGACTACTGATATCACTTAGGTATCCTCTCTCCTTCTGATCTGCGAAATAGTCCAAAGGGGAACGAAGATGGCGTTAAAATATTTTCCAAACCTATCACTACAGTAGCTCTATCTAGGATATTGAGCACTTTTCTCCCAGACAACGCCGAGTACTTTGAAAATCGAGAAGGCCTCATGAACACCCATGAAATCCCTTAGGTATCCTCTCTCCTTCTGATCTGCGAAATAGTCCAAAGGAGAACGAAGATGGCATTAAAATATTTTCCAAACCTATCACTACAGTAGCTCTATCTAGGACATTGAGCACTTTTCTCCCGGACAACGCCGAGTACTTTGATAATCAAGGAGGCCTCCTGGGGACTACTGATATCACTTAGGTATCCTCTCTCCTTCTGATCTGCGAAATAGTCCAAAGGGGAACGAAGATGGCGTTAAAATATTTTCCAAACCTATCACTACAGTAGCTCTATCTAGGATATTGAGCACTTTTCTCCCAGACAACGCCGAGTACTTTGAAAATCGAGAAGGCTTCATGAACACCCATGAAATCCCTTAGGTATCCTCTCTCCTTCTGATCTGCGAAATAGTCCAAAGGAGAACGAAGATGGCATTAAAATATTTTCCAAAACCTATCACTACAGTAGCTCTATCTAGGACATTGAGCACTTTTCTCCCGGACAACGCTGAGTACTTTGATAATCAAGGAGGCCTCCTGGGGACTACTGAAATCAGTTAGGTATCCTCTCTCCTTCTGATCTGCGAAATAGTCCAAAGGGAAACGAAGATGGCGTTAAAATATTTTCCAAACCTATCACTACAGTAGCTCTATCTAGGACATTGAGCACTTTTCTCCCGGACAACGCCGAGTACTTTGATAATCAAGGAGGCCTCCTGGAGACTACTGATATCACTTAGGTATCCTCTCTCCTTCTGATCTACGAAATAGTCCAAAGGGGAACGAAGATGGCGTTAAAATATTTTCCAAACCTATCACTACAGTAGCTCTATCTAGGATATTGAGCACTTTTCTCCCGGACAACGCCGAGTACTTTGAAAATCGAGAAGGCTTCATGAACACCCATGAAATCCCTTAGGTATCCTCTCTCCTTCTGATCTGCGAAATAGTCCAAAGGAGAACGAAGATGGCGTTAAAATATTTTCCAAAACCTATCACTACAGTAGCTCTATCTAGGACATTGAGCACTTTTCTCCCGGACAACGCCGAGTACTTTGATAATCGAGGAGGCCTCCTGGGGACTACTGAAATAACTTAGGTATCCTCTCTCCTTCTGATCTGCGAAATAGTCCAAAGGGAAACGAAGATGGCGTTAAAATATTTTCCAAACCTATCACTACAGTAGCTCTATCTAGGATATTGAGCACTTTTCTCCCGGACAACGCCGAGTATTTCAAAATCAAAGAGGCCTCCTGAGCACTACTGAAATAACTCTTATCGATTACCCCATCCTTTTCAGCGTAGATGCTGTTAAAATATTATCCAAACCTATCACTACAGTTGCTCTATCTAGGACATTGAGCACTTTTCTCCCGGACAACGCCGAGTACTTTGATAATCAAGGAGGCTTCCTGGGGACTACTGAAATGACTTAGGTATCCTCTCTCCTGATCTGCGAAATAGTCCAAAGGGTAACAGAGACGGCGTTAAAATATTTTCCAAACCTATCACTACAGTAGCTCTATCTAGGATATTGAGCACTTTTCTCCCAGACAACGCCGAGTATTTCAAAATCAAAGAGGCCTCCTGAGCACTACTGAAATAACTCTTATCGATTACCCCATCCTTTTCAGCGTAGATGCTGTTAAAATATTATCCAAACCTATCACTACAGTAGCTCTATCTAGGACATTGAGTACTTTTTTCCCGGACAACGCCGAGTACTTTGAAAATCAAAGAGGCCTCCTGGGGACTACTGAAATCAGTTAGGTATCCTCCCTCCTTTTCATCTGCAAAATTGTCCAAAGGGAGACGAAGATGGCGTTAAAATATTTTCTAAACCTATCACTACAGTAGCTCTATCTAGGATATTGAGCACTTTTCTCCCGGACAACGCCGAAATTTAAAAATCGAGGAGGCTTCATGAGCACTCCTGAAATCCCTTAGGTATCCTCTCTCCTTCTGATCTGCGAAATAGTCCAAAGGGGAACGAAGATGGCGTTAAAATATTTTCCAAACCTATCACTACAGTAGCTCTATCTAGGACATTGAGCACTTTTCTCCCGGACAACGCCGAGTACTTTGATAATCAAGGAGGCCTCCTGGGGACTACTGATATCACTTAGGTATCCTCTCTCCTTCTGATCTGCGAAATAGTCCAAAGGGGAACGAAGATGGCGTTAAAATATTTTCAAAACCTATCACTACAGTAGCTCTATCTAGGATATTGAGCACTTTTCTCCCGGACAACGCCGAGTATTTCAAAATCAAAGAGGCCTCCTGGAGACTACTGAAATAACTCTTATCCATTCCCCCATCCTTTTCAGCGTAGATTCTGTTAAAATATTATCCGAACTTATCACTACAGTAGCTCTATCTAGGACATTGAGCACTTTTTTCCCGGACAACGCCGAGTACTTTGAAAATCAAAGAGGCCTCCTGGGGACTACTGAAATCAGTTAGGTATCCTCCCTCGTTTTCATCTGCAAAATTGTCTAAAGGGGAACGAAGATGGCGTTAAAATATTTTCTAAACCTATCACTACAGTAGCTCTATCTAGGATATTGAGCACTTTTCTCCCGGACAACGCCGAGTACTTTGAAAATCGAGGAGGCTTCATGAGCACTACTGAAATCCCTTAGGTATCCTCTCTCCTTCTGATCTGCTAAATAGTCCTGAGGCGCTCATACCGGCGAATGCCGACATTCCCCCTTCCCCAGATTTCGCCTGAGGCGCTCATACCGACGAATGCCGACATTCCCCCTCCCCGGATTTCGCCTGAGTCGCTCACACTTCAACATTGCTCAAAAAAGGAGTAGATAAAGGATGGGATGAGGGCATCATGACAACGGAACCGATACGACCCTACCTCAACACTTCTCAAAAAAGGAGGAGATAATGCATGGGAATAGGTTATCATGACAACGGAACCGATACGACCCTACCTCAACACTTCTCAAAAAAGGAGGAGATAATGCATGGGATGAGGGCATCATGACAACGGAACCGATACGACCCTACCTCAACACTTCTCAAAAAAGGAGGAGGTAATTCATGGGATGAGCACATCCTGACAACGGAACCGATACTATTCTACATCTACACTTCTCAAAAAAGGAAGAGGTAATGCATGGGATCAGTGCATCATGACAACGGAACCGATACTACCCTACCTCTACACTTCTCAAAAAAGGAGGAGGTAATGCTCACACCGGCGAATACCGTACCCCCCCCCCCAATTTGGCCTGAAAGGAGGAGGTAATTCCTATCATGATAACAGAACGGCCACAGGGAGGGAGGGCAGCGTAGATGCTGTTAAAATATTATCCAAACCTATCACTACAGTAGCTCTATCTAGGACATTGAGTACTTTTTTCCCGGACAACGCCGAGTACTTTGAAAATCAAAGAGGCCTCCTGGGGACTACTGAAATCAGTTAGGTATCCTCCCTCCTTTTCATCTGCAAAATTGTCCAAAGGGAGACGAAGATGGCGTTAAAATATTTTCTAAACCTATCACTACAGTAGCTCTATCTAGGATATTGAGCACTTTTCTCCCGGACAACGCCGAAATTTAAAAATCGAGGAGGCTTCATGAGCACTCCTGAAATCCCTTAGGTATCCTCTCTCCTTCTGATCTGCGAAATAGTCCAAAGGGGAACGAAGATGGCGTTAAAATATTTTCCAAACCTATCACTACAGTAGCTCTATCTAGGACATTGAGCACTTTTCTCCCGGACAACGCCGAGTACTTTGATAATCAAGGAGGCCTCCTGGGGACTACTGATATCACTTAGGTATCCTCTCTCCTTCTGATCTGCGAAATAGTCCAAAGGGGAACGAAGATGGCGTTAAAATATTTTCAAAACCTATCACTACAGTAGCTCTATCTAGGATATTGAGCACTTTTCTCCCGGACAACGCCGAGTATTTCAAAATCAAAGAGGCCTCCTGGAGACTACTGAAATAACTCTTATCCATTCCCCCATCCTTTTCAGCGTAGATTCTGTTAAAATATTATCCGAACTTATCACTACAGTAGCTCTATCTAGGACATTGAGCACTTTTTTCCCGGACAACGCCGAGTACTTTGAAAATCAAAGAGGCCTCCTGGGGACTACTGAAATCAGTTAGGTATCCTCCCTCGTTTTCATCTGCAAAATTGTCTAAAGGGGAACGAAGATGGCGTTAAAATATTTTCTAAACCTATCACTACAGTCGCTCTATCTAGGATATTGAGCACTTTTCTCCCGGACAACGCCGAGTACTTTGAAAATCGAGGAGGCTTCATGAGCACTACTGAAATCCCTTAGGTATCCTCTCTCCTTCTGATCTGCTAAATAGTCCTGAGGCGCTCATACCGGCGAATGCCGACATTCCCCCTTCCCCAGATTTCGCCTGAGGCGCTCATACCGACGAATGCCGACATTCCCCCTCCCCGGATTTCGCCTGAGTCGCTCACACTTCAACATTGCTCAAAAAAGGAGTAGATAAAGGATGGGATGAGGGCATCATGACAACGGAACCGATACGACCCTACCTCAACACTTCTCAAAAAAGGAGGAGATAATGCATGGGAATAGGTTATCATGACAACGGAACCGATACGACCCTACCTCAACACTTCTCAAAAAAGGAGGAGATAATGCATGGGATGAGGGCATCATGACAACGGAACCGATACGACCCTACCTCAACACTTCTCAAAAAAGGAGGAGGTAATTCATGGGATGAGCACATCCTGACAACGGAACCGATACTATTCTACATCTACACTTCTCAAAAAAGGAAGAGGTAATGCATGGGATCAGTGCATCATGACAACGGAACCGATACTACCCTACCTCTACACTTCTCAAAAAAGGAGGAGGTAATGCTCACACCGGCGAATACCGTACCCCCCCCCCCCCCAATTTGGCCTGAAAGGAGGAGGTAATTCCTATCATGATAACAGAACGGCCACAGGGAGGGAGGGGGGAGGAATATTAGCGTTAAGAAAGAAAGTGTGAGAGGGAAAAATGACAGAAAGGAAAACTGCCACTCTCTGACGTCATGATGACCTGATATAACCGGACACAATTTAGAGCAAGACCGGGTACATCCGGCAAGGGATTATGGGACAGGTGCGGATGTGATTGAGCAACCCTTGTTTCACTACACACTCTTAACGTAGGATTCCTATGTTGTTATTGATGCAACCGGACAGAAGTTATTGGATGATCTGATACAACCGGACACAATTTAGGGCAAGACCGGATACATCCGGCAAGGGATTATGGGATGTTTATAGTGACTCGGCATTTTTATCGGATTAGTACATAAATACATTAGATTATTTCGAATTTACTACATAATAACGTTGAATTTTCGTGTAAAATACGAAAAAAACTGCTACCTTTTGTCGGAAAGTGGTCCGGTTGACTGTCAGCGAGTGAATCGATTTTCGCGATTTTTAGATATTTTACATCCGGGATTTGTGCGGTCCTGTAGATGTCAACTTTTTGACATGTCGTCGGGTAGTTTTTGAGGAGATACTGGACATACAAACAAACAAACAAACAAACATACAAACAGACAACTGCCCTTTATATAAGAGACTAGCGGGGCTACCCGGCGTTGCTCGGGGTCATAAAAACATATATTTGAAGAAAGATCGTGTGTGTAACATCTTTATATTCAAACTTCTATGTCCGCCCCCTCTCTCTATAGCCGTCTCTTTATTTGCTACCTTTCTCTTCCCTGGTCGCCCCATTTCGCCGCTACTTTCTAATTTTGCCTTTTGCAAAAGCTGTTTCTTCCCCACCATTTCTCCTATTGCCCAGGGTAGTAGTATGACATATTTCTATAAAAAGTAACAGCTCTATCTGCGCCTTCTATATAGGTACTTATCTCCACCCCGGTGTTCATACTATATACGTATCTATCATCACCCCGGTGCGCATACTATATACGTACCTATCGCCGCCCCAGTGCACATAATATATACGTATCTATCGCCGCCCCGGTGCAGATACTATTTAAGTACCTATCGCCGCCCCGTTGAGAATGCTAAATAGAACCTATCGTTGCCCCGGTGTGAATACTAAATACATACCTATTGCGCTTCAGTGTGCATGCTACATAAGTACCTATCGCTGCCCTAGTGCGAATACTAAAGACATACCAATTGCGCCCCGGTGTGCATGCTACATAAGTACCTATCGCTGCCCTAGTGCGAATAATTAATATGTACATATTGCCGCTTTGGTGTGAATGCTAAATACGTACCTATCGCCGGCCCAGTGCGAATGCTAAATACGTACCTATAGCCGCCCTGGTGCGAATGCTAAATACGTACCTATAGCCGCCACTGTGCGAATGCTAAATACGTACCTATCACCACCACGGTGCGAATGCGAAATACATACCTTTCGCCGCCCCGGTGCGCGTGCTATATATGTACTGATCACCGCCGCAGAGCGCATGCTATGTACGTACTTATTGCTGCCCATGTGTACATGCGATATACGTAGCTATCGCACCCCTGAATTCTGAATACGTACCTATCGCCGCCCTGGTGTGGAAGCTAAATACGTACATATCGCCGCCCCGGTGCGAATGCTAAATACGTACCTATCGCCGCCCCGGTGTGAATTCTAAATACGTACCTATCGCCGTCCCGGTGCGGAAGCTAAATACGTACATATCGCCACCCCGGTGCGAATGCTAAATACATACATATCGCCACCCCGGTGCGAATGCTAAATACATACCTATCGCCGCCCCGGTGTGAATGCTAAATATGTACCTATCGCCGCCCCGGTGTGAATTTTAAATATGTACCTTTCGCGGCCCCGGTGTGAATTTTAAATATGTACCTTTCGCCTCCCATGTGTGCGTGCTGTATACGTACCTATCGCCGCCCCGGTGCATGTGCTATATATGAACCGATCGCTGCCTCAGTGCGCATGCTAAATAGATACTTATCACTGCCCCGGTGCGCATACTATATATGTACTTATTACCGCCCATGTGCACATGCTATATAAGTACCTATCACCACTGCTGAATGCTAAATAAGTACCTATCGCCGCCCCGGTGTGGAAGCTAAATACGTACATATCGCTGCCCCTAAATTTGGGCGGACCCCTAAAAAATTTAGCCTGACCCCTAACATTTTCCCCGACCCCTAAATCTCTCCAGCCCCCTAATTTTTCACTCTCCCCCAACCCTGAGATATATTTTGACTTCAAAACAAAAAAAAACAAAAAAATTTGGCCTGACCCCTAAAAAGTTCCGCCTGACCCCTAAAATTTTCCCTGACCCCTAAATCTCTCCAGCCCCCTAATTGTTCACTTTCCCCCAACCATGAGAAATATTGTGAGTTCAAAACCAAAAAAAAAGAAAAAAATTCGGCCTGACCCCTAAAAAGTTCGTCCTGACCCCTAAAATTTTCCCCGACCCCTAAATCTCTCCATCCCCCTAATTTTTCACTCTCCCCCAACCCTGAGAAATATTTTCAGTTCAAAACAAAAAAAAACAAAAAAATTTGGCCTGACCCCTAAAAAGTTCGTCCTGACCCCTAAAATTTTCCCCGACCCCTAAATCTCTCCAGCCCCCTAATTTTTCACTCTCCCCCAACCATGAGATATATTTTGACTTCAAAACAAAAAAAAACAAAAAAATTTGGCCTGACCCCTAAAAAGTTCGTCCTGACCCCTAAAATTTTCCCCGACCCCTAAATCTCTCCAGCCCCCTAATTTTTCACTCTCCCCCAACCCTGAGAAATATTTTCAGTTCAAAACCAAAAAAAAACAAAAAAATTTGGCCTGACCCCTAAAAAGTTCGTCCTGACCCCTAAAATTTTCCCCGACCCCTAAATCTCTCCAGCCCCCTAAATTTTTCACTCTCCCCCAACCCTGAGATATATTTTGACTTCAAAACAAAAAAAAACAAAAAAATTTGGCCTCACCCCTAAAAAGTTCGTCCTGACCCCTAAAATTTTCCCCGATCCCTAAATCTCTCCAGCCCCCTAATTTTTCACTCTCCCTCAACCCTGAGAAATATTTTGAGTTCAAAACAAAAAAAAAACAAAAAAATTTGGCCTGAACCCTAAAAAGTTCGTTCAGACCCCTAAAATTTTCACCGATCCCTAAATCTCTCCAGCCCCCTAATTTTTCACTCTCCCCCAACCATGAGAAATATTTTGACTTCAAAACAAAAAAAAACAAAAAAATTTGGCCTGACCCCTAAAAAGTTCGTCCTGACCCCTAAAATTTTCCCCGACCCCTAAATCTCTCCAGCCCCCTAATTTTTCACTCTCCCCCAACCATGAGATATATTTTGACTTCAAAACAAAAAAAAAGGAAAAAATTTGGCCTGACCCCTAAAAAGTTCGTCCTGACCCCTAAAATTTTCCCCGACCCCTAAATCTCTCCATCCCCCTAATTTTTCACTCTCCCCCAACCCTGAGAAATATTTTCACTTCAAAAAAAAAAAAAAAAAAAATTTAGCCTGACCCCTAAAAAGTTCGTCCTGACCCCTAAAATTTTCCCCGACCCCTAAATCTCTCCAGCCCCCTAATTTTTCACTCTCCCCCAACCATGAAAAATATTTTGACTTCAAAACAAAAAAAAACAAAAAAATTTGGCCTGACCCCCAAAAAGTTCCGCCTGACCCCTAAAATTTTCCCCGACCCCTCAATCTCTCCAGCCACCTAATTTTTCACTCTCCTCCAACTCTGAGAAATATTTTGACTTCAATACAAAAAATTGGCGTGACCACTAAAAAGTGCGGCCTGACCCCTAAATCTCTCCAGCCCCTCATCCCAACTAATTTTTCACTCTCACATAACCCTGAGAAATATTTTGAGTTAAAAACAAAATAAAAAAGAACAAATTTTGCCTGACCCCTAAAAAGTTCGGATTGACCCCTAAAATTTTCTCCGACCCCTCAATGTCTCCAGCGAAATATTTTGAGTTCAAAAAAAAATGTTATTTAACATGTATACAAATATTAGTGAAAACAGTGGCGGAGCATAATTATTTCTATTCTTACTTTATTTATTGAGATGTTTTTTAATATGTATACAAATATTAGTGAAAACAATGGCGGAGCATAATTATTTCTCTTCTTACTGTACTTATTGAGACGTTATTTAATATGTATACAAATATTAGTGAAAACAATGGTGGAGCATAATTATTTCTCTTCTTACTTTACTTATTGAGACGTTATTTAATATGTATACAAATATTAGTGAAAACAGTGGCGGAGCATAATTATTTCTATTTTTAGTTTATTTATTGAGACGTTTTTTAATATGTATACAAATATTAGTGAAAACAATGGCGGAGCATAATTTTTTCTTCCTTTAAATTTACTGATTGAGACGTTATTTAATATGTATACAAATATTTGTGAAAACAATGGTGGAGCATAATTATATCTCTTCTTACTTTACTTATTGAGACGGTATTTAATATGTATACAAATATAAGTGAAAACAATGGAGGAGCATAATAATTTCTCTTCTTACCTTACTTCTTGAGACGTTATTTAATATGTATACAAATATTAGTGAAAACAATGGTGGAGCATAATTATTTCTCTTTTTACTTTACTTCTTGAAACGTTATTTAATATGTATACAAATATTAGTGAAAACAATGGTGGAGCATAATTATTTATTACACTAACTTCACACCTTTCAAAAAGAAGGAGGTAATACCTGGGAGGATGGTATCATGTCAACAGAAGAAATGCGGTTAGGATTAAGCAACCCTTGCTTCACTATAAACTCGTGTTCAAAAAAGTTCCGTTAGGGATCCACTTTGACGTCATTTCCTGTTAAAATCGTGACTTTGCATTATGCCGACAATCCCCCATCTCCAAATTTGGCATGAGGCGCTTCACCGGCGAATGCCGACACCCCCCCCCCCCCTAATTGGACCTGAAGCAGTCACACCGCCGCTCTATCTCTACAACTCTCAAAAAGGAGGAGGTAATGCCTAGGAGGGTGGTATCATAACAACAGAACGGGCGTAGGGGAGGAAAGGAAGGTAGAAGGGGTGGGAGTGAGAGGGAAAGAAGAGTTTTAGTGTGAGGGATTTTCTTCCCTACACTCTTTTCCTCTGACGTCATTTCCTGTTAAAAGCATGACGGTGCATTATTTCTCAAATTCTACATGATGTCATTGTTTTTTTCTCAAATTAGTACTAAACAACGTTGAAAATCGAGGAAAAAGGCAGTCGACCCTCGAAGAGTCCATTTTTTTTCCGGTTCTGAGATAGTATACGTCCCGGGGCTGGCCGGTCATAATGACGTCAACCGTGTGACTGTTTGTTGGGTACTCTCGGAGGAGTATCTGGACATACAAACAGACAAACAGACAGACATACAGACAACTGGCCTTTATATAATAGAAGATACAAATAAATGCACATTGGCCTTTATTATAGATACAAATAAATGCACATTGGTCTTTATTATAGATTTGCTTAATACCCCCTCCCCCCCCCCCCAAGAAAAGATTTGGCCTGAGGCGCTCACACCGGCGAATGCTGACACTCTCTCCTCGCAACAGATACTACACTATCTCCACCCTCTCAAAAAGGTGTGAGCGCCGGCGAATGCCGACACTCCCCCTCCCCAAATTTGGCCTGAGGGACTCACACCGGCGAATGCCGTCAACCCCCCCCCCCCATTTGACATGAAAGGAGGAGGTAATGCCTATCATGATAACGGAAGGGAGGGGGAGGAATATTAGCGTCTATTAAAAGGTTGTAGTGTGAGTGAATTTCTTCCCGCCACTTTGCATTATTTTTCAAATTATCTGCCACTCTCTGACGTCATGATATAACCGGACACAATTTAGAGCAAGACCGGGTACATCCGGCAAGGGATTATGGGACAGGTGCGGATGTGATTGAGCAACCCTTGTTTCACTACACACTCTTAACGTAGGATTACTATGTTGTTATTGATGCATCCGGACAGAAGTTATTGGATGATCTGATACAACCGGACACAATTTAGGACAAGACCGGGTACATCCGGCAAGGGATTATGGGATGTTTACAGTGACTCTGCATTTTTATCATAAATACATTAGATTATTTCGAATTTACTATCGAATTTGACCTCCTAGAACTGCACAGGACAAACCCATAGACCGACGGAATGAAGCCCCGAAGGCCAAGACGATACCAGTCTATGGGGTGCAGTATCCATCGAAACAGATACTACACTTTGATATTAGCCAAAACAAATGAATTAATGTCATTTTCGGTAATGGCGTATGAAAGCTATGTTGAATTAGAGAAAAACGGCCTAGGGGAGTGTAAAATTAATTCTTGATATTCAAAAGTTATATAAGAATTTGTTAAATAGTATTATACAATGTTTGTTGAAAGAAAATCCTAGTTATTATTACTTATTAATTTAATAATGTCATTTGAACAGTGTCTAGTGGATAGACCGCTGTTCAGGTGTAGTTTGGTTATAAATACCCCAGTAAACCTCAGAATTTTAATTTCGGGCTTTACTTGGTCTTTTGGCTAAGATCAAGGTGTAGTATCTGTTCCCCATAGACTGGTATTGTCTTGGCCTCCGGGGCTTGATTTACGCCGGTCTATGGGATTGTCCTGTGCAGTTCTAGGAGGTCCACCCTCCCAGGCTTCGCCTCCCCTCTTTGGGGAGGAGTAAGTTTATTGCTTACTGTCTGAGGCGCCCCTACCGGGGAATGCCGACGGGGCTGCCCAGGCAATTTTTAATGGCCAGAGCGCTCACCTTCTCGGGCGCTGGCTTTTCAAATCCCACTTTCCGACCTTGTGTCACATTTTGCCTTGTGGGAGGTAGATAAATATCTACTTGGTCTTTTGGCTAAGATCAAAGTGTAGTATCTGTTCTCGGCATTTTTGCCTTGAGATAAAGTGTATTATCTAGTCCTATCCGATAGGTGTCGATCTTACACTCTCGAATCAAAAATCAGATTATCAAATTATTTTTAATCCCTTTTCCTTTTTTTCACTTCTTCTCCCCTAAAGTACGGTCTGATACTGTCAGGACCTCTCTCTTCTCCCTGAGACTGGCGATTTCCCAAATTCTGCCTGGAGCGCTCACACCGGCGAATGCCGACACCCCCCCCAAATGAGGCGCTCATACTGGCGAATGCCGACACTCCTCCCCTAATTTGGCCTGAGGCGCTAATACCGGCGAAATGCCGACATTCCCTCTCCCCAGATTTGGCCTGAGGCGCACCGAATGCCGACACTCCCCCTCCCCCCCAGATTTGGCCTGAGGCGCCCCACCGCCAAATGCCGACCCTCCCTTCCACCGCCGAATGCCGATACCGTCCCCTCCCCCATGTAATGCATGGGATGAGTGCATCATGACAACGGAACCGATACGACCCTACCTCAACACTTCTCAAAAAAGGAGGAGATAATGCATGGGATGAGGGCATCATGACAACGGAACCGATACGACCATACCTCAACACTTCTCAAAAAAGGAGGAGATAATGCACGGAATCAGTGCATCATGACAACGGAACCGATACGACCCTACCTCAACACTTCTCAAAAAAGGAGGAGATAATGCATGGGATGAGGGCATCATGACAACGGAACCGATACTACCCTACCTCAACACTTCTCAAAAAAGGAGGAGATAATGCATGGGATGAGGGCATCATGACAACGGAACCGATACTACCCTACCTCAACACTCTCAAAAAAGGAGGAGGTAATGCTCACACCGGCGAATACCGTAACCCCCCCCCCAGTCTGGCCTGAAAGGAGGAGGTAATTCCTATCATGATAACAGAACGGCCACAGGGAAGGCGGGGGGGGGGGGGAATGTTAGCGTCTATTAATAATTAAGAAAGAAAGTGTGAGAGGGAAAAATGACAGAAAGGAAAACTGCCACTCTCTGACGTCATGATGACCTGATATAACCGGACACAATTTAGGTCAAGACCGGGTACATCCGGCAAGGGATTATGGGACAGGTGCGGATGTGATTGAGCAACCCTTGTTTCACTACACACTCTTAACGTAGGATTCCTATGTTGTTATTGATGCAATCGGACAGAAGTTATTGGATGATCTGATACAACCGGACACAATTTAGGGCAAGACCGGGTACATCCGGCAAAGGGATTATGGGATGTTTACAGTGACTCGGCATTTTTATCGGATTAGTACATAAATACATTAGATTATTTCGAATTTACTACATATTAACGTTGAAATTTCGTGAAAAATACGAAAAAACTGCTACCTTTTGTCGGAAAGTGGTCCGGTTGACTGTCAGCGAGTGAATCGTTTGTCGTGATTTTTAGATATTATGATTCCGGGATATGTACGGTGCTAAAGATATCAACTTTTTGACATGTCGCCGCGTAGTTTTTGAGGAGTATCTGGACATACAAACAAACAAACAGACAGACATACAGACAACTGCCCTTTATATAAGAGATGTTTTGTGTCTGATATGTTTGGGCAGATTTTAAGAACAATATTTATGTGAACACACTTTTTGTATCCACGAAATTCTATCTAACCTTAGAATGGTGTTTCATTCCGTTTTTATATCAGATCAGATTTGGATTCAACAATGTAGTTTTACTTATATATATTTTTTATGTTTTTTAAAGATGTTTTTACTTATTCAGATTAGGACCGACTAAACTTTGACCCCAACACTGACCCTAACCCTAACCCAAATGACGGGGTCAAAGTTAGCCCGGGTCCTAATCTGGAGAAGCACCAAGATTTTTTTATAATGTTTGATTAAATGATAGTCTTTGTTGATATAATATATTTCTTGAAACTCCCTGCACGGTTTTAGTACTAGTCATTTTATGTTATTCGAATGTAAATATATATAGAATTTCTATGTTAGTCGACGCTTAGACCGTTTAACATTGACGGACGAAGAGTATTTCAGTATGTTACAATATATGATTACTATACTGAGTACCCTGCCGATTACAAAAATGTCAGTGATTTTGCTAGTAGATCAGGCGGTGGAAATGATGGCTGGATACACGCACACGTATATATATATATATATATATATATATATATATACACATAATTTGTTTGTGATAATAGCAAGCTCTCATTGCTAATCAAATCATGTTATTACATATCTCTTAAACTTAACCTTTATTTTTCTATTTTTTAAAATTTATATATATTTTAGTTTTTCTCCTGCACTTTAATCTGTTTTCCGTTTGCCATTTTTCACATATTTAGTCTACCGCGGCATTTTACTTTCATCAATTATCGTGTACCTTACCCCATATTCTCATATATATATATATATATATATATATATATATATATATATATATATATATATATATACATATATATATATATATATATACATATACATATATATATACATATTTATATACATATACATATATATTGACTGTCAATTTAATATTTGTATTGCTCTTTAAAACCTAATGTGTGACAAATTAGCAGACCTATCTTTGATTCATTCAGATTAATCTTTGGTTTCTCGCTTTCTGTTTATCAATTTCATGCCCACTCCTATTTGTTGTTTCCCCTGGCCAGTTCCTCTGTTTTCTTCCCTCTTATCGCCTTTCACCCCCTCCCCCCACCGGCTCCCCCATACTAGCTCAGTAGGTGTGAAAGTGAAAAAGAAAAAGAAAATAAATAGAAATATAAAAAGAAGAATAAGAAACTAAGAAGAATGGGTCACCCACTTGTCATATTTCAACGTCACTTTAAATATTCTCATATGGTCCAATCGGATCATCCTTTCCTCATCCCATTTGTGTGCCTTCAAAATAAAAGTATTTCCAAATCTTCACTTTTTCTGAAGACGTTCGCCAATACGAACGAAACCGGTCAAATCTCTTGTTTTTGTTTTTCTCCTGCACTTTAACCTGTTTTCCGTTTGTTATTTTTCACACATTTTGTTCACCACGGCATTTCATTTTCATGAATTATCGTGTACCTTACCCCATATATATATATATATATATATATATATATATATATAAAACCTAGACGTATGTAACATCATAGCAGCGAATTTTAGATCCCAGCACCAGAATCTAAACGGCTATCAGCATACTTGGAAAACAAATGTCAAGTTTGTTGATGTTCCTTTGATCACTCGCTCAATGTCAAAGCTGCTTAGAAAGCAACATTTTTATTCACCCAGCTTCACAGGGGCCAAAGGGGTTAAGACCCTTCTAAGTCTATTAAGCGATGTGGTTGGTTTGACCAGTGACATTTCAATCTTCATTTTCTCTTTCTCATTTATTGCAATAAAATTTGGAATGGATGTCACGTGATGTCTTTCTTCCAGAAAGTAAAATTCTTCACTTTGTGTCATGTTAGCCCCTTTTTTTTAATCTAGAGACTTGTCCAAGTTTGGGTGAAGCCGAACCGTCTTTGCACATAAGTCGCAAAATAAATAAAAAGCTTAATTAATATACAACTTTACTTGACACTATATAACAACTGTAACATGAATGGTGGCCTTTTGACGAGGAACAAAGTGTAGTATCTGTTCTTAGACTATTCTGTCCTCGGTCAATGAATGATAACTCATTCTAGACTAGGCCAATTTTTATTTTTGTTCTGATCCAGAGTGCTTCTTTTTGGCGAGCTCGATTTTGCCCACATTAAAAACTGACCTTGTGTCTAACTCTGCCCTCGTGGAGGGAACAAGTAAATAGGAACCACTGTAAAGTCTGTAGTTATGTTTATACAATCTTTGTGAAGGAAACGAAATGCCAGCTATCAATCGCACGATTCGCCATTCTCGCATAGAAAACCGATATATAAAATATCAGCATTTATTTTTTTAAATAAATGTTAAAGATTCTTTTGTTTCCTTGTTTCCTTGATGCGTTTTTCCTGATTCACAAACAGAAAAATGTTATCTTTCTAATATTTGTATTTAAAAGGAAATACAAAGAATATTCGTAATTTCTTGAATGTCAGTCAATATTTGTTTTATCCCATTGTTGTTCAGTCGATGGTTTTCATGCTGAAGATTTAAACATTTTTTGTCAACGAACAATGATAAAAAAATAAGTTTCCATCAAATTCACTTATTTTTATATTTTACAAACTCATATGTATGTTTGTTTTGGTTAGTATTCAGAGCGCGGGACTAAGTGGGACTAGTGACACGCCATACTAATAAGTTCTCATCATTCGACCAATAACACCGTAAAAACAATACTGTAAAATCTAAGTAGGGTCACTTTTTCGGATTACACCGTCTATCAACAATTCCACGGTTAATAAAAAGAAAGCCTTTCCTAAGTTATGTTTTCAGATTACAAATAATACACAGGCATCCGCCATCTTCTTTTCCATGACAGTTTTAGAATCCTTTGTGTTAATATGTTGTTACGCATGAGTGTATGATTCTTGGTCTATTTACTGAGAAAAGAAAAATAATGTTTATTCATAATAGTAACAGTTACTCGCGAGCGTTCTTCTCGTGCCTCTTCCAGCTAGCAAATACTAGTTCTTACCTGAAAAATTAGTGTAGTCGGCGTGACGCGCGAGAATGTAAGTCAGTTACCATAGAAACATACATTGATAAGAGGATTCCGGTTTTTGTTATAACATGATACTGACGTTTTGATATAAACCTTTATTTATACATTTAATTTAGTTTTGATTTAAATTTGAATTAAAATTTAATTATTATTCAAATTAAAATTTAATTATTATTGAAATCCAAAAACGATTTTACAAAAAAAGATTTGCTTAGCCTTCTAATCAAACGCTGATTATCTTAAAAATAATATGTATATCCTTTAGTTTATTTACAAATAGTTTCCTCTATATAAAGTACCTCTCTTCCAGTGTTTGTGGATGATTAATGAAGTTCATGTATTTGTCTTTTGTTTTATCTATATCAAATATTACTTTCCTTCCAGTGTTTGTGGATGATTAATGAAGTTCATGTATTTGTCTTTTGTTTTATCTATATCAAATATAACTTTCCTTCCAGTGTTTGTGGATGATTAATGAAGTTCATGTATTTGTCTTTTGTTTTATCTATATCAAATATTACTTTCCTTCCAGTGTTTGTGGATGATTAATGAAGTTCATGTATTTGTATTTTGTTTTATCTATATCAAATATTACTTTCCTTCCAGTGTTTGTGTACAAACACAATTATATAACCTCCTCCCTGCCAATATAAACATACTCTCTTCTATGTGAGTACGTTACAGTAGTGCTGCTAGGTATGAAATAATACGAACGTTTAGATGTGTGATGTAATGTCTAGTGTACGCTATTATTAAATCCATGTCTGGAGGGAAGATATATGGATCATCCCTGATCCGCCCCTATACACCACAATAACTCATCTGTCTAGACCCACAGCAGAAAACTTTACTTTCTTTCTCTCTTTATCAAAAACCAAGAGTAACTTCAATGAAAATGTCGAAATACAAAAGAATCATCGTCTCTACGTAAGTACGTTGCAGCTAGGATGCTATTCCCTAGTTATGAAATTATACGAACGTTTAATTAAATGTTCATTATTATTTGTGATGTTACGATTTAATGAATACTATGATTACTATTTATATATGCTTTTAAAAATGAGGATATTACTTATATAGGGTTCAGAGTAGGGGTGGAAGTTTCTTTGGTTACTAATTTTCCCCGTGGAAGGCTCGTGCACGGGTCTCACTACTTAAATTATTAAAGGGGCAACACTTTAGGAAACGAACGTTGATTATATTAGCTTTAGTTTAATATTAGATAAATGAATTGGAAAATGTTAGACAACGTTGTTTTAAAATATGTAATTGTAAACTTCGTTAGATTAATGGATTGAAGAAATAAGCATACAAGTGTGATGTCGGATTGTAGCGAAATAGCAATATAACAATAAGTGTACGTAAGATAAACAATTGTTGATTCCAAATATATATGCTTTTAAGTCTTATCAAATTAATAAAAATAAATTAATAAAGAAAATCCAAAGCTATCTAAATATGAAAAAAAATAATGTAGAATATGTATAAACGTATATATAATACATATACTAATTATATAAAAAAATGTTACGTGTAATAAACAGTAAGAAGGGATAAAGAAAGAAATGTTAAAAAAGAAGAAGAAAGAGAAAAAATTGACAGTTAGCTTATGAACGTGGATTGGAAACGCTGTGAGTTAAAAATGAAGAAAAAATAGAGAAAAAATAGACAGTTAGCTTATGAACGCCGATTGGAAACGCTGTCAGTTAAAAAGAAGAAGAAAGAGAAAAATCAGCAGTTAAGCTTATAAACGCTGTGAATTGACAAGGAATATTAGTATTTATTTAAAATTGATGACAAGGAATTAAACAACAAAGGAGGCGGGGAAGGAGTAGGGGGAGGAAAAAAGGACTAAAAGTATATATATATATATATATATATATATATACATATATATATATATATATATATATATAATTTTAAGATTTTTTTTTTAATATTTGGATATGTTGATATTTTTTATATTTTTAATATAAAACTAAAACTAAAAATACATTAATCACCTAAAACGTAGTGTAATGGATTCGTCTAATCACTTTAAAATGCAGCAACATTTTTGTAAGTAACGGATAAATTCTATTAGACAGACGAACAACACAGGTAAGGTAGACTTTGTTTTTTAATAATTAAGTCAGCAAAACATCTATACGGAATAAAACTTAGATTTAGTATACGGAACGTTTATGTTTTTTGTCTTTTAAGGGAAGTGGGGTGTTATCAATTCTGCTGGGAAGCCATAAAATTAAATACTGTCTTGTTCTTAAATTCCCGAAACAGTTTTTCATTGTAAACAACTGATGATCCCTTAAATAACGTTAGAACCAAACTAATATATTAACTGTAAAAATTAAATTGACTTACATAAGTGATTTTCCACTAAACGACTTGAGACTAAAGGTTTTTTTCTTCTTTTTGTCTTCATAGTTTTAATGGTTGAGAAACTTCTGAGACTATATATATATATATATATATATATATATATATATATATATATATATATATATGCATGCACCTATTTATAATTTCAATACCAAAATCGGTATAGAAGAAATATATTCATAAATATTTATCTTTGCAGGCAGACTTGGAAAATATTGATCTTGTGGTTCGCATTTGAAGCGAGATAATTCTTAATTTCATATTCACGCTTCGAGGCAAGTTTCCAACTTCGAATTATTCTAATTGCAGTTATTAAACAGTCGGTAGAATATCCGGAGAGTTAGAAAATATACAATTCCTTATAAGAGTAAATATTTACATAACATTATTTGATTCAGTTATTTTCTTATATATATATATATATATATATATATATATATATATATATATATATATATATATATATATATAAGTAAAACTATGCGATATTTGGTCGTATATTTTTGCTAGTATATCACTGTCCTCCACTATATATAAAGAGATGGTAATTCATAGGAGGAGTGTATTATGATCACAGAACTTTTATTACACTAGCACCACCACAAATTCCCCCCAAAGAGGAGGTTATTGCCTGGATGGGTGGTATCTTGATAAACGAACATATACTACACTGTCCACCCCAAAGGGCGGGGTAATGCCTGATAAGATGGTATAATGATGAACGAACATATATAACATTGCCAATGGAGGAGTTCATTCTTAGGAGGATTGTATCATGACGAACATGCATATATACTACTCTTCCTAAAGGATGAGGTAATGTCGAGAAGAACATTAACTAAACTACCGCCTGAATTGAGCATTAAATGTTGTACATTAGTTTGAAATTTTATAACTCAAAACCTCAACCAGAACAAAAGATGAAATAACTCATGCATCACCCACCAAATTAGTCCGATTTCACACCAACAGATTACCACATATTGAGAAGTTTTATAAATCTTTGAAGTTTATTGATACTTACTTCAATAGAAGAAGTCGAAATGAGTTTCCTTCTACAGTTGAGTTCCATGAATATGACATTAGTGTCATATTAACAGAGACAGAAAAACGAACATTCCATTAATGATTAAAAAAATGAAAAAATAACTTTTGTTACAATCTGATGTAGCACATTTATCTCCTTCACCAGGAGATGGTTACAACTCAGGACTCAAGGGAATTCGTGTTTGTCATGACGTCATAAAAGGTCGCGATTTAGAATAAATAAGGAAAACTATTTTTCTTGAAGATACTTGGTCTGTTTTGCGTTAGATCGTTGTTTTTATAAGTGCATCGATGGCACTGCGATGCTTTTATTATCAGGTTGTCCAGAAAGTGCGGATTTTAGTAGTCGATGTTTCGGCATGTTAGAACATGTAAAATTCTTGATAGCTATAATAAACTTACATTTCCGGTTAAGGCATACTTCGAGCTATATACTCAGAAAGCGTTTTTAACAATTATTACGCTTGTGTTAATTTTGGAGCCCTTTGAGAATTGGAGAGTGTAAAATCTATTTGAGACATTTGGCGCTTTTCTATTTCCATAAAGGCAACAATGCCTCGCAAACAAAAAAGACATATATATGCAGTGTACAGTGAAGATGAATTACGGAAGATTTTTACAGAAACGGTTTTCAAAGTTTAGAGCTGGGGATTTTAGCCTTAATGATGAAGAACGTCCAGAGAGACCACTCTCTACAGATTACGTGCAAATCAAGACATTAACTGAGAATAACTCACATTACACAACACAAAAACTACCAGAAAGGCTTAACATTAAAATCCACCATTCATAAGCATTTAGTAAAAATTAGATACGCTAAAACAATAATCGATCCGATGTTTGAGTGCCACATGATTAGAGTGAAAAAAATGTTTTTAATTGCATTTTCAGCTTTGTAAACTGAATGAAAATGCACCTTTTTTAAAGCCAAATGTTACAGGCGATGATAATGTTGTGAGAAAACAATTCTGGGGTAAAAACAGATTTTCGCCGTAAGAAAGTTATGCTTTCTGTCTGGTTGGATTGGAAAGGAATTCTGTACTATGAGTTTCTACCAAGTAACCCGACAATTAATTCCAAAAGACACTACGTACAACTGAATGAAGTAACGGCAGAAATAAAGAAAATGCTCAAGATTGGCCAACAGGAATGGTGCTGTATTCCATCACGATAATGCCAACTACACCTTTTTATGCACTTAGACAAAGATCGTTGTAGTTTGGCTGGAATATTTTGCCCCATCCTCCTTAGTCACCAGATATTGCTCCGTCAGATTTCCATTTATTCAGATCTTTGCAGAATAATCTCAAGAGTAAAACACTGCAATTCTTAAGATGACATATAAACAAATAACTTTGCTGAGTTCTTTTTTCATGAAACTATCGCAATTCTGTGAAAATCGTATTTTAAACTTAGAGGAAAGAGTGGAAAATATTGTACAACAAAATACTTCATATTTAGTCAATTAAATGCATAATGCCATCTTTCTATTTTTACTTTTCATTTTCTTTATAATGTGGCACGAACATTCCAGACAGTCGAATAATTATCACGTTTGAGCATATGATTTTCAAATTGACTTTTTCTACTCTTCTGTTTTTCGTAATTTATTTTCTTCTCTAATGACAAATATTTGAAAGTGTTACGACTTCCACATTAAAATAGCACGCTTTAGTTTTGAGTGATATCCGGACGGTTTTCTCGTTCTTTCAACTGTGATAGAATATTCAATTAATCAGACGAATGACTTACGCTATGGTCAAATCAATTTAACGAGATTCGGGAAGATGAATTAAGTGGATCGAAACGGCTACCATTAAATACATGAACGACCGAAATCTTATTCAATTTAACATGTACAAAAGTACGAAAGAAAAAAAAAGTTATCAAATGCTCTCGTTCTTACATGCTTTGTTTTATAGAAGCGAATTCAGTTTATTTGCCTATTAATTTCAATCATCACACATGGATCTCTGAAGTCAATTTAGAAGGCACATGTTGCAGTTTGCCATTTACTACATTTTCCATTTTCCATTTTTCAACGGACCAGATTGTCCTGCTGCCCACACACGCACAGTTACAATCATTTGTAGATAAACACACACACACACACATACACACACCCACACCCTACACACACTTCCTCATTTTCCAAAGTAATTTTTATACAAACACGTTTTATTATTCTTATACAATCGCTTGCAGACAAAAACTGAGATCGTAACTTCTAAATGTGTATACATATGTAATACATTCAGTTGTCAACTTCCAGGATGGACATTCTTTCTTTCGTTAACTCGGTAATCAATTTATTTAATTACTTTTTGAAAAACATCGACACTTATTTTGCATCCATTCATTCTGCATTTGTATTTTCTCCCTCACTCACCCCAATATGTAGTTTTACATTTCAGTTTTCACTGACTATTTTTAATTTCACCTTTATCTTTGTAATATACTTATTTAAATGTATATGAGATGTTCCTGTAACCTTGGGGCACACCCACCACTACTATTTATACTAAGTTAATGTCATTCGAACACTCATTAGTTTCTTGCATAACTAAAACTAAATTAATACGTCTGTTTACTTCTATTATTATTATTATTATTATTGTTATTATTATTATTATTATTATTATTATTATTATTATTATTATTATTATTATTTGTACTCACTAGGACTGAGTGACAACAAGCCTCCCCAGATTTCCAGTATTCTTCAGCTCTTTTTGATAACGATCGGTATCGCAACACCCTTATACCATTGACTTCTTGCTGGTAAGGACCATTGGTCTTCTCTGGGATTTGGGTGGCAATAAGCCTCCCCAAGGTCCCAGCATTCTCCGCACTTTTCCAGTGGAGGTCTGATTTGTGCTGTCCCTCCTCGGTCTTCTCATCCTCCTCGACCCTCTACAAATATTTATATATTTTTTTTAATTTTTAATTCATTTTTCTAAAAAAAATGTTTAATTAAAAAAAATTTTTTAATTTTTTAATTTTTGTTGGGGGGGATTATTATTATTATTATTATTATTATTATTATTATTATTATTATTATTATTATTATTATTATTATTATTATTATTATTATTATTATTATTATTATTATTATTATTATTATTATTATTATTAGTGAGCAATTCGCAGACGAGTCATCATCAGATATTACTCACTGATAATAACCGGTGGTGTTCCCTGGAGTCTGGGTAACAACAAGTCCCTGCAGATTCCTAGTACTCTATTTCGACAACCTTTGCAAATTGAATTCTTGCTGACATTGACCATTGGTTTTCACTAAGATGTGGGCGGCAATAAGCCTCTTCGATGTTGCAGCAGAGGTCTGGTTAGCATTCCCCTTGCTCGGTCTTTCCATCCGCTTCAGCCCTTCACAACTATTTTGTGTGGTATAAACCGGGGCAGTTTCAGTCCATTTGGGTTCATGTGATATTCTTTCCATTTTTTGTTTTACTTCTGTTGTAATTTCTATATGGCTGGTTAGTGTTCGTCGTTTATGTTGTTTGGTTTCCGCATTCGAGGATGTTTTTAAAAAGTTTTAGTTGTTTTTATCATTGTTGTATTTTGTATAGTCTCAGTCTTCCCTTTAATTCCAATTTCTTCTAGTATTTTCCCATCTTTTTGGTACTGTTTCTAATGCTCCTACAATTACTGGTATTATCTTGATTTTCTTCAAGTTCTATATTTCTTTAACCTCCATGGCAAGTGTGTTTGCTTCTTTTCTTCTGTATCTTTGATTTATTGTCTGTGGTCTGCTGGAACGGCAAAATCTACAATTTGGCAGTTTTTGTATTTCTTTTTAACTATTATGACGTCCGGTCTCCTTGCTTGGATGAGCTTATCTGTTTGTACATCCATGTCCCAGAGGATATTGTGGTTTTCGTTATTAATTGTTATTATTATTATTATTATTATTATTATTATTATTATTATTATTATTATTATTATTATTATTATTATTTAGAAGTATTATTAATCTTTATTATTGTAATATAAAAGTAAAGATACTTGTTATTTGGCTGACTTACATACGGATTTGTGGTGTGTACATACACACGTCCTCAGAAAGAGTGTGGTTGAATGGACAGAGTATGAGGGGGCTAATGAAGATACATAAATAGCTGAGAGATATGGGTGACTTCTTCAGTTAATTATAAATGACGGCTAATTAGAAAAAAATGAAACATAATTTATTTTCAAACATAACAAAATCCAAGAACTTTATGTGAGTAAATATATAGGAAAAAAAGCTTTTTGACGTGTATAAGGTCACATTTAGTATAATAATAGATTTTTTTCGCTTGGTAATAGAAAAAGATAATGTTACTGAAATCTTATATGAATTGAATAAGAGCTATTTTACGTAATAGATTTATCCAGCCATTATTTTTATATCTGTGTAGGCTTTTATACTCATTTACTCTTTATTTTTGCTACGAATAATAATTTATATTTTATCGATTTTCTCATGAAAAGATGGTAGAAGAACCTCTAGACAGATCGAACCGGCTCACTATGTTTTTTAACTTCATACAATTTGTGTAACTCAAAACATAATTTCATATGTCCATAGTAATAAAATTGTGTGAACACTTCACGCGTGTTTATGTGTACTTCTCGCGTCAGCGTAACGTTGATAATTACACATTGAATTATTATTTTTTCATTCATAATTAATCGATTAATTATTGAAATAAAACTTTCAATTTTGGAAAATAGAAGTTTTTAAGCTTTTGTTTTAAAATAATTTAATTACAAAATTAAGTCTATCAAATTAGATTTTGGTCTCTTCTTAAACCAGTTATCCTTGTTAATTAATTGTTAATGGTTGAACAGGAAAAGAATGGTTTCCTTCGTTCCACTGAAATGTAAAAGAAAGTTGGAAGCTAAATGCTGTTTCATAGAAAGTAATTTCTAACTGTAAATTTTTTTAGCAAATCCTTAATTTTTTGAAAGTTGGGAAGCTATTTTCATATTTACATCTAATAGTTCTATTAAAAAAAGTTAGAACCCACATTACCACAACATATTTAGTTATAGCTAACATAAATATGCGAACGAACGAACATATACTACACGAATCCCCCAAAAGAATAGGTATAGCCTGGGAGGTAGGTATGACGAACGAACATATACTACATTAAACTCTAAAAGAGGAGGTAATGTCTGGGAGTATAGTCTAATGACCACAAACCGAAATCTACACTACCCCCCGAAAACAAGAGGATATAATACGTGGGATGATGATATTATGACGACAGACCAGATACTGCACTATCCCGCGCCCCTGAAAGATAGTACATTAGTCATTACTCTAAAATAGTATAGTAAACTGAATTGAGCATCAACAGATAATAATAGTATAGTTTCGACTTCAGACAGCCACATACCAAATCTCCATTCTTAATAGATTTTATAATAATTTATTTAAATTAATATTTTAATGACGAAACTATCCTGTAATAATTAGATGTAACTTTCAACATCCTATTGGAAGTATTATTATTTGCTGAAGATATAAACGGTTCAGTTAGAGAAAATATGAAATAAAAATCTAAATAAAATGACTCCCGGACAACGCCAGGTATGTATAGCTAGGAAATATATATTTTAGCGTAACACGCTAAAATTATTATTTCACATTATTCTTCAAGAATCACATGTATTAGCACGTATTATTTGATTGATTTTTCTTATTTAAACAGATTGTAACGTGTATACCTAGAATTCTTACAGTCGTGCTTTCATGGTTACCTGTTCGTATTTCAATGTTCGATCAAAAGATAACCACACACACACACAGACAAACACACACACACACACACACACACACACAGACAAACACACACACACACACACACCTTTCTCTTTCTCTTTCTTAGCGTTAGGAACATAAAGAAAAACGAGTCGTTTTCTTCCCAGGGAAACAAGCCAAATTGATGTCACCATGTTGTGACACGAGCCAGAATTATGGCAGGGAGTTTCCGGTTTCCGATCATTGCAAAACAATGAGTCTCATAAAACTGGCTTGTTTCTTTCGCTCTTGGCACGAAACAAAAGCTCGGAATAGTATGACAACTTTCGCTAATGTGTAAACGTCTGTCTCGACAGGGTCTCCATTTTGAAACATGACACTATTGTTGAACAAGGTGGGAAGAAGATAAATTTGCCATTAAAAGACAAACAAATGAGTCGAGAAAAGATCTCCAAATTCGAATCGCTGGCTTTTATTTTATATTGCTATAATCGATACTAGCCTGGTACGTGGAAATTCCACGGCTTATTAAAGGAAATAAGTTTTAATTGTATCATTTACTTGACCCTCTGTTACCGGTTGGGTCAGTATTTGTTATATCTACTATCCTATAAACTATAATAAAGACCGACGAGTATTTATTTGCATATATCCATCCCGTCACGCAAAAGTTAGCCATTGAAAACTGTCAGACGAAACCATTTCAAGTCTAGTTTGAGATGTTTTCCTTATTTCGTTTTTTTTTAAGTAACCGATTGAAACGTTATTTTATATGAATATTAATATTAGTGCGAATACTGGTCAAGCATAATTTTTCCGTCATTTTTCACGGAGGGAATGCACTCGTTAAATATATACTTTATTAACTTCGACTTTGGTTGTTGGTGTCATGTTTTTACAAGGATTACAAAGTCAAAGGATTTCACAAAGTCAGAATACATTGTGATATCATAGTATACCCTTTCTCTATCCTTACTCTCTTTCCAACATCTCTCTTCCACCGTAACTGTCTTTTCCCTTATTTATCATCTCATATTTCTCTCTATTTTCATTATTTACATAATTTCATTCATCTCACCACATCTTTTATCATTCACCTTGTATTTACGATATTCGCCATTTCTCATACTGTCGAAAACATTCAAGTTCAGCTGAAGTGTGCACGGTGATAAGCAACAAGCAAGATAACAAGCAACATTCTAAGAGTGTTACTAGTGTATAGATTACATATTTTCATTATTTTTAATGAAATATAACAGAAGAATATTTTCCCAGTCTCATATGTATCAACATGTGTGAATTAATCACTGTTCTTTTCTCGTATGTATGCACCCATCTCACCGTCTGTTTAAACCCCTTTCCACTCTCTGTCTGCCTACGTGTATGTATGTGTCCGCGTGTTAATTGGAAAGATGCTGCTACTGCTGGACGCTGAGCGTGACAATATTTTTACATATGCACCAAGACTGAATATAACTAAGCATTATTATAGAGACGAGTCTACATCTTCTGTCAAAAATAACAGAAAAATGCTTCGTCAGTGTTCACACGAGATATTTATATAAAATCATAGAATTACGTAAATAATGTAAGTTTTCATATATAAATTATTATTATCATTTCTGATGACCTAAAGAAAAAAATGCACTAGCTGTTGAATTTTTATTTAGAGTGAAGGCTTTCTTTTTGAATTCAATCAAGCGGCAGGAGTTGCTTGACTTGGTATTTGCTTCATCGCTTTCCCTACACACTTAAAATAGTTTAGTCCAGCATATTTTTTTACTCACGTGACGGGATGGAAATACATATAAATAGAAATAAATACACATCGGTCTTTATTATAGAGTGACAGATGCTATCGGCTTCTAGAACTTATGTATATATGGTATCGTATGAATATATATAGTATCGGTTACGCATATTAATATAAAGATGCATGACGCATGGCTGAATGGTTGGGTTGTGATCAGTTTCGATCCGTCACCCACGGCCAACCCATCGATTCATCCTTTCTTGTTGAATAGAAAAGAAGTGTCGCTCTTTCCAGCTTACGGTTGAAAGTGCTCAATCACTTCTAAGTTTGTAAGCTATTTAATAAAACTGTCAGATAACATTTCGTCGTTTGTCTGGAAATTCATGTTCCTACGTGATATTTTGATTTAACTTTTTTTTAACAATTTTATTCAATTCATGTAGTGACAAAGTGTCGTCATAGCATTCGGATACAAATCAGTCCGTCAGTAACTTTGTGGCTGTCGGATTGCTGTTTTGTTCAGTCCTAGGGAGTCCATCCTCCCAGGCTTTTTCTGAGAAGAGGTTAGTTTATTACTCAACGCCTTAAGCGCCCCTACCGGAGAATACCGATGGGACTGCTCAGGCATTTTTCGCTTATCCTACCTTGTGTCGAACATCCTGACAAATATGTAAATAATATGCTGTGACCAAACGATACCGTAAATAATTCAATTAAACTTAACATAATTTTTCTAAGGCAGGCGCCTACGACCATCTAGCAACACCTGTTAAACAAAATATATTATTTTGCACCTTCTCTATATCGTCGTTAAAGGTTCACAGAAAATATTCTGAACGAATTCATTTTTCTCACTTATTTTAGTTTCACTTCGTTATTAAATGCATGTTACCTGTAAGTAAAATACATGAAAATGTAATTTTGCGCCAATTAATCAACATTGCTTCTTTAAAAACAATTGCAATGTTGTCATTTAGCGCTAGGCAATATACTTCTCCGGGAATATACACTTTTATATCAATTTTAATTTTGTTTCTCATTTGCGAAACACAATGAAAAGACAACGTCTCCGGGCCAAAGCCGCGCAGATAAAGCTTTCTTCTTTTTTTAAAGATATTTCACCCCAAACAAGGCAGGCCGCCACTGTAGTCGTAAAGGGTTACTGAGAATTAGGGTGCGGGTTTTGGGTGTCATCTCAAGTTTGGAACAGTGTAGCGAGATGTCTGTTTACATTAGTTTTAAACCTCTGCATGTCGGTACTGTCGGGGAAACAGGGAGCAAGGAGGGAGTTCCAGAGCCCAGCAGCACAAAGAAAAAAGCGATTGGAGTAGAAAGCTCTCCGGCACCTTAGGATCACCACAGTAAATGGATGGGACTTAGCTGATTGTCGAGTTGGTCTAGTGAATTTACGTCGAGGGGGGCGCACCAGAGTAGCCAGTTCATCGGACCACAATCCATTGAAGTATTTGTAAAACAAACACACGGATGCAACATTGCGGCGATGGGACAGGGGCTGGAGTTTGGTTAACAGTGAGGAACCTATTAGTTGTGCGACTCTTTTATGGGTCTTGTCTTGAAGGGAGAGACTAGTGGATGATGCACCAGCCAAGATGTGAAAACAATACGCCATTCATGGGCGGATGGTGGCTTTGTAGAGATACAGGATAATGTCAGGTGTGAGGAGTTTACCACCACGGTAGAGGGAGCCCACTTTCTTTGCTGCACCCATATATTCAATGTATTTGTTCCAATTCATGTTAACTGTGAAGGTTTGTTAGGCCGAGGAGTTTGAATCATGAACTCTCATGTAGGGTGTTATTTGCCATGACAATCGGTAGTTGGAGAGGTTTCTTGTAGTTATTGAAGGAAAGGAGCTTTGTCTTTGCGGCGTAAAAAGTTACCAACCATTTATGACCCCAATCCACTACAGCCTGGAGATCATTTTCTAAGGATTCAACCATTGCCTCGGATACGATCGCCTCCGTTTTGCCCACTGTCGTCAGCAAATATAATAAATCTCAGACACAGTTTCATCAGGGAAATCGTTTATGAAGATCAGGAACAATAAAGGTCCAAGGATAGATTCCTGGGATACACCAGCATTTATGTCATGTTGCGTAAATGAACGGCCATCGAGGACAAGCTGGATCTAATTATATTAAATATTTGCCCAGTAATACCGTATGAGCGTATTTTCAGGAAAAGCCCTTCATGCCACACATTGTCAAAGACCTTGGATATATCAAGCGCTACTGCCTTAGCTTCACCTGCCTTGTCGAGTGTATGATACATGCGTTCAGAGATGACCGTTAGCATGTCTTCAGTAGATCGTGCTTGTCTAAATCCATACTGGCGGTCAGAAAGGAGTTTAGCATTAACAAAGTGCCGGATTATCGCTAGATTGATTAAGGAGTCAAGCTAGCACCATTATATATATATATATATATATATATATATATATATATATATATATATATATAGCAGTGTTATCCGGTGTTGCTCGGGTTAGAGTGTGAAATAGCATTGTATGTAAAGAGCTGTGCTACTTTATTATATATAAATATGTGTAGATAGATCTAGGTACACAGAGAGCAATAAAGAGAGAGAGAGAAAGAAAGTAGGATTGTCAGACAGACAGACAGACAGACAGACAAACAGAAGAGAGGCGTTATGTACTAAATATACCAACATTCTTCGCGTATATTTTATTAGATAACAAAAATATATTCTTTGATTTCATATCATTTTTTTTAATTAGAGGATAGAATCGAAACCGCACACTCGATGTTTTCATTCGAATACTTTCAAACTAAACAATTCAGACATTTGTTTAGTCGCCTTTTAAAATAACACGGATAATATAAATCGGATATACGCATTTTAAGTTTTAAATGGGTTGTGGCCCCAAGGGTCACTTAGAGGTGGGGGCAGATAGATATTCGCTACCTAGAGGGTAATGCAGAGATTTTGGACCACTTCTATTGTCTGTCCCCAAAAATGTTTTACATATGATATGAATTTCATCAAAATAAGATGTATTTGAAGTTTTAAAGGGTGTTCGGCCCCCAGAGCTCCCTTAGATTACAATGGTATCTAGAGATTTTGGACCACTTCTATTGTCTGTCCCCAAAAATGTTTTACATATGATATGAATTTCATCAAAATAAGATGTATTTGAAGTTTTAAAGGGTGTTCGGCCCCCAGAGCTCCCTTAGATTACAATGGCATCTAGAGATTTTGGACCACTTCTATTGTCTGTCCCCAAAAATGTTTTACATGTGATATGAATTTCATCAAAATAAGATGTATTTGAAGTTTTAAAGGGTGTTCGGCCCCCCATGGATCCCTTAGATTACAATGGCACTTAGAGATTTTGGACCACTTCTATTGTCTGTCCCCAAAAATGTTTTACATATGATATGAATTTCATCAAAATAAGATGTATTTGAAGTTTTAAAGGGTGTTCGTCCCCCCATGGATCCCTTAGATTACAATGGCACTTAGAGATTTTGGACCACTTCTATTGTCTGTCCCCAAAAATGTTTTACATATGATATGAATTTCATCAAAATAAGATGTATTTGAAGTTTTAAAGGGTGTTCGGCCCCCAGAGCTCCCTTAGATTACAATGGCATCTAGAGATTTTGGACCACTTCTATTGTCTGTCCCCAAAAATGTTTTACATGTGATATGAATTTCATCAAAATAAGATGTATTTGAAGTTTTAAAGGGTGTTCGGCCCCCCATGGATCCCTTAGATTACAATGGCACTTAGAGATTTTGGACCACTTCTATTGTCTGTCCCCAAAAATGTTTTACATATGATATGAATTTCATCAAAATAAGATGTATTTGAAGTTTTAAAGGGTGTTCGTCCCCCCATGGATCCCTTAGATTACAATGGCACTTAGAGATTTTGGACCACTTCTATTGTCTGTCCCCAAAAATGTTTTACATATGATATGAATTTCATCAAAATAAGATGTATTTGAAGTTTTAAAGGGTGTTCGGCCCCCAGAGCTCCCTTAGATTACAATGGCATCTAGAGATTTTGGACCACTTCTATTGTCTGTCCCCAAAAATGTTTTACATATGATATGAATTTCATCAAAATAAGATGTATTTGAAGTTTTAAAGGGTGTTCGGCCCCCAGAGCTCCCTTAGATTACAATGGCATCTAGAGATTTTGGACCACTTCTATTGTCTGTCCCCAAAAATGTTTTACATATGATATGAATTTCATCAAAATAAGATGTATTTGAAGTTTTAAAGGGTGTTCGTCCCCCCATGGATCCCTTAGATTACAATGGCACTTAGAGATTTTGGACCACTTCTATTGTCTGTCCCCAAAAATGTTTTACATATGATATGAATTTCATCAAAATAAGATGTATTTGAAGTTTTAAAGGGTGTTCGGCCCCCCATGGATCCCTTAGATTACAATGGCACTTAGAGATTTTGGACCACTTCTATTGTCTGTCCCCAAAAATGTTTTACATATGATATGAATTTCATCAAAATAAGATGTATTTGAAGTTTTAAAGGGTGTTCGGCCCCCCATGGATCCCTTAGATTACAATGGCACTTAGAGATTTTGGACCACTTCTATTGTCTGTCCCCAAAAATGTTTTACATATGATATGAATTTCATCAAAATAAGATGTCTTTGAAGTTTTAAAGGGTGTTCGGCCCCCCATGGATCCCTTAGATTACAATGGCACTTAGAGATTTTGGACCACTTCTATTGTCTGTCCCCAAAAATGTTTTACATATGATATGAATTTCATCAAAATAAGATGTATTTGAAGTTTTAAAGGGTGTTCGGCCCCCAGAGCTCCCTTAGATTACAATGGCATCTAGAGATTTTGGACCACTTCTATTGTCTGTCCCCAAAAATGTTTTACATATGATATGAATTTCATCAAAATAAGATGTATTTGAAGTTTTAAAGGGTGTTCGGCCCCCAGAGCTCCCTTAGATTACAATGGCATCTAGAGATTTTGGACCACTTCTATTGTCTGTCCCCAAAAATGTTTTACATATGATATGAATTTCATCAAAATAAGATGTATTTGAAGTTTTAAAGGGTGTTCGGCCCCCAGAGCTCCCTTAGATTACAATGGCATCTAGAGATTTTGGACCACTTCTATTGTCTGTCCCCAAAAATGTTTTACATATGATATGAATTTCATCAAAATAAGATGTATTTGAAGTTTTAAAGGGTGTTCGGCCCCCAGAGCTCCCTTAGATTACAATGGCACTTAGAGATTTTGGAACACTTCCATTGTCTTCCCGGTCAATTTAAGATGAGAATACACTTTTAGATTTTATGTAGATTCTCTAACCTTTTTTTCTATATGGAACACACAAACATCACACACGCAAACATTAAGTTATACATATATTGAAACTCCTTTAAATTCAGACAAAAGTTGGGTCAATAGCTCAATAGTGTATAAATTACTAGAGCTCAAAATATTATATAATAATTGAATAAATATACCGAATTTATTAATAAAGACATTCCTACCCATACATTGTTTATGCATATTTTTAAAACATACATTTTCCTTGATAATGACTTCAAAATGTTTTCAAATGGCTTCTTCAATGAACTTTTTTTCTCGCATACAAATTTGCTTTGCCACTAAAAAAAAACAGAACCGGTAACATAAAAATTGTTTTCGTTATTTTCCTAATTAATTTCCTTTTTTTTAAATAGGACCAATAAAAAATAATTCTAGTAACTCTTAGTTTTTGTTATTTACTTACATAAAGATGAAAGAGACACTCGAAAACTGATTGTATCTTCCTTTTGATTTAGAGAATATGGACTAATAATCATATAAATAAAATGTTTTCGTATTTTCTGTATTCTTAGATTTTCGTATTTGCTCATGCTTTCATGTCATCACATCATTCCAAAGTCTTATTCACGCTGTTTCTTTTTAACCTTTAAGACTATATGAAAAAAAGAAAAAAGGTTTAGTACCAATAATTCATTGGAAAATTAATTTGTTTGTTAGTCAATTAATCTGTGATAATCATTGTATTAGTAACCTTCCAAGAATTTACGCTAGACTTAATATTATTGTAGGGATCATCAGTTTTTTTTACCATCAAAAACTGTTTCGAGGATTTAAAAACAAAACAGTATTTTATCTCATGTCTTTCCAGCAGTGCTCATCAAACACCACCTCCATTAGAATTTTTAAAAACAAAAAGTTCCGGATATCAGATCTAGCTGTTGCTAACCTATTTTGTTTAAAAAATGTTCTATTTACCTGTGCTGTCTTTGTTCAAAATATATTTGTTTTTTACAAAACTGATGTATTTATATAAAGCCCGGACGAATCTTTATTTTATTAATTTTAGTTTCATTATATATATATATATATATATATATATATATATATATATATATATATATATATATATATGTGTGTGTGTGTGTGTGTGAGTGTGTGCGTGTGTGTGTGTTTGTGTGTGTAGGTGTGAAGAGTTCGAATGCAAAACGCGATTAACGCCATTTTGAAAATTACGAAGCTTTTACAACAACAAAAAATTGCATTTTAACACTCGACCGCATCCTCAAAATCATATTTTACATAATATTATATCATTTTTTGGTTTCAATTGAAACAAGCTTTTAGTCGAAGTCCGGATTTAATGTATTTGTCTTCTTATTTCTCATTTATTTTATTTAGACGCTGTGTTATGTTTTATAAACTGTAATATATTGAATGCCCTTCCAGACATTCAAAGACAATCCAAACAATACATTTCTACAGGAGGTTTGAGGTTACGGACATTCGATGCACATTGTCAGATGACAGATTAATGACGAATATATGTCAGCAGGTGATAAAATTGCGAGCATGAGCAAATGCATATTTACTGAAAATGTCCAATGCTGATATGAGTAAACATAGACGATTCAGTGCTGTGACAAGGGCTTTTCACCGAGAAAACATTGAACTGGCAGCCAATTAACTCTCATTGCCCTGTTAAATATTTCGTTTTGAGCACCCTTACCAGCCAAATTGCAACAAATATAAAAAATTGGAAAGGAACTCTTTATGTAGGGACCCTGACAACGAATTATTAAACTGTAATATTTTGTGTAAATCTGGGTTAGATTCGTTCTTTTTGCCTGATTTCATTTGAATGAGAAGGGACAGAAAAGGCCGTCCGTATTTGTCGCTCTCTGAAATATGTTCAAATATTTCTTTGACGAACGTAACACTCTTTGTGGAAAGAGTTGTGGGAATGCGTATTGCTTTCGCCCGAACCGACAAAGATGGAGGGTCTCACAGAATGACAAATGTGATGCGGGCAATACGGGACTTTGGCACATTTGATCAAACTGTAAACTTACCATGATGGCGCAATATGATATGCACGGTGTTAGTAAAAGCTCTGTAAAAAATAGCGACATAAATGTTGAGATGCTGTCAGGAAAGAAAGCTGTGTGTAAAGTTGTTTCCCGCCAATAATGGCAAATAGGCAATATAATGGCAGCAGTTGAAAAGCAGATTGTTCAGAAAAAATGGGGCGGTACGGGCAAATTCCTACTTACATGGGCGAGAAGTGCTCTTCCCTGTTGTTTATACTCAACGTCCAGCCACATTGGTATAGAATGACAAAAACAGAGTACCTCTGATCTTTAAGATGATTGTGCCATGGGAGTGTAACTTTGAAAATGTCAAAAGAGAAAGCAGGATCGCTACCAAGTACTCAACGAACTAAGTCAAAACGTGATCGGAAGGTAGAGTTACACCATCGCGTGGTTGGTTGCAGAAAGTTATTTAGAACATGAGCTGCTTCACCTGACGAAGTGTCAGTTCGGTTTGTGTAAAACAGAGAGCCGGAAGCTACAATTGAAACTCCAGGAAACAGCTCAAAAGGCATCGTTTTGAGAAGTTTGAATGTGTTCTTGGCTGAAAGATTTCTGGTTGCACCAACACCAACATATTAGCCTCCACCATGGAGGGGCACCGCTGTGACATGAAGCTGTAAGGAAGGTAGGAGCCGAATCAGCGTTGCGGTCTTCCGCTGATAACTTTTAATGGTCTTTAATCCAACGATGGAGCTGCTGCCAGAAAAATACTGGTAGATGTTTACAAACTACTCCTTCAAACTCTCTGACGAAAGTAAAACTCTATTTCATCTAAATCATTCACACAAATAGATGCAATCATTTTAAATGCAACGTAAACACATTTTCTAACGGAGTGAAATAGCTTTTATTACTAAATTGCCTAACAAAGTCTTGTAGAAATAGGCATGGTCTAAAGAAATAGCAAAGTCTATCCATACCTAATATGTATCAACTTTAGTCACGTCTTGTTGAACAACCAAAATTAATGAATCAAAAAAAGAGTTAAGAAATGTTAGAAGGTCTAGACGAAAAATATGTGTTTTTTTTTAGTAGAGTTCAATGGTCTAGAGGTATAAAATGTTGGTTGGTTATAGTTTCAAGGGGACATAATCCAAAGAATGTTCGCACGTCAAGGTGATCAAATATGTGGAACAGCCAATAGTAAATAGACCAGTTGAAAGTAAAGAGGATGTTAGGGTAGCAAGTGAGATCGAGAAAGTGGTGTGCTGTCCGCACGTGAGTGGGTGTGAGGTTTTCTTTGGTTGTTATTTTTATGATTGCTGGAACAGGCGTTCAACCGACATTTTAAAAGCCAGCCACTGACAAAAACTCAACTTTTAAATTTACTTGTTTACCTTTACTGAAATTTGTCTACTTTTTTCTGTTCTAAGTGAAGCTTCAAAAATAATAAAATTTGGTTTTGATTTGTATTTAATTATATTTCCTAGTGGCCATTTTGTTGTTTATAGAAGACAATACGCTGGCTTCTTTCTTTTTACTCGCTGTCAGGACAGTAAGAAATGTTTGTCCGTCTGTTTTCTTCAGATATAAAAAATGAAAATAGTTTTGTTAAACCTATGCTTCCTTCGTTGCCCTCTACCAAGGAGGACGTAGTTAGGTGACCACTATTAACCTGCTCCCCACTAGACATGAAATTACATTAAATTGGATAAAAAACAGCCTTTCCCCCACGAGGAGGCACCACGTAAAAAGATACAAAAATAGGTGGGAACGAACCCGTTGCCATTCCCCGGTAGGGATAGCTCAAGCAGCAATAACACAACTTCCGCCCAGAAGGAGGAGGTAATCCCTGTAGGGTTGCACATTTTAAAACCAAGCCGGACCATATCTCATTCCGACAAAAAAAGGTCTGATGAGGTTGTCAGAATGATGCTATGGCAACTGGCTAGAAACCATGTCAATAAGAAAAGTGTGACTTACCTGATACTAATAACCCGATAGTAGCCCAAAACATTGAAACAGAAAATTCTCTGCGTGTAATAGCCATCGTTAAGCAATCCTGAAACAAAACAAAAAATGAAAATCAATCATCTAAAATATAAATTTCACTGCGACTAACGGTCAGAATTGATAGAATAAAGTATTGTATAAATGGTGTGTCTTTGCCTATTTGTCTGTATTTCTGTCTTTCTATACGAGGGGTTCACTAGAAAACAAAGCTCTATAGAAAGATCACTTTAACTTTTATTCAGTAAAATCTGACCGGGAATCCAACGGTAATATTGATTGTATATTAAGATGTTCTCCAATAATATCGTAGTATCTGCGTTCGCGTTGACCAACCATAAACAACAAAGTGGATATATTTTCTTTTATTTATGAAGTAAATTTTTAAATTATAGATATATAAATAAATTGAAATATAGGGGTTCAAGGTTGGGAGCAGAAGTACACAAGAGTCTTCATTCGGCAATTACAAGCTAATAAAACAATTATTATTAGTTCTAATTCCTTGGCTACCCACGAGGGCAAAATAAGACACAAGGTCGTTTGTTATATGGGGTTTATCCATCATCCATAAAGGGGCACTGGGTGGGACAAAAATAAAGCTTTTTCCAGTCAAGACGGATTTTTCCTTTAATCGAAGACAGAACAGATAGTACACTTAGGTCTTTTTAGTAGCCATCGTAAAACGATAATTCTCGTTCCAGAATCAAATTTTGCTGACCTGGAGTGAAAATAAATAAAGTATTTAAGCAAATACAGCAAATAGTTATGTTCGAAATATAAATTCTTCAGAAGAAATACGACACGCATTCCCAACAATTAAAATATTAATTACATGCTTTCCCTACCCGGTGTTGCTCGGGAATCTTATTGTTAAACCAAACATTTATTGAAATCCAGCCAAGAAAGAGGTTGAATCCGGTTTCTAAATCAATCACATGGAGGTAGATTATATATCATGTTTAGTAATAGCGAGGCCATTCTTCGTTGGCTAGTATGATTTATAAGAAATTTTAATTAGGATTAAAGGGAGATGAATCTTGAATGATCAAAACCAACAGTACCATTGGATTCCTCATAAAATTTTACTCGTGAAAAGTAATATTTGATCTTTATGGATGGCTTTGTTTTCAGTTACATCCCGCATAAGGAGACATACAGATAGTAGCACCACAAATATATTATAGACTGATAGTAGTTTCTCACAATTCTATCAGAACCAAGATTTAACGCCATCATTTTATAAACATCTAAGTTATGTTAAAAATTAAAACCCCGGAATTAAAAACCTACCAAAAATCAAATAAGCCCCCCACAAAACATAACATATGAATAGTTAAATTAATCATTGCAAAATTAGCAAGAAGTATATAACTTTTTTTATTTTAAATATGAAGAAAAACTAAATTTTAAAATAACAGGGTGTTTTAATTACGAAACTGTTTAGTGATTACTTCCCTTTAAAATCAATGGCGCTTAAAAAATCAGTCCTATAACATGTGTGCGTCTTCTTTAGGTTCAAACGATTCAGAGATTAATACATTTTACAAGAGGCAGATAGTTACTGTTATCGGCATCCGTAGTTAAATTGGCATCAAATGAAAATACAAAAAATACGTTAGCAAAATAAAACATTTTTTACCAAAATATTGCAACTACATTTAAGACAAAAAATCAGCAGTAAACATAATTTTATTACATACTAACAGAGGAAACCATAACTCATCACATAAAAAACAAGGATACATGTGTATATTAAATATTTCATATTTGAAAATACTAAATAAAATTTAATATTAAAATAACTGACATATTTATGTTTTTAAAAAGCTTTACATCAGCAAAATAATATTGTCACATACGCTCGATGCATTTTAGCAAAGATGATATGACGGTGTGCGTAACGTCACGTAATAGCAACGAAACAGAAAACGTTAGATTTTTCCGAATTCCCGGTTCAGTTCGAATTTGTACTCAAATTTATAAAAATGGTCAGGTTCAATTCTAGTGATTAGATTAAATCTGAAATTGCTATAAATTGTGAAATGAACACACACACACACACACACACACACACACACATATATATATATATATATATATATATATATATATAGTAGGTAATAATGTAAAAGCCAATTTTATATTGCTCAATTCGATCGAATTAGAGACAGTTTCTAAATGCAAAACTACAGGCCAATATTAAAAATATCCAATAGAGCTTATAATAAATAAGGTATTAATTTCCTGATTATTTCGGAAAAAAATTACACATCTGTTTAGAAGAGCCAAAAGTAAATGTTGGTAAGCCAGCCTGTTTAGTTAAAACTTACCCCTTCATAAGAAAGCTATACAGAATACACACCCAGACGCAATATGGAGACGATGACAGGAAACTGTAAGACATAAAAGTCAAACGTTTAACGATTCGAAAACTCCGATCGTCCATGTACAACTTTTCTGTTATCTTCTGCAGATTTCCTTTGGGTATGTCTTATTTTCAACTTTCTGATGAAGAGGGAGTTTTTTCAGTAGACAGCTGACTTACCTGTGTTTAATTTTGGCTCTTCTTGGAAATAATATGTTATTAAATTATAGAGTGATGCAATTTTGAATTTAATACTTTAATATATACACACACACACACACATACACATATATATATATATATATATATATATATATATATATATATATATATATCATTAAATTACAATAAAAATTAATAATGTAGAACCAGATTAAAAAAATACGCAGGGACTTGCTGATTCGAAATCTCCCGAGTGGCTTTACTTCGAGATCAACCATTGACAATTAATGCATGGACAGGAAGACACAGATATATGCATATACATCTACATATATATATTTTAGGACAACGTTTGGTGAATAATTTCCAAATCATTATAAGTCAGTAAATTATTAAAAAGAGATAAAGGCATGTTATATAAAACTGCAAAACAGATCATATTCATATAAAAATTCGGCTTTAAAAGTAACGGAGCTGAGTTTTCTATATGAACAAAAGAGGAATAAGTTATCATCTAATTTACTTTATATATTGGGAGTAGGTACATTTAATCTTAGTTTTCCGTAATTTTTACATTATACGTTAATGTTTTTGTTTGAGAAATTCACGATGGGCACAGAACTATGAATAAAAATAAATTTATTTTGCTGAAACAACATTTGTATTCTTCTGATCTTGCTCCGTGTGACTTTTTTATTCTCCTAAAACTGACGTGCATCCCTTTTTAAAGGAGCTTTCGATATCGTTAAAGGGGTCATAATTACGGCGCAGAGGAATCACAAAGGAATCATTATACTAGTGAATTCAGGCGTTATAGAGAAGAATGGGAAAATGTATTAAATTCGATGGAGAAATCGTATAGTTTCTGGTTTCGAATTGGAATATTTTAGAAAATGTATTTTGCTTATGCCTGCAATTGTTTACGCTCTGAGTCTCATTAGTATTTCTAACAGAAAATGTTCTGGCTGCACAAATTGGCTCTAGTTTCCCGCATCTCGAATAATCAAGGTATACAACTACTACTATTGAAAGGAGTCCAACTAACTTACTCGGAATCACGTTGGAGTGCAAAATAGCAGAATCGGTGTATAGATGTCTTTCATTTTATTGTCTGAGTCGAGATTCTAAAGAATCGAGTCGTCCTTTTTTGAAAGACCAAACAAAGAAGATCGGATCAAAATACAAACAGATGAGCGAGTTGTCAATAGAAAAAAGGTAGTTGTCACGTGATTGACACTAGTTAAATGTGAAATTGTGCCGACAAAATCTGGTCTGTCACGTTTACAAATGTCAACAGTATTTCGTTTCCCCAGTGAAAAAAATAACGGAATCAGTTTAAGTTTCTTTATTTTCATTTGCGTAACAGAAACGTTAGGTTGGGAATACTAAGACAACGGAAAGTCGAATATATACAAAAGAAATAATATTTTACGGGCAAATAGTGACAAGTATTAAAAAGATTGATTTCCGAAAAAATGCAATATCTGATTTGATTTTGATTTTTTTGCGAATTCCCAATTGTTTTAGCAAAAAATAAAACTAATTGTATTTCTAAGTTATCTTGAAAATGCGAAAGTGGCATTTGTTTACAAGCGTCCGTTTAGAAATCACTGAGATAGAATGCACACAACCAACAAAGAAAGTGGTGCAATAAAAACTTGGATTATTATAGTAAATAGCGTCTTTTATTCACTACTAGCCGACCCGTTTTCCGACATTGCCCGTGAAAAAAGTGTAACGCTAGAAATCCCAGGCCCGATCCTTGAAATATTAAATGTCATTTATATTTCGATAGACGGCACAACTTTAAGATAAGATTATAAATACTAATTTGTTTCTACAGAATTACTAAGAAGTTGTATTTTGGGTATCGAAAGCGCGGGGGGAGGGTGGAATGAATTAATATCAAGTGGGGATTGAATACTCACTGACTTGTGTACTTCGCCGCGGACTCTGTGTGTTTGCAATTGGAAACATTCATTTTAGGCGTCAAAAACAAAAAAAAATGTTTCTTTTCATTAGTCTAACATATATCAAAGTGTTCTCATATTTATGTTCAATTAGCGCGTCTTCTCGTGTATTTTAATTATAAATTTCGAAGATACATTACCGTATAACACTGTGGGAAAACTGTTATTGTAATGGAATGATTCAATTATTGGCGGCCATGTCAAATAATGAAAGTGTATATATATGAAAAAAAACGAAATAAGTCGCATTGTTGTTGTTATGTGGTAATTCCGATTCTGGATTGAAAGTTATAATGATCAATAAAATAGGGAAAGCATCACTTTACTTTATTAGAAAAAGTAGTTGTTTCTACCCGGCGTTGCCCGGGAGTATTTAATGTTTTTAATAGGATTTTCAAAGTAAAATTTAAAAGCTTCTAAATTCCCTTTAGATTTCCAAGCGTCAAGAAATAATTTATTAATGTGAGCGAAAAAGAATGTGTTCATGCCACGAACCAATTTAAGCCAGAAATGAATGATGAAACAAATTTTGTCTCGTTTGTTAATTAAAAATAAATATTAAAAAATTAATATTAAATATTAAACTAGGTGAAATCTTACTTTACTTTATATATCAGATGTGTGGAAACAATGAAGATTAAGTGATTAGTTAATATTTAGTACCTGAATTTATTTTATAATTTTTTTTTACATTTTTCTTTTCTTTTCTTTTCTTTTCTTTTCTTTTCCACGTTAATTTTTTTTAATTTTTCTGTTAATACAGAATGTTCGGCAAAATTCGTATACAACTTATTTATCCAAAACTGCTTTCGGATAATCCAACAAGAGAAATTATGGACAGTTTTTATATTTTAGTGTGTTATTTTACTTTTACTCAGTTTTTTTTTTTAATCTTTGAAACATTTTCGTTATGTTGTTTTCATTTTTTTACTGACAAATGCTGATTTTTACTTAAAATAACTATTTTTTAATAAAAATATTTTCTTACATTTTTCTTTTCTTTTCTACTTTTATACTTCTTTGATATTTTGTTAAACTACTGGTTTTATCATAGAGAAACGTGTTACGGAGTACCTCCAATATTAAAGGACTACTACTACTACGACGACGACGACGGTGACTACTCCTCCTGCTACTACTAATTATTAGTATAAATCATAATATTCTGACGATGAACAATTTCTTAATCTGCCCCCCCCCCAAAAAAACGCTGGCACCAGCATCAGTCGGTGCCACATGAACTGTCTGTGAAGGTTGTGAGAGAATAGAGAGGCCGAGAAGGGAAATTACCATCCAGACCTCAACTCAATAGGACACGGATTGCACTGAAATCACAAGAACATGTGAACAGCCGTTATCAGCGAGAATTAAATGGTAAACGGCTGTTGCTTTTCAACTGTAATCGAAAGAAGGGAAATTTCTTGATAATCAGGGGAGTGTCATCAGTCAGACATCAAGGAACACAACTTGTTTTGCCAGTAAGCGATTGCCGGTAAAGATTCGTGTGAGAGTGTTTAAGAAATAATGACAATGATAATAACAGGTATTATTATCTATATATTAATACGATAGCCTGTGTGTTTGTATGTCACGCTTACATCGAAAGCTCTGCGCATGTGTGCCACACCTATATTTGGAAAGAATTCAAGTCATCTAATTTTCGTAATAATTTCAAGTATTTCCCTTTGGCGCAACTGTGAGCGACGTAGGATTTTGACGTCGGTTTTTGACGTCGGCGCGACTGATTTATAGTTCGATCCCAACCAACCTCTAAGATTTTTTTTCTACATCGAAGGTGGGTAGGGAGTGGACGACCGGAAAGACACATATTAATACGATAGCGTGTGTGTTATTTTGTGTGTCACGCTTACATCAAAAGCAACTACCTTCCGAATCTTTGTATGTTACTCATGAATTGGAGCCAACTTTAATTTAATCTAAAGCATTTACAAAGTAAGGTTTAGCCGTCGAAATATTACTTTCACTAGAAATATTGTATATAAAGAAGTTTTGTAAATTGTTTCATGTATTGTCTATTTTTAAAATATATATATGCAAGTCAAATCTTATCATATTTTATTCAAACATGTATAGGTTAGGAACAAGATAATTAGTATTGAAAACATCATTTCGTGTAATTTACACGGGTCCCACTAGTTATTATTATTATTATAATTATTATTATTATTATTATTATTAATATTATTATTATTATTATTATTATTATTATTATTATTATTATTATTATTATTATTATTATTATTATTATTATTATTATTTTTATTATTATTATTATTATTATTATTATTATTATTATTATTATTATTAATATTATTATTATTATTATTATTATTATTGTTGTTGTTGTTGTTGTTTTTGTTTGCTGCTAATCGTTGCATAATTGGTCCTAGTAAATTGGAGATAAGATATCGTCTGTCTTTTCAAACAACATCTTTACTTATGTTAATATAAAATAAGACGTTTGCTGGTTTATTTAGTTGCATGAGAGTTTTGTTCTCGTCTGATTTTTTGGAGTATATCACTTGAGGATAATGGTGATGAAAAATATAGAGAAAGCAATTAAAAACCAGCTACGTGATATGACCATACAATATATCAGCTGAGGTTTCCGACTTTTTTGGATTAACACAAAAATTTCTTCCGATTTTTTGTAAAACACGTGAGTGTAGTAAGTCGGAACCCACATTTGGTGCCCTTTGACAAGGATCCGACCCTGAGTGAGCTCCACAGCACATAGGACCACACGCGTATGGTTTTTCGTAGTGTGAAAATGGGTGATGTACTTTAAATGGAAAAATACCTTGAATTATGTTAGGAGGAAAGCAGGTACCCATGCCTGGCTTATACCAAGAAGTGATACCTCCATCTCCCTAAAATGTGAGTTGTAGTCAAAAATCGTGTTATTACTTACTCAAAAAGATGGCATCCATTTCATTCATTGAGTATTTGCTTAAAAATATTTTTCCCTTATATTTCTGTTTCCACATAAATTAATACATATATCTATCCACATAAACTTATACATATATATCCACAATTCCGCGGTGCATTCCACAGTGGCGTATATTCTTCATTTTCGACAGCCTAACCTTAACCCTACGCATATCTAGATAGGACACACACAAGTAGGTCAAAGGCGTGGTTACGCACTGCGCTTGAGTGGAGAAATCATATTCGCATTAGCGGTGAGGCACTTCTACAAAAGACCCCATTTTCCCCGTCACTCTACGAATTGATTTTGATTCCATTATCTATCGTCTTACGAGATACAGCAATAGGATAATGTCTTTAAATAAACAGCAAACCTAGAATAACCGACCTCATATTCATGGACGATGCTAGACTGTTTACATTTCAAGGAATGAAGATAAAATCGATTCGCATGTCTGTCTGCGTTGAAAATATATTAGTATGATGTTTTGAAATAGAAAGATGTTCTTCACTGACCAAGTGGAAAAAAAAACGTGGAACTAATTATGGAAGAGAATTGCTCGCTTGGAAAATGATTACTGACTTGTGGGAAGAACGAGAGATCGGTGTGCTTGGACTAAACTCTGAAAACAACAACCAAAAATACGAAGGATACAATCAAGGATTTTCACTTGAACAGAACGAGGCTGTTAGTGACGTCACAGTTTGACACCACTGACCTGATTACAACTCTTAACATCTCGGCAATGGTTAAGATAAGATAGCGCAGTTTTAATAGGTGTTGTTTGTACCAGTCTAGAATACGTCCTCAATAATCAGTCCGTCAGTGCGTTTGTTGCTGTCGGGTGTAGATATGGGTCTGTATAGTCCTAAGAAGTCCACCTCCGAGGGTTTACCTTCTCTCTTTGAGAAGAGGTCAGTTTATTGCTAATTGTCTGAGGCGCTTTTACCGGGAAATGCCGACGAAGCTGCCCATATATTTTTTGTAGGCTACAATTTTTTTCTCGTCCGTTGTTTTTTTTTTTTCAAAATCTCACCTGACCTTGAGGAGGTAAATAACTTTGATGGCTCAGCTATAGTGAGATCGAATAAAAATGGAATTGTAAGTGACCAAGAAACAAGCAATACATACATATACGGCACAATCACGATGACATACCAGTTCTCGTTAGATTATCGAAGTTAAGGAATGTTGACTCTGCTCATGACCATTTGGAAATACCTGCAACACCTCCATGCAAAAACCAACGTCCTCAAAATCATCTCCTCTGGCTGGTATATACAGGGTGATTGGAAAGTAACGCCCGATACTTGTAAGTTATACTTGTAAGTTATTACTGAAATGTAATTCTTACAAGAAATGAAAAGGGGGGGGCAAGAATTATGAATTATGCGTTATTTTTTCCTTTAGTCATCACTTTCCACGAGCGATGTTTTTGACAATAGGGGGAAAATGCTGTTTTCTGGGTCGGCTGCTGTTTTCAATATTCTCATAGTATTCATCACCATTCATCTGTCAAGCTATCCATCTTATTGACTCTAATCTTCAAGTGGGTTTTAGCCTTGATAAGTGTTGACTCATTAGTAATAAGGGGAAGAAAAAGTTCCTTGTGAAATCAGTTGATGCGGTTTCCAGTCAGCTTTAAAAGCTGGTGGCGATTGCTTGCACTTATATCAAATTTTGAATAAAACCACATGCTATACACTTTCTCATCATTTCATTTCTTGTCAAAAAAATATATATACTTAATAATAAGGAGTTACTTTCCTGTCACTTTTTGTTCTCAACAAGCCCAGGGTAAATGACGCACCAAAAGACACAAAGACAAGAAGAAACAGTTTTATAAAATTATTTCTTTTTTATATATCATTAAGGATTTCGTAGTCATATCTTCAAGTTAGAGTCGGGTATTGACAAAACACATCCACGTCTAGCACTATCCCCTGATTTGTTCTATCATCTACTCTGACTCGCAGTTTGGGTGACGGTTGGAGCGCCAAAGATCACCTGACAATCAGTTTTCTTCAGCCCTCTCAATTTTCTATCTTCCTGGGCGTGTTACTCAGCGCCAACCCTGTCCACTCTCGAATGTTTTTGCAACATTGTTTTTGGTAAATTTAATGATCGTGGTTACACGACTTCATTTACCTCTTCTTCACGGCAGTTAGTAGATATTTATGTAGTCCGACTGCTTTTTGTTCCTGTTTTTCACATCTTAATTTGGAATGTGGTCTTTGTATTGAGCATCTCATCTCTGTGACCTTCATCCTTCTCTCTAATTCCGCAATTATAATGCACGACCTACACACGTACAGAAATATAAAGATGACTAGGGAGCATTTCTTTAGCTGAGTACAATGTTTCTGTCATTCCATATGGACCTTAGTTTGCCCTAGTGCTGCTGCTTTCTGAGCAATTCGATGCAAGATCTTCAAGCTTGTACTTTTCATCTGTCATATACACTCCAAGGTACTTGAAGCTGTTGACGGCTTCCAGTTTTTTGTCTCTGATCTAGATGTATTTGCTGATGCCAGTGGTGTTGTTCATAATCACTTTCGTCGTTTCTACGTCGATCTGCATTCCGTAGGCTTTCGATGTCTTGTCTAGGCTTTCCACTCGGTTGACTAGTTCTTGTTCAGTCCCTGGGAGTTCATCGATGTCGTTGGTAAAATGTAGGTCGTACTTATCCTGCCTCCGATACTAACTGTACCTTTATGTATTTTTAGGACGTCAGCCATGATTTTCTCTAAAATGAACGACTCTCCTATGCTACTATTGAAGTAAACCGCGCTACTAGTTTGTCGTATAGGTTCTCAATGACTGTGACCAGGTTGGCATTTATGGTATACAGTCTCATAGTTGATTATATAGCTGTGTGCTATACTCGATCAAACGCTTTTTTGAAATCCACGAGAATGTGATAAAAGTCTTGCTGGTGTTGGAAGTACCTCTTGCAGATTATCTTGATATTGGAGATCTGATTCGTGGTGCTACGTGTTTCCCTGAACCCTGCTTGCTAGTCGACGATAATCTTTACTGCCGATGGCTCAGTCTGTTCAGTATGATCCTCGTCATAACTTTACAGGAGTTGTTTATTAGGTTGATGATGCAATAGTTCGGAAACTGCTGTACATTGCCATTCTTAGGGGGGAGTGGTTACCAGTGATCGGGTCCATGGTGTTGACCTTTCCCCTCTCTATCAGATCTTGTAGCAGATTTGCAAGCGCACTTATTCTGACTTACCTCCACTCTGCTTGTTGTATCTCTGCCAAGATGTTGTCAACTCCCGCTGACATCGCTTTTCATTAGCTATTTTACGGCTGTTCCCATCTATTCGCGAGGGATAGGGTGCTTGTTAGTGTTGGCTGCTGCAAGTGCATTCACTACCCCCGAGTTTCCTGTAGCTCTGTGACTTTACAACCCGTCTTTATCCTTGATGGTGGTAGTTCGCCTTTGTTTTATGCTTGTCAGGTCTTTCACGAACCGTTATGTCTTCTTACTATTGGTCTTTTTCAGGCTTGTTTCGATCTCTTAACACTGTTCTCCTACGCTACATGAAAATGATAACCTGATATGTAACTCAATTGTAAATCAGCTGTTCATTCGTTAAGTCACGGGGATAAAGTAATATGTATACTCTGAAGCATCAGATATTCAGACCAATCGATGAAATGTTTTGGTAAAAAGTTAATGTCAAAACTTGATGTGCAAAATAAGAGAGTAAATATACCGTGTGAAAAAGTAAATTATTGTGAATCAGCATGTTTCTTCAGTTTTTTCTAAAATCAGTTAATTAAAAATGGACGACGTGAAGTTTGCCAACATCCATGAGCGAAATAGGGGGTTATATGGAACTAATTGGTTCTTAAGTTAGGCCACTTAGTTCGTACGTACGCTTAGTTCGTACGTACCACTGACACTACCTAAAGTTGAGAGATACCTTTCAAGTTTTGAGTCGGATATTCCATCTGTGATAGACCTATTGGCTTTATCTTGATCTCACGGTTGAACCATATCCCTGACCGCCATATTATTATCTTATTTTGATTAGTTTTCTTAATTAACTTAATTTATCACTAACACCCTTGTCTAATACTTCAAATATTAAATTTCGTGGATTCTCTCGCATTGAATGGGTCGCTGTCTTTGATTTCATTTTTCCTCACTAAACTACATGGATGAAACGACGACCTCGATAGATGCAGAGTATTTAGAATATTAATTTCTGGATTCAATTCAAGGGGATATTTGTTGTGACATAAGTTCCGAGGGTGAACAGGGGAATACTTAGCTATCATACGATCATTTGGTTACTTAATAACTGATGAAACTGACCGAATATTTTAGAATCACTCTAACGTGATCTTACTTACCAATAACAGTTTTGTATCCCTCGTGGTTTGTTGTATAATTACTGTGGCTTTTTAAAAAAACTTTCTTTAAACCGGCTTTTCGATTAGTATTGTTTTAGTTATTTACATATGTTATGTGACCTCTTTCTTTAGTTAATTTTATCATTATTGATTCGGTATATTGTGAATTAATTACACTAGAATAATTATATGAGGGACTAGTTGTCTAAGCTGGACTCGGTTATGTTTGACTGGCTACATGATTCCAGTTGTAGTTTTATGTATGTTTTTTTACCACACACAATCTGAATGGGTTTAGTTTCGTAGTTGTTTTAAACTTACTATTTTCCAAAACATATTTTGTCGATGCATAATTATTGCGTTTTTAAACGAATTTTATTCAACAATAATCATAATAAAATGGTGGTTTGTTTAATTTGCTTCATAAATATAATCCTCCCTTTTCAGAATTCCCCCCAAAAAATCATATTCACATTTGTCATAGTATGCTTTAACATGCCGACAAATGTTGGGAGGAAAGTCATTTTAGTGAATGAACAATTAGCAAAGGCCAAGTTGAACGAAGGAATTCAAATCTCGCGATACAAATCTCGCAGATGAAGAAGTCGATCATCAAAGATTTACAACGACCCGGAACTTTTGGCAGTTGTGGAATGAGATAAAAGCTTGACAATGAGAATGTTAGCCTCAAATGTGGACCATGTATTGACGGTTCGTCTGAAAATGCTTGGAAAAAGATTAAAATTAACTTAGTGGACAACCAATAATACTTCAATAACAACAAACCCAATATGTTCCAATTTTTACCGATTTGCTGAGGATTTTGAGAAAAAAATCTCAAGAAATATTCCCCAATTGAATATAGTGTTGTAGTTTTGTATCAACTTAGTATTAGGTAATATTGGCCGTCTTGTGGCAAGGGCTGCTATGATCTGTTGAGTCCTTATTCAGGCACGGCTATCTATTTTAAAGAATAAGACCACAACAATTCTATTAGACTGATACAATTCTTATAGGTAATTGTTAATGCTCATGTGGAGCTTTGTACATTGACTTCGTGTCAGATCTAGCCCTCGTGGGGAGGCATGCAATAACAACTATTTAACCTAACTAATGAAACTCCATTTTCTTTAAATATATGTTGTTTTTTGGTGGAACATCCCAGCAGAAGAAAAAAGGAGATCATGGGAGGGCCCTTGTCTATCGGAAACGTACATGAAAGGTGATCGTGATATAGTTGATCCCGCTGAAAACTGACGAATCGGCGTGTCATGTTCGATCCTTGTGCGTTTAATATCACCACTTAAACTATAAATGTTGGCAACCTTCACATGCCCCCTCCTGTGAGTATCTGAATCATATAAAGGATCTGGGAAGCTACAGAATTAAGAAAGTAAAAAGGTCCTAACGTTCTGATTAATAATTACGCTTTAAGATCTTACATTACATCTAGCTTCATTAATATCTTAGCAGCAACTAAATCTAACTTCACATGTGACGCACTTCGTGGGGTTCATCCAATCAAAATAATATCTAATATTTGTATGGGTTTTAGATTATCTGAATACTACTACCTGGCAATCATACAGTATAACCGATTGTCTCTGATAACTGTCCCGACATTTAAACCTAAAATCATAAGACCGCAAAGTAATAGTTATCGAACTTATTACGCCTCAAAATATCAGGTTTGAAAGAAAGTAATATCGTATTTTTTACTTCATCACTTTCCTAAGTTGTACACAGTTCTAGATTTGTTGGTGAATTGGTGTCTTAATATCTTGCTTTGCCTTTTAGATATAGTAATTAGTTGAAAAATATTAAGTTTAACGGTCTCAGCTGTCAAAAAATGGATATTTGTGAGAAGCATCTGAGACATTGCATGCTCTATGAATTCAAAAACACTCAGCTGGAGAAGTTACAAGAAATATTGGAACTGTCTATGGGATAAATGTTCTTAATAGTCGAAAATGTCAACGGTGGTTTGCAAAGTTTTGTTCTGGGGACTTTAATCGGTCAGATCGGCGACGTTCGGGAAGGCCAAATTCAATTGATAAAGACACCATTAAAGATGCTGTGGAGGTCAATCCAAAGTTAACCAGCAGAGAATTAGCTCAACAATTCAATACAACCCATACCACAATTATTTCATCCCTTTACGAGTTAGAAAAAAGTTTAAAAACTTGGATACTGGGTTCATCACGATTTGACTGTCGCTCAACGAAATCAAAGATTGACTGTTTGCACATCTTTGCTTTCCATGAATCATCAAGAACCATTTTTGCAAAGAATTGTGACTGGAGATGAAAAATGGATTCTTTACAAGAATACCCAATGCAAAAGACAATGATTAGACCGAAACCAAAGTCGACAGCCTGTTCCAAACAAGGACTACACCCAAAGAAGGTTATGCTCTCTTTATGATGGGACATGAGAAGACTGATTCATTATGAGCTACTGAAGCCTAATCAAATAAAAACAGCAGTAAAATATTGTTTGCAGCTGGATAATATTAGAGATACTTTATTAAAAAAAAAACGACCAGCATTACTCAATAAGAAGGGTGTAGTGCTTTAGCATGATAACGCGAAACCTGACACTGCAAAACTTACTCAGGAAAATATCATGAGTTTCAATTGGGAAGTTTTACCTCACCTTCCTTATTCACCTGACATTGCTCCATCCGACTACCATCTTTTCCGGTCGTTGCAGCATCACTAAACAAATAAAACTTGTAAAAATGAAGATCAAATAAAAAAAAAATGACCTAAATTTGTTTTTCTCTCAAATATCAGAGAAATGTTTGAAGAGGCTTCAAGAAGCTAGTTGATCGTTGGACAGAAGTCATAGAAAATGAGGGAAATTATTGTAAAAATTAAAAATGTCCAAATGCGAATGTTTATTTTAATAAATGGGTTGGACAAAAACGGCATTACTTTCTTTTCAACCTTATACAATGGCCACTCACAGTAAAAATGCATGTACGATAATGAGTTATAGTGAAGCAAGTGTTGCCTAATAACCCATCGTCTTACTCTTGTTATTCGACATTGCAAACGTCCTGTGATAATGAACAATCTAAGACGTCCGAAAGCGATTGTGAAATAAGCAGAGAAAGACTGGTTTTATTTCGAAGTTTTTATCTTCTAGGATACTTTCCCTACCAAAGTCCGAGAATCTAGTATATCCTACTATATGATGGAAAACTAGATAAAGGAGCGGCCAACTAATTTCTTTCCAAAGAATATTAGATAAACTTACTGTACAGCCATTTCCGCTATTAAACAATTTCTGTCGAACTGATTTTATTTATTTTAATTGTACTAGTTTCTTGAGCAGTATTAGTGCAGTACCTGGGTATGGTCATTTCCATCTTTACCTTCTTCTACCTCTTTATAGGTAATATGACGATGAAGATTTGTAAAATTTCGTGGAAAAAATACGCTTCTTAATATTTATATGAGAGAGTAACTACGATGAATATATTTACTTTTGTTTATTGCCACACAACATAAGAATTAATGTTTTTAAAGCAAAAATAATTTGCTTTGAACTAATGCTGAATATCGTTCATGTCGACTTTTTGCAGATAATCAACAACGTCAAATACTTTAAATATAAATTATGTTTCTGTATTGTTTATGCTATTATGTTATGCTCCTATTTACTTGCCTCCCCACGAGGGCAGAGTAAGGTACAAGGTCGGTGTTTTATGTGAGAACACTTCAGCTCCCCCCCCCAAAAAAAAATGTACTCTAGATTGGAACAAAAGTTTTAATTGCCTGAGTCTAAAAGGACCTTTCCTTCGCTGAACGAAGACAGAACTGTGCAGCGATTCGCATCAACGAAGCCGATTTTGGTACAAAACTGGACAAGCGGCAGGGAGTGTGGGTTGCAGCATGGTAGTGGTCAGCAGCGAAGGTTGGGAATCGGATTTCCGGATATCTGGTACCTACCCAATTGATGCAAGAGTGCGAAAGCAAGTTATAAAACTATGTGGACAACGGTTGGTTGTTGCCGAAATAGCTTGTAAGAAATTGAAATATACTTTGGGTTACAAGAAAGTCTCACAGACAGTCCAAACTTCGGGAAGAACTCTTGTTCAAACAACACCAGAACAACAAACTTCAAAAAACTCTCTTCCAACTACAACTATCTATTTCTCGTCTGTTCACGTACACCGCGTTCTGCCCCACTGTCATCGTATCCTGTCTTTTAAAACGACTCGTGTCCAAGCATACAAATTAGTAATACTTAAAAACAATACACAACTCTGAGCAGGCGCTTTTTTTCCTTATGCGAATAGCCGGTTGATAAGCAAGATATCGCGGGCGCTTCGAATTCGGTAGTGTTCATCTCTATCGCTGCAGTTCATTAAAAAGAAGATAGAGTTCAGGAAGATAATGTTATTGAACGAAAAAATGAAGAATTTGAAAATAGATACCGTTTTAGAATGACTGACGAATGGAGATTTATTTTCTTCACGTCGTTTTCGTCATTCTTGGTATTCTCTTGTACATTCCTTGGACAATAATTAGTAAATTTCATGTATCAAAGTTTTTATCAAAATTAATGTTTTCTTCATGTATCATCATATCGTGGTTATTCAGTTATTTCTGCCTTTTTTATGTATTTTAAGTTTCTGTTTTATCTTTTAGTGTTCATATATTTTGTTCCGTGTGCCTGTAGCGCCATTTTTTCTCTCCCTTTTTGTTATTCTTCTTCCAATTCTCTGTTGATAAAACTTCTCGCGTGTTTTGAGTCACTTGTACAACCTGCTTTCTGTATATTTTGATCTTCTTTCTTTATCAAATCTCTATTTAGTTCATTTGCACGTCGGCGGCGTTTTTATCCCTTTTACTTTGATTCCGCTTCTATCCAACGTGCAGTTTTCCCCTATTTTATTTTTTTTATTACGAAACTTGTCTTTTTTTTAAGTCTCGAGATTTATCTTTCTCAGCTGATTTCTCAAGCTGCTTTCTTGTTTCGCTTGACCGCCATTTTCCTTTTCTTTATACATTTTCCCGTCGCTATTCTTACACCAACGTGGATTGAATCAGTCAATTATGATACGATATTCGTTTCGATATGATATAGAATTTCATTCAGCTTCTCAGTTTCGAATTTCATACATTTCTACACGATGATATTACTCTATTCGTTTCCGGCATCGATTTCTACGCAGCCATTTTGTCTCATAGTTCCTTCCGTTCTGTAGCTTCCTTTTGCCTGTGATGTTCAACTTGTCCAGGTTGGTGATTTCTAGTCGGATAGTATTTCTCTGGAGAAAATACCAGATATTTCAACTTAATTTAAGCCATTTAACATTTAATGAAAGTTTGTAAATTCATAATTTCCAATACAATTCTATAACCTCCAATTATGTTGTTATGAAATATTCTATTCATTTATGACAATCATGTTTTTATAGTTACGGATGACCCAAAATAACATATAATGTTATTATCTATCACTTTTAAAGACAAGCCCAGTCTTATATGCATTATGTGGATTATTCGGACTACTGTTCTCATCTTTAATGTAATTCTCACAACATTTAGGCTGATTAAACCTGCAATCTTCATTCAGGTGCGTCTTGTCGATCTCGGGAATATCTATGTCGAATTAGGGGATATGTACGGAATTTCACACCCTTTATTTATTACACATGTGTAGCTTGCTCTCGTTCCGTTAGTCGGATGGAAGTCTTAAGTAATTAATAATTGTATTCTTAGTATTGCCCGTATTGAGGATTGAACCCTCAACCTCCCGAAAACTGTCACTTAGAACTGAGTATTACTTTTCACATCAATCCACAGTACGGGCGATACTAAAGAATACAATTACGAATTATTGTAGATTTCTATTCGATCATGAGAACAGTAATCCGAATAATTTAAATAATACAAATTATCAATTCTCATCTGAAAAATTCCGAAAGCCAGTCTTAGAATGATAAACCAGCAGTGACATTGTAGTTGTAGTCGTAGAATATGGAGATTTATTCCGTATGTACGTTAGATATAACACATAAATAACAGTGAGTGTCGATAAGAAACCAGACGAGTAAGGAAGTGAAAACAGTTCGAATGGGAACGAGTAAAAAAGGCAAATATCCTGAAATTATGTTCTAATGTGGTTTTCATTGGCCATTTTGTATTATTTGACTGTTCCTGGATTATACGTGCAAGATTCTACTTTTTAGGGCCTTCAGTAACTAAACAAATATAACGTCCATAAATATATTATTGTAGAGTTCTATTATTATTATTTTACTAATGGGATTGTATCCGCGTAAATAACTTTCGTATATTAATTAGTAAGTAGTATTTGTGTGCGCCCCCATCTGACCGCCTTACCCTGATCGCATGTTCTCTGGTTTTGAACATTTCTTCTTCTTCTTCTTTCTCTGCTGGGACGTGTCGAGATTCTAGTGCTGTCCATCGCTGAGCACGAAACAACAGTCCACACCAAAAGTTTACTTACATAATAAAAACAGCAACACAGATACAGTCAACTTGTTGGATACTGGGTGGATGCGTTTTGTTAGTGTCTTGCCGCTTGTGGTCTACGCCCGAACTTATTCTTCCATATCAGCTAAGACAAACTCCGTCGTCCGCGACCCTTTTCAGTCGAGCTCTACTGTCCATATCTCCTCAGTCCAACTAACTTCTTTTTTGTTTACTTCGTTTTCCCACTTCCTGCCCAATCCCCTTTTTTACGTTCTTCTCCGGATTCTGGCTTTCTTTGTCTCTTATCTCTACTCGAAGAAAAAAATATTTCAGTTTCAGTTGAGGGTGTACCGGAACGAAAATACTTCCGCTTTTTTCACATCATTCTGAATTCACTATCAACACCTATTCAATGTAAGAGATCAATACGAAAGCGCAAAAAAGCACAAGGCAACCTGAGTTCTATCATAGTCAAATATCAGTTCATCGTGCCTTACCGAACACATTGCTAATTTATTTACTACTAAAAAATAGTCTTCCCACATTTATGAATGTATATAGATATATATATATATATATATATATATATATATATATATATATATATATATATATATATATATATAATGATTGCAACGTCTTGTAAAACGAGTGTCACTCCTTCATTCAGAAAACTGTCGTCTTAAAGAGTATCTGTACAGAAATTGGAAATAAATAGATATAGCTTTGTACGACAACTAGATCCCTCTCTCAGTTCAAAATGTTGATAATAGCAAGAAATGAAAGCAAGATAGCCAGTAACAAAGTGAAACTGCAGACCAGCATGATGTGGGGAGTGGTCTTCCACTTTAAAAAAAAAATAAAACAGGGTCACGCACATATCGAAAAGTCAAACGTAAGTAAAAATTCCTAAATATTGCACATAGATGAATACGATTGAAACCACGCGTTACCTACACGAATTCATTTCGTGTTTTGGCTATTATATATATATATATATATATATATATATATATATATATATATATATATATATTGATTAAATTAATTCTCCCAACAGAACAGTTTTGCATCACTTTTCTGTCCTTTTACGAATATTAAAATTAACATATAATGATACTAAACCTTATCTCGAGAATCCCTATTCTAATTCTGATCAAAATCCATAAGATGAGTTTGATTCTAGAAAATGTCTCAAATGTAAGGCTTAAGTTTAAGGGGTCTTAAGAAAAAATTGCAATTCCAAGAATCTTGCTTCATGGATGGGGAATGACAATGGTTCAAATTCAATGCTAATCTGATATATTTAAATTCTCAAATAAGAGGGTCTGCCTATATTATACCTCGAAAATCAGTTTAACATACTTTACGCTTATTTAATTGTGGTAATATTTATTAATAGATATCTAATGCCTATTGTTTCAATTTCAAAATAATCGGACGTATCTTAATTTTCACGAAAAACGTCTACCCTTTTTTCTACCCCCTTTGCATTAAACTAAATTAAACAAAATATAGCTCATGGTTAAACCCTATACACCTAGCAGCTGGATTTCAAAATTCGAATTGATCGGTTAATTAGTTTGAGAATGAATTCTGTACAAATAAATATATAAACAGATAAACCTACCTAACTTCATATAGATATAGAGATATGGTTGTAAACCCTACAAGTGGATTGACCCACCCTTTGTCATGACTCATATTTTATCCTGCTGAGCAAGTAGTCCTTCTCATAAGTTTATTCTGGTTGGGGTACCTGTTGAGTCGCTGCTGGTTTGACTATTGAAAGAAGTACTGGATTACATAGTAGCAATAACAACGAGCGACCGGACACAGACAGATAAATAAACACATATTTTATGTGTATAGATCATTTAACAGACCCCCCCCCCATCTTCACTATATTTGCATCATCAGTATTTTAGTATTTAATACTCTACTTGGCCACAATTCCGTTTAAGGTATCAAAAATGGCCGCTATACTATACTTTACAAAAAAATACAGAAAATATATTTAATAATTCAATTAAGCCTTAATTCGACAAAAATAAACATTACAACAATATAAAAAAATCGTACAATTTTACTCTGTATAGGGGTTAATGAAGGTCGCGTATTTTTCTTGGCCGCCACTCTAGACTTAATGTTAGTGACTACTCTTTACTTAGGGTTAGTGTTGAGGTTTATAGAGAGCATGCTTTTTAAACAGACATGTAATAATTGATGCCTACGTTAGCAACCCATTTTATTCAATAACGAGTATTAAAAACGTCTGCAACGCGTACAACATGTAAAACACTGATTCGATATATTCATCACGGGGCTCATTTTGTTTCAAAATTTGTTAGATGATTGATGATTAATATTATTTGGATATTTTCGGACTGCTATTCTCACATTGGTTTGTATTTTCACTCTCAACTTTATATCGAACTCGGGAAACTATACAGAATTTCGAAATGAAACCGTTATTTTATTCACGTGGCTAGATTGTTCTCGTTTCGTCAGCCATAACCGTGTAGAAGTCTTAATATTTCATGTATCTCTTACTTATCATCGCTGTGGTAAGGATTGAACTTTCAACCTCCAGGAAACTGTAACTTAGGACTGATTGTTTACAAATACCTTTAACCGTTATGTCATGGGTCTATGTGGAAAATTCTAGTGTGCATTTTTATAGCTTTACACCTAATCTTGTCTAGATCGCATCAGGATAAAATACGAGTCATGACAAAGGGTAGATGAATCCACTTGTAAGTTCAACAACCATTATTACTTTTTATTGTATATCATTTTAAATATAAAAGTTCGAATAGATGGGCCTGAAGAAGCTCCAAGATTATCTTGACCGAAATGTCGTGAATAAAACAACCAATATGAGAATAGTAGTCCGAATAACACAAATAGTACGTGAGGCCATTTTTTATATTTATTTTGTCTTCATCGTCTTCTGCAATTTGTAATAGCGGCCATTAAAAACATATCTCTTCCGTTGTTCTCTTTCTCAACAAAATCTGTATATTTTTATCTGGATTTAGTTTCTCTTTTCAAATATTATTTTTTTTTTCTCTCGTCTTAAAGTTTGCTCATCGAATATTTACCATCCTGTCACTTTGCTTGCAACTTTTGGCGGGTGTAATTAATTTCACTTACTTTTCTTCGTTGTGCAATCCAAAAGTTTGCTGAGAAAAAACTCAGCACAATATTTCACGTTGACGACGACGACGACGACGACGACATCATCATCATCATCATAATCATCATCATCTTTTCCCTTAGATTTATCGATGTTATCACTGGACTCGAAAGTTTTATCTATTGCCGTCAAATTCTTCTTTTTGCTTTCTCTCCCCCTGCTCACCTCCTTCTCCTACTCCTTCTTATGTTTGTTCTTCTTCATCATCATTTTTCATTTACCAATCTCATCCCTCAACTCTAACGTTTTATGTATTGCAATTGTCTTCACCTTCTCCTGTTTTCTCTTCTTCATCGCCTGTGCATCTTCCTCAATCTATCAATGTCATCCTTCAACTACAATGTTTTATGTCATCAAATTCCTTGTTTTGGGATTCAGTTTTTCTTTTTTTCCATCCATTCATTACACAAAAGGCAGCCGCCATCTTGAATAGACACCGCCAAAGTATTTATTTATTTCATCAAGAATATTCTGTTTTCCTCGGACTTTTACAATGGAGACGAGTAGACGCATCTAAGCTAATAAAAGACTGAGTCTGTCAATCGGGGTGTTGGTCCGTCGGCCTATCGCTTCGTCGGTTCCTCATCCTTTAATTCAAAAGCATTTCGAGAGCTTAACGCGCATATTGAATGAATTAATCTGATTTTAGAAGCACCCAAGCACCTCTATAAGCCTATTTTCTTGCCTCCCCACGAGGGCAGAGTTAGAAAAAAGGTCCGGTTTTAATGTGGGTAAAATTCAGCTCACCAAAAAGAGGCATTCTCAACTGGGACAAAAATATACATTTCGTTAGTCGAGAAGGATTTCTATGTCAGCAACCAAGAACCGAAAAAAGGAAGTGTAGTATCAGAACAGATACTACACTTTTGATAGATCACGCTTGTTTAAATATTTTATTCGCTTGTCTGTCACGCTTAGATTAAAAATAGCATTTACATTAAGCTGATTTTCATCGCTCTCTCAGACTTATGTTTGAAATAGCATCTTCGTTGATCTGTCACGCTTAAATTTGAAATAGCAAGTTTGTCAGTCTGTGAGACTTGAGTGGTAAATGGCTATTTCCTTGGTGTGCATGTTTAAATTTGAAATAGCCAGTTTGTCAGTCTATGAGACTTGAGTGGTAAATGGCTATTTCCTTGGTGTGCATGCTTAAATTTGAAATCTTAACAAATTTCACGCTTACGTTTGAAATAGTATTTCAATCGTTGGACGTGTATTGTTCGTAACGTAACGCATCTTATTTGAGACGCGTCCAAGAATTTTATAAGCGATGCTGTCCGTCTATAAACTTGCAACACTTAACTTTCAAATAGCATTTCGCTGGCCTATCACACTTAAATTTTAAACGTAACCGTAACAGCATGTTTAAAATAGGATTTTCGTTAGTCAGCCAAGCTTAATTTTGACATGGCATTTGGGTTGGTTTGTTATGCTTGAGTTTGAAATTGTATTTTATTTCAGCTGTTATGCTTGATATTCAAACTAGTGTACACCCTTCATCAAAAACGTATGCTTACCAGTTGTCGCACTAATATTCATATAAAATAATAAAATTATTGAAGTGATTTAATTTTTCATATCTAAATTATTATTATCACTATCTTTAACCTAAAGAACAAAATATCTACTGTTGAATTTTTATTTACAGTGAGGATTTCTTTCCGAAGATATTCTAGGCGGCGAGATTGCTTGACTTGCTATTTTCTTTCCAATGTAAGTTTGTCTAATGCTTTTTTAAAAAATATTTTAGTAGGACAGAACTAGACTATCGCGAGTTGAAAAATCTGCGAGTCATTTCTGATGACTGTAAGAACAAACACCAATTTTGACTTTGGTTTCATATTTTCTTTCTTTAATGTTCTTCTTTTGCTTATTAGGAAATAAGGGGGTAGAAATATGACGCCGAGTGGGAGGTAGGGGGTGGCTTGACACCGGATGAGAAAACAGCAAAGACGTTAGAACTGAAAGAGAACAATCGTCGCTCACATAAAGAAATAAGAAAGAAAGAATAAGTTATAAACTGGAAATGAAGAAAATAAGAAATATAAAAATGTATAAATCGGTATAGAAAGCAGAAATAAATAAGTAATAAAACGTTATGGAAATAGATTTGCGTTCTCACTTGTCTGTTGCGTCGAGATGTTTGTACTCATGGACTTTTGTGTGATGGAACGGGTATTTATTTACAAATAAATACACATCGCCCTTTATTATTTAGTGAGATATAGCATTTTCCTTGGTCTTCGATTTTCTAATGTAATCCAAACTCTAACCAACATAGCAATATATTTTTTTAAAGTGTATAATAGGGAGTTAAAGTTGGGTAACTGGCTTGTAATGTATATGGGGAAACGGCCCGGCTGTACTCATACTCAATCATACTCTTTAACACTAGCATCTTCTTTGTTGATATGCTCTTCGGTATAGCTTATTATATAAGGATAATTATATCAGTCCTTTCTCTACAATAAACGTTAAGTTGAAATAGAATTTTACTTATTAAACGCGCAAATTGAATTTACTTATTTTAAGAATATCTATTTTATAACATTCCATTCTACGAAACTCTCTTCCAATATTCTAAGACTTTTTTTGTAATTCGATTCTTAAATTCCTGATTGTTCCCCTATTGAACAATAATATAGTTTTAATGGAATAGTTTAATGGAATAGTTTTAATGGAATAGTTTTAATGGAATAGTTTTAATGGAAAAGTTTTAATGGAATAGTTTTAATGGAAAAGTTTCACCAATTTATTTCGCAATTCCAAGCTGATCCAAGTTCAAAGCATTTTATATCCTTTAATGTCTCAGAAGAAGCAAATTGCATTCTATACACTTGCTTGTTTCCATCCTGTCCAGCATTAATCTGGTTTAAGATTATTCTATACTCTTACATGAGTGTCACCTATCATCGCTGTCTTGCAGTGTAAATATGGTGCCTCTATTTACTTGACTCCAACAAGAACAAAGTTATACACAAGGTCTTTTTTTTTAATTTGGTAAACACCAATCTCCCCGAAGGAACATTATATGTGGATAAATGCTTCAGTCTGTGGCAAAGTTTCTTTGCGGGGGGGGGGGGGTACATCTTGCCAGGGGCGTTGTATATCTTGGTCGCGGAACCAATGTGGTACGAATCGTTTAACGGGGCGGCAGACCTTTTTGGAACGTTTATCCTGGTCGCGGCATCCATGTGGCAGGATCTTTTATCCTAGAGACGAATTATGTCGAAAATATCGAACGGGAGACGTCTAACTGCATGTGCACTTAATTTACTCGCCGTTCTCACCAGTAAGCAATCATCGTTTAGACGATAATCGCCGTCGCCTTCTCTTCTGGAACCGGCTAGCTGGGAGGGACCTGCTGTGCTGCAAAATAACCTTATTTGTAATAAGGAAAGAAACTATTTTTCCCTTTTCTTATAAAAATAGATTTATTTCCACTGAAGACATTGTTAAACCAAAGTGGAACGCGTCAAAACGTGCGTGCACTTTCTTCAAAAGTGTTAAGCCCGACTCTCTTTTGTTAAAATCTCTTTATCAGCTAAAGAGAGAGAAAGAGAGAGAGGGGGAGTGAGAGAGAAGGGGAGAGAGAAGAAGAGAGAGACAGAGCGAGAGAGAAAGAGAGAGAGAGAAAAGAAGGGAGAGACAGAACCAGTCATGGTACACCTGCTTCTTTGCGTCTCGGGTACTATGTTTTGAGTGTGTTTAACTCAAATATTCTGATCTGTGACCCCATCAACTGAAACCTGTCACCGAACTGGTTTGACATTTATATTTCACTGTCAGCTCTGGTGTCACGATCACACCGAGTACAGAATCTCTCTGTTCGACCTTTCCTGCTTTCCCGAAATTTCAGCGCAAGTTGGGCACAAGGCCAACGAATGCAGTGGGAGCCCTCAGCTCCCCAAAATCTCACGCATTGATTAACAAGTCTACAATAATTTAAACAGAACAAATTCTATGAATTTATGTTATCTTTGACTTTCTGTTTATCTCTCGGTCTGGGGATTCAAAGTCCTATAGTTAAGTTAAAGACAATTTATGTGGGAACACAATGTTAAAATCATGGTGTTCGTACATCTAATTGTGACGTTAGAAATACTCCGGTAATGGAAATTTAACAAAATAAAAATATTACAGTTTACTTAAGCTAAATTTTCGCTTATAAAAACATTTTATTTGAGCAAGCTTTTATTAAATAAATTAAATTAACTCATTTCGATGGATTTTTTAACTTTCGATTTTTATTTTAATGCCGAAATCATTAGCAACAATTTATTCATATTTGGATCGCATTCTTATTCCTTTTGAATCCGACTCATTCGGCGAGCATTACAAGAAATAAACATTATTGAAATTTGCTAAAGATGGTATGTCAGATTCACCGATTAAGTCGTTTTCCACGTTTTCCAGTTATTAAGCGTAGGTTGGAGGCGATCGGGATTCCCTCATAACTGGAAGCATCGAGGCGATGTGATTACCATTCCCCCTATCGACATGAAAAAGATTTTGTCTGGGACGCCACTTGTTCTCCAATCAGTCTATCCATGGAGGACTAGAGAGCGTAAACCCTTAAAATACGCAAACGTAGAAAACGGATATATTTTCCAGCCAGTATCTGTCGAGACATAAAATTTCTGCGTCACTTTCTTCAGAGAGATGTAATCTTTTAACAGAAATACGAATGCATACTCAAGAGAATTGTTTGGGGGAAAAACCAACGTACTTCAACCTTTCCAGATTGTACATTTTAAATATGCGACGTTCTTAATAGAAAGTATGAACATGTTTTTTAAATTTATTTATTCAAAAATCTTACAATAGTTAACGTGATAATCAGTAACTCACGAAAAATTAGGTTAGCAAATTGAATGTGTGGTGTGAGATTTGATCGAATCTGGTATTCAAGACTGACTTGTTTTGACAAGTTGTGATTTAGGAAAGTAGGTTGTTGAAATTATTAAAATACCTATTTGTGTAATTAACGATTTAATTTAAGAAAAGGATGTGCAATAAGAAAAACAAATTTTGACAAATACGGTAAGCTAATCAGAAACCTTTATAGAGGCTGACTTGATTTCGGCAAGGGAGAACGTCCTGGACTTTGGGCCCGTTAGGGAGCCCGCTTAACATAGAGGCATGCGCGTGAAAGTAAGCAATAAAAGTTAAACAACATAAAATTATGTTTGTTGTTCCGAACTTTCTGTGTGTTCTTACCTGCTGGAGAGAATTCTACCCGGAATGTTTAGACGATTGACTATTGATAGAAGAAACCAAGTGCAGATATCAAATCCTTATTTGATACGTTGCATCCTGACGAGTTACAAACGAATCTTCTTCACGAAAATAATGGCTACGTTACACATAACCATACAAAGCAGCATAAAGATTTGAATCGACATTACACTACGAAAGGTTATGTGGAGTTCCTAAAGGACGATACTTAAGATATGTCTATTTGGCATCTTCTTCTTTTAGAAACGATAGGTCGCTACGTGATAACACAATGTATCTTTTAAGTAATACGCTCAATTTTGATTACAAACAAACATGCATGAAATCGCCATTACAAAATCACTAACGTAAATTTTAATGGAAAGGAAAATACTCTCGTTTCTTGACAATGCAATTCAACTCGCTGAAAAGGAAATATCATTATGACAAAACAGCAAATCGTTATCGAAATGATGAAAGTCGAAGATAATTTCTATTTTAATGAAAAACGAAACAAAAAAGCGATCGAAATCCTTATCTAACAAGCAGCAATAATAAAACTTCAATACTAAATATACAATTCCCATTCGTAATGTGATAAGATGATCATTTCTATTCCATCAATCGATTCGTAATTGTCTGCCCTTTGCTTTATGTCAGTGATCTCTTAAAAACTGGCTTTTTTTAAAAACAAGAGAATCAAATCGATGATATCACAATGGAAAAACCCATACTATCGTTTGCTTTCCTCTACAATATATTTTGTTTACATAAAACCATAAAGCCAATGCTTAATGTGCCTTGAATGTTTGCTATTATTTTCCTGTTGGGAGTTTTATCATAATCTAATGCGTTCTTATCTTACATCATTTATCAAACACACTTTCACACGTATGACAAGTATCTAAAAATAATGTCTTTAAACCAACAGTAACATACAGCGTCTCTATTAAAATTGTTGTTTTCAAATCACGTATCCAATAACAATAGATACATTTATGGAGTTCATATATGTAAAGTTAGGTATATATATATATATATATATATATATATATATATATATATATATATATATATTTGTGTTATAATGGGATAATTCCAGGAGGAAATCTGGGTATGAGAGCTCAATGTAGTAAACAGAGCAAGAATAACATAAAATATAATAACACGAAATCACATAATTGTCGATGCAATAATTATTATTATTATTATAATTATAATTATTATTATTGTCGATGCAATAATTATTATTATTATTATAATTATAATTATTATTATTGCATCGACAATTATGTGATTTCGTGTTATTATATTTTATGTTATATATATATATATATATATATATATATATATCATAGTAGATTCAGTCTATCATTTTAGAATTTTAGAACACAGTTGGTAGGAGTAAGGCGTAATGGACTGTATTGAGTTTAATTTAGTTTTATACTAAGGATGCAAAAAGGTGGAAGCCATTCGTGAAAATTCAGATATTTCCGATTCGTGTAAAATATTACAATAACTATTATACATCAATTGATAAATATAGCTCAAATTTCAGGTTTTTTAAATCATATAAAAATATATATGGACACAAACTCCTTTGCCACTCTATTTTTTTCAGATTCGCATAAAATTTCATTTATAGTCATTAGACCAATTCAGCAAGATCTTCTGATATTCAATTTCTCATTATGAACCACTTAAGCTCAAGGCTTAAGTTTTTGACACTTTATCTTATCAAAAACATATTTTCATTCAACTTCGAATAAATATTTTAGACCAAAATGTTAGTATCATTATATATTGATTTTAATCTTTGTAAGAGAACATAAAGATGGTGCAAAGGTGTTCTTTTCTAGGAATTCATATTTATATAAATCTATATAACACATGGTTTACCCAGCAATTGATAAAATTTGTTTTCGTGTGTTTGTTTTACGGTACATCAACCGTTTTAAGGTTATTTAATGCCAATATCTACTGTAAATGATTCATTGAACATAATTAATTATTTGACTCAAACAGAAATTCGTATGTTACCAAAGACGATTCGTGTCTACTTGAATGCAATGTACTCGATAGTATTGTAATCCCAAATCAGCGACATTATCCACTGCACGAAACATTAAATGTGTTGATACTTGTTTTTATGTACATTTTCTTTTATGGAAATCGCTCTAAACAAGGCACGAATCCACTTGATGCAAGGAGATAAAATACTACTTGAATATCAAAAACTACACATCCTTGCTCTTTGTGAGACTAATCTGGATGCTTCTATTGATAGCAACGATTTACATGCAGATGGTTACTTGCCTCTTGTCCGTTAAGACTTTTCCACACATTTGCATGGTCTTGCTCTTTTCTTCGCAAGGATCTCCCTATTGCACATGCCCCTAGCCTTGAACCATATGAGTGTTCTTTTATCTGTCTGATGTTGTATTTGCTGCACTCCACTTCCTATTTATCCTTTTTGTACTGTCCCATGAATATTGTCAAGTTTCCCACACGTTTTCCTGATAATGTTGTTCATCAACCATCCTTACTTGATGTTTTTCTCACTTCTATTCCTGACTCATATTATATTTCTTCTTCTCCTACATTGAGTACTTCTGATCATCCGGTTGATGTTGATGTTAATGTTGATGTTGGTGTTGATGTTGATGTTAATTTTTCGGTTAAGTCTTCTATTGATTGTCCCTTCCATAGGAAGACGTTCAACTATAGAAAGGTTGATTGGGATGGGCTTCGCAGCTTACTATGTGACGTTTCATTGTGTTTTATCTTTAGCATGTCTCGGAACGATGCTGCTACGGAGGTTACTGTCTGGCCTTTTATTAGAGTTGACATCTTCATTCCTCATCGTAAGTTTCAAACTAAACCTCATTTCTCTCCATGCTTTTCATGTTCGTGCTTCTGTCATTGCCCATCGTAACCATTACTTCAATCAGTATCATCAGGATGGTGCTGAGAATTCTAGACAATCTTACAGAAAGGCTAGCAATGCCCGCAAGAGATCAATCTCTGAGGCTATATCTAACTAGTCTCAAAATATTTGTGACTCTATCTCATCTCAAAAGGTTGGGTCAAGTGATTTTGGGAGAATCTACAATAGTGTTATAAATATTTGCAAGTCTGCTATTACTCATCTTTTAAATGGTCTTCAGGTTATTTTATTTTCTAAGGGTACGGCTGATTTCCTTGCTCGTTTTTTGCCGACAATTCTTGTCTTGATGATTCTGGTGCTGTTCTGTCTGATTTATCACTCCAAGATTGATAGCTATGGTACTTTCTGATCTTGACTAGTTTAAGGCTTCCGGTCCTGATTCAATTTGTGTCGTTGTTCTCAAGGGTTGTGCTCCTTAACTTTCTCTATCCTCTCTAAATTATTCAATCTCTGTGTGTCTATTTCCCTTGTTGTTGTAAGCAGTCCTCTGTTGTCTCTATCTTTAAAAATGCTGGTGATCGGTCTGACCCAACTTATTGATTTTTTTTTTGAAAACTGATCAGTCTCTAGATTATGTTATGGTCACTCCAAAGATAGTTGCTAGAGTTTTTTCTGATCATGAACAGTCTAAGGCTTTCGGTCCTGATTCAATTCCTGTTGTTGTTCCCAAGCGCTGTGCTCCTGAACTTTCTTCTATCCTTTCTAAATAATTCAATCTCTGTATAAGTATCATCCGGTTAGTCTCCTCTCCGTTATTAGCCAAGTTTTTGAAAAGTTGATAAACGGCAAGTTTATTCCTATTCTGGAAAGTCTGGACCTCTTTAGTGATGTTCAGTATGGCTTTTGTGGTTTTAGTTCAACTGCCGATCTTTTAATTGTTGTAACTGAGCAAATCTGTCAGTTTATGGATAATTCAGGAGAGGGTAGAGCCATTGTGCTTGACATTTCGAAGGCGTTTGACAGAGTGTGGCATTCTGGTCTCCTACACGAACTGTAGGATTATGATATTGGTGGTGAGGTTCTTGACATTGTTACGTCGTTTCTTTCTTATTGAAGCTTGCAAGTAACTTTAGACGGTGTCTATTTCTCTTTTTCTATCAATTCGGGTGTTTCTCAGGACTCTATTTTAGGCCTAACACTGTTTTTTTTTCAATATAAATGATCTTCAACAGAATATTTTTAAGAAAATTAACATCTATGCTGACGATACCACTCTCTATTTTGGTGTTACTTCTCGCCCATCTCCCTCTGATCAGTTGAAATATGCAACTAATCTAGAAGTTGACCTAGGTTCAATTGTGGATTGGGGTACGGAATGGTCTGTTTGATCCAGTTAAGACTCAGCATGTGTTTTTAAATCGTAGGCGTGTCTCGTTTCTTCCTGAGATTCTCATGGATGACTGCTTTTAAGGAGAAATCAGCTCTGAAATTTCTTGGTCTTTCTCTCTCATCAAATCTTTCCTGAAGTTCCTACATTAAATCCATTGCTTTTTCTGATTCTCGTAAAGTCGGCTCTCTCTATTGCTCTAAACACTTTCTCATACTTATTCTTTATCTCTACAAATCCACAATCAGACCATGTATGGAGTACTGTTGTCATATTTGGGCTGGTGAATCTCTATCCCATTTGAGGGTTCTTGGTGAGGTGCAGAAACATATCTGGAATTTGATTGTCCCTACCCTTTCTTCTTCTCTACACCCCCTCTCTCACAGACGTGATGTTGCTAGTCTCAGTCTTTTCTATAAATACTATTATTACGTGTTGTTTAGAATTATGTGATCTATTCCCTGCTTTTTCCAGCTCTTTTGACTTATTGGTCTAGTGGTCTCTATCAAATCGGCTGTGTTGATACCTCATTGTAATACAGCTTCCTATTCCAGTAGCTTCTTTCCAAGAACCGCATACTTCTGGAACTATCTTCCTGATTACTGTTGTTCTCCTACCTATAATCTTGGTCTTTTGAAGACTAAGGTCAATAGGCATCTTCTGTCTTCGCGATAATCATATTTGTTCTTGTTAGCTCTTTACATCAAGTGGCTTCATGCCTTGTCTGGAGCGATTTATATATTTTTTAAATACGCCAAGTGTCATCCCACCATTTTTATATGATCCGGCAAGCTATGCTTGATTGAATTTGTTCCATGCAATAACAAGTTGATGGTGGCCCTTAAAAGACATCTTTCGCCGCATAGAAAATCACTTTTACAAAGGAATTCTTCTTATCGACAACCAATCGTGCTATAAAATATATGTATTTATATTTCAAATACGGCCATAACAATGTTGCTGCGATAAAAGATTAGATTATGTGTAAAAAAATGATACATTCATTAATGAGGTCTTCTATGTTATTTACCTTCTCTCCAGGGGATTAGAAACAAGGTCAGGTTTTGATGAAAGTTATTCAAGAACACTCGGAACCATATTATACCGGCAACACCGGAGACCAGAAAGCTTGCTCGACGCCTCGTGGATATCACCCAAAACATGAACAAACGCGAAAATTCCGTGTCATTCAACAACGCTTTTATAAATAATGACTTGTTGCCAAGATATACATATATGTGGATAAAATGCGTGATATATCATAAAATGAAATGCCGTGAAAGACAAGATGTATGAAAAAAGACAAACAAAAAACAAATTAAAATACAGGAAAAATCATCAAGAAACGAGATATTTTACCGGTTTTGTTCAGATCAACTTTTTTTCTGCAGACATTCGTTGATTCGAACGGAACTGGTAAAATCGATCGCTTCTTGGTGATTTTTCCTATATTTAATTTTTTTTTCGATTGTCTTTTTGCGCATATATATATATATATATATATATATATATATATATATATATATATATATATATATATAGTTTGATTTAATTTTATTCAAATCGGATTTAGCGGATTTTACATTTAACCAGCGAATTTTGATTTGTGCTGCTCTGATCAAATCATTTGAACCCTGAATTTTGAACTTCATGATTTCAACTAAAGTGAGTTTATTGAACTTTTTATTTGATTTGCTTCATTTATCATTGTATTAATTAACATAAACATTGGAGGCATTTTTCACTGTAATTTACTGCATTGATTGCGGACGCATTTCCCGACTGGATAACTTTTTCGGTTTTTCAGTTCTTTCAATTTTTTCGCTTTTGGACTATCACTCAATGCCTGGATGTATATTCAGTCAACCTCTTGGACATCTTTCATTGACTATGTTTTAATTTGTATGACGTAGATGGATTGTATAACTTTAACAAATAAGTATGTTCTTGGCTTTATATATTTGATGTGTTATGTACTTTTATGTATTTTGTGTATATTTTTATATATTTTCAAAGTGTAATTTTATCACCTGCAGTAACGTCACTGCGGTAATGGTTCTCTGAGGAGAAGAATTATCTTTGAAAACTCATGAGTTTAGGACTGTGAGTTACTTTGCCTGAATTTTGAATTATAATAAAATTTGATTCGCACCTTATTTTATTATTTCATTTCATATCATGCTATTAATGCTCTATCCAGTATATTGAGCTTCAGTCTTTATCCGGATGTTTTACTAATTAAAAGATATTAGTTGCCTCTTATATCTTTTGTTGGATTTACTTCATATATATATATATATATATATAGTAAGTTATGAAAATATATTTATGGCAATTAAGCTACACAGAAGCTCCTGCGTTTCATCACTGGGGGAATCTTCAGGCTAAAATGCATGAAGTTAGTTTTGCTGGGTTGTTTTATATTTAATACTGAAAATTGATACATAAAAAATAATATCTCCTTAAAAGATTTTAAGTGGATAAATGAAATAATAAAATTACTATGGAAAAAAAGTTCTATGACTTGAAGGTCATAGAATCTTTTTTTCCATAATTTTTCGTGGTGTATTCTCTAGCTATCATGCAAGTTTTCTGATGTCTAAATGATACGGAAGGATTCTAATCGTTCACGGTGGGCCGAGCGTTGTCGATTGTTCTCAAAGTTTTATGCATCGTGATTTAAAAAAAATGTATTTTATGTTTTGATTTTATTTATAAAATAACCGTGTGTAAGAAAAGTGTTGTAGGATTAGTTCACTAAGGAGTGGGTAGTGGTGTTGGTTATTAAAAGAGGGGAAAAGTCATATGCTGATATTGAATCCAATTTGATTTAGGTTTGGTTCTCGGGTTCTTATATTAATAGCTTCGACAATTTGGAGTCATTTTTTGCATTTGTTTTCTGTAGATAATCTTAGTATGATTTATTATGATTTCTCATATTTCTGTGGATTTTATTTTATTGTTACTGTGTGTTGTTATGTGACGAACTACTATCAAATATTAAGGTCCTTCTTTTATCATATAAACCCAGAGATTAAAAAACTGGCGCGACAGGAAGTGAATACATCACGAAACATTAAAAAAAGGAAAAAGGTTCCGTGCTCTTCAACACCATCTGCATCGATAATGACATGTTGCTAAGATAAACATATACACATACCTACATTTATATATAGCGAGAGATAACAAGTATGGTTATACACAAGATATATTTATTGCCACTAATTACTTTCTATAGAGATAAGAATACCAATGAGTCTTTTGACACTTTTATCTATTTGTTTATCAATCCGAATATATCTTTTTGTTTATCATATTAACATGATTTTATGTGTTTCTCAGTAGATTTACGCCCGTCGCTGTATTCATTAGTCCTAACTGATTCTGGGCTTTGTTAAATACAGATTTAGTTGCGCCATTTTGTTTTTGCCGCTATTCAAACGAATCGTTTAATACACTATTGAGTTCTGATATCTTGTTTGTTAGAAGAGTCTTGTTTATTTTTGTATTTATCATTTACACACAAAAACATGGTAACAGAAGTCAATTTAAACTGTTTTTATCTTATTTTATTTATTTCCCATTTGTGTTATCACCACGCCAGAAGAAATAAGGGAGAATTCCACTTGACAGATAACAGAGATTTTCGATTCGGAATCAAAAGGCGGTTAATTTGATTCTAGAGTTGAAATAAAGAGGCGCTCTAAAAACTATAATTTCTCTCAGATTAAATATAAACCTCATTTCGGTTGGTTAATTGAAAGTGATATTTATCAACATTATTCGCCAACCAGATATCGTCGATCTTCGATATCATCTTTGTCATATCTTGCTTCATTCTTTATTCTTTATCATTCATTCATTATTACATTCAATTTATCTCACTTATTTATTTGTGTTGTTTCTTATTCCTTTCTCTTTTTGTTTCTTTCCTTAATTTCTTCTTCTTTCGTTTAATTTTTTACAATTTTCATTCTTTTCTTCTTCCATTACTTCTTTTCTTTTTTGCTTCATTCCTCGATTTTTCCTCCCTTTTTACACTTTTTCTATTATTTTTCTTTTCTTTCGTATTTTCTTTTTTCTTCTTTCATTACTTTGTAATTCCTTCTTTTTCTTTATGTTTTCTTTCTTTTCTTCTGTTCTTTCTTCATTACTGTCTTTATTTTCTTCAGTTTTCTTTGACTCCTTTCTTTCTTTCTCATATCTCTTTTCTTTTTCTTCCCTCTTTTTTCATTATTCCTTTTTTATTTATTTTCTATTTCTCTTTTTTCATCTTTCGTCATTTCATACATATTTCTATCTCTTTCCGCAATATTTCTTCATTCTTTCCATATTTATTTCTATCATTTATTTTCACTCCCTTCTTTTATTGTATGACTTCATAAAGTTTGTGCTTTCCTTTTGTATCGAATTCATTCTATATTTTCTTCTTTCTTCTCTTCTCCTTTCCTCGGCTTGTCTAATTTCTTTTCTTCTTCTCCTTAACGTCTATTCTTTTTCTTTTCGTCCTTACTTATTTTCCTATATATTTCATTCTTTCTTTTGTTTCTTACTTTTTCTTTGTCTCTCTCCATATTTCCGCAATTATTTTCTTTCTTGATGCTTTTCTGTTTTCGTACTTTCCTTACCCCAACCTTCTTTTATTTCACTCTCCTTCCGTTCTCGTTCTTATTCCCTTCTCATTATTTTATTTTTCATCGCTTCTTTTTCTTCATTTTCCTTCAATTTATTATTCCTCCCATTGTTTTGATTCATTACTTTTCTTACTGTACTTTGGTTTTCTTCTCTTATTTTCAATTTTCTTCTTTTTCTTCTGTTACTTTCTCCTTCTTTTAATCAAATTTGTATTTTCAACCGATTTCTCCTTCTTTCTTTTGTTTTATATTTTCTTCATTTTTCCTCCCGTTTCTTTATCTTTCTTTGTTTTCGTCTGTGTTTTCTCCATTCCTTCACTTATCTTAATTCATATTTGTTTTACCCTATGCGTTGCAATTTTTTTGCTTATGTTTTATTTATATTTAAAATTTTACAAAAAGTTCACAGTATAGTAAATTTTCTTTATAAAGTATGATGTGGCACAAGGTCTAAATTGGGTGGTGTGGGAAGGGAGTCGGCTGTCGTTCTGTTTGTCTATTTTCTGAACTTGTTTAAGTCACAAAAAACACATTCACTCTATGGGTAAAACTTACTTAAGATTATCCCCAATGGTTTGACGTCTTTTATTTACAAAAATGTATGTACAAATTCATCGGTGGGGGTGCTAAAAAACAGCATCAATTGCTGAAAAGTAAAATGCTATGTGGTGTTGTTAGTCGGACCCTCACAGATCTATCAAGGTATGAGCTGCTCACTGTTTTCTGAGTTGTTTCAAGAGCTGAAAACAAGCAAGACAGTTTCAAAGCGAGAGAAAAAAGTTTTTTTAAGGGATAAAAAAGATAAAAGCGGGATAGGATTCAGGGGCATGGATTGTGTGATGTCATCTAAGATAGGCATCCTTTTTGCGGGTCAAAGACGGACAAAATAAAAATAGAGAATAAACATCTTGGAGGATCTCTAATACCGAAAAAAGGGGCCAGTACTCATTTGTACAACTAGTGACTGTTCTTATAGATTTACTATTTTTTTCATTCTGCCCTTTTTTCTATCTCTTTATTGTTGTTTATTCATTTTCATTTTTCTTCGTTACTTTCTTCATCAAACCGGTTCCATTCCCTTTTTTTCTTTTTCTTACTTCCACTAATTTTTCGTCATTCTTTCCATTTGTTAAATGCAGTTCTTCATCTCTTCTTGATGCATTTCCCTTCCCTCGGTCCCGCTTAAATTTGAAATAGCATTTTGACAGTTAAACACGTACATAGTTTTTAATTTTCTTTTTTTTATTCGTGTTTACTATTCATCATTTTCCCTTTCCACGTTCCATTTCTGCGTTTATTCATTTATTCACATCACCAGTATTTGCATGTGTTTTTCTACTGTGTTTGATACTTCTAATTCTTCCCCTTCTTCTCTCCTTCATCATTTTCTTCAATTTCTTTTTTACTCTACTCGAGTGTTCTTTTATTTATTTCGTTTGCTCTCTTTATTTTCGCATTTCTTTCTTTCTTCCTTCTTCTTTTCATAACTTTATCCCACATTTCGTCGTATTATTTGTATAAACATTATTTTTATTTACTCATACATTCTCTTCTTCAACTATTCCTTCATTATTTCTATATTTCCGTATTTCTTTTCGTCTTTCAAATGTTCGAATTATTTCTTGTTATAATCTATCATTATTTTTGTTGTAATTTAATGTAATTTCTTTACTTTTCTTTTATTTTCTACTTCATTCATTTTTACCTTTCACTTCTCCATCTCATCTGTCCCTTCTTTCTTATCATTTCTTCCCTGCCTGATTTACTTCGCCTCTTGAATCCACCTTAATTTCATTCCTCCATTCTTTTCAGTTTCGGTTCATACACTTTTATCTGTTTCTAATCTTCTTTCGTGCATTCTTTATTTTTATATTTTCTTTATCCTTTCGTTATTTTATCTATTTCTCTTTTTATTTCCTCTCCTCGTCCACAATTCTTATCCCTGTATTTTCTTTACTTTTCTCTTCTTTTCTTAATCTTTCTTTCTTTCTTTCAACTATTCTCATTCAATTTTTAAAATTATTCTACCATAGTTTTTTTGTTTATCCAATTTATTTCCTTTTTCCTGTATTTAATTTTTCTTTCATATACCTTATGTACGTTTCATTTTTTTCTTTCCTTTACGTTCGCAACCCTTTTTATTTAATCTTTATAAACCAGAAGGTTGTTGTGCTCTAATAAAACACAAGGGCCCTTCAGGCGCTCAAAAGTTCTTGTCATTACTGAATATGATCCGTTCTATCGATCTGTTTAGCAGGCCGGCCGTCTTATTGACTTTACAGGCAATGAAAGGAAAACAGGCAAAACGTAAACTTTTGATACGGAATCAATTTAAAAGAAAATTTTCTCAAGCAGAAATCGAACACACGTGCATTACACAATATTCCCTCTAGCCTATACCCACCTCTTCTACTTCTCCCCCATTTTTATTACTTTTTTTTCTTTCGTGAAATAAAGCATGGATGAATAGAGGAGATTGAGGCAATAAACTGCTTTGGCATTATTACATAGTGCAGTTGAATAAGAAAGCTGTCCTAAATCTACAAATACTGATAAACCTGTTTGTTTGTCCGCAACGTCTGGCGAGATAGAGAGAGAGAGATAGAGAGAGATAGGGAGAGAGGGAAATAGAGGAGAGACAGAAAGGAAAAAAGAGGGGGAGTGATCGACATGAAGAAAGAGAAGAGGTAGAGAATGTTTTAAAGAAAGAAATCATTATGTCACACACCTTTTTTAACTCTTCTAATTTGTGTTTCAGAATTGTCCGCAGAAATCCGTGGCACAGCAAAAGACTGTCACTAAAATGTGCTAAGTTATAAGCAGATAAAACTGATTATAACTTAGCATATTTTAGTGACAGTCTTTTGGGGGTTGAAGAGTCAAACATCAGATGGAAGATACTAAAAATACAATTACGAATTACTTAAGACTTCTACCTGATCATGGCTGATGGAAAGAGAGCAAGCTGCCCGCGTGGATTATTTAAAGGGTTACGTTCGAAATGTTGTTCAGATTCACGAGTTAGAATAAACGCACCTACAAAAAGTTCGAACGTTGCCTCGTCCGAAACGTCGTGAGAATAACATGCAATATGAGAACAGTAGTCCGAACTATCCAAATCTTCTTTTGTATTATAAATGTCCCGAGCAACGCCGTGTGACCATGCCAGTTTGCATGTTGTCAAACAAACAGCAACCGAATAATCTTCTTCGTAATAAGTTGCTGACGTTTAAAAATGAATCCAGTATGGTGGAATTCATGTACGATTCATTATTTCTTTAGTGAAAAAAACGAAAGATGCTTCCATTGTCATCTATATAATAATAGGATAAGGCAATGTGATTGCCCATACGCACGTTATCACCGTTGATCGCTATGTATGCAATGCAAGAAATGTAAATTTAAACATTTCACCTGATGCCTCTGTTGTGGCGAACGAGAAACTCGAACTATACTCACTTTCCTGGCCTTTGGGCTTGGATGAAAGTATAGCATCTGTTCTATCCAGAAATTATACAAAAATATCGTGTGGTCTGCATTTGAGCTGGACGACCATAGAATGCAAATATGTCAAAACCCTTACAAGAGTTTTGTGAGATGAATCGAATATATTCTGAAACTACACTGAACAGAGACAAAAAGAAACTCATCAAATGGTTCATGATTACTTTCCTTTAATTATTAGACAAAAACGTTATTTTAAAAGACATTGTATTTGTTACTGAAACAAAATGAATGTATATGCGGACAAGATGGAGTAAATTGGTGAAACCAATACATTTTAAATGCATAGCGATTAATGCATTTTGAGAAAATAAAAGTGAATGCTGAATACGAATTTTATGAATATTCCCCCCCTATGTAAAACGATAAAACAAACAAAAAAAAAGAAATTAGTAATATCTACTAAAAGAGGTAAAAACCGTCTGTATGAAATATTTTTCAAGGTGAAAAACGAATATTTTTTAATTAGTAAAGAATGCTTTATGTATAAATGAAACAAATGGAGATCCTTCTACTTACAAATATATTTAATTAAGAATGCAAGATGGCGACAACGATCCGTTCTTCAATGGGTGCCAGGTCTACTAAAACAAACAACTATTCTTGTAAATAGATGTTAGAAGGAAATACATAGTTACATAGTATTATAGTATACAATAACTTTCAATAGGCAGATGGGTTACTGTCAATGTTTCAAAAATAAAAGTGTTTATCTGAAATCGGACACAAGTAAAGAAAATCATTTTTATCAATTAGGAAGCAGCTGGTGCTTTTGAAAGGCATAAACGAAAACTGACCTCATCTTAACAAGCTTCCTTTGTGGAATAAGTGTTTACGGAAAACTACTTGATTTCTTTTTTACTAATGGCTGACCGCCTATCAAAGCTAAGGGGCCACTCGAGGATAAAGGTTAAACAGACAGTCGTGTGTACGTTAAATGCCATTGCGCGCGAGTTGAAAACAACCGTGGAATGGGCAGAAGATCTCTTTAGAAGAATTGATGATCCAAGAGGACGGATTACAAGTATTTATTTATGTTGAAATCGGCTAGAAAGCAGCTACATGGTATTTTGTTCCACAGAAAGGACGCTTTTGGAGAAAAAAAACTTTGTTCGGAGAGGGAGACAAGAAGGTCCTCTTTTCGGTTGCAACCAAGGTTTTTTTTAGTATAATAATAGGTAATTGTTTCATGTATATACGTATATATATATATATATATATATATATATATATATATATATATACATATATACAATTGTTTCATATCTATTTATCTATCTATATATAATAAAATATAATTAATTAATACATACATGTATATATATATGTATATATATATATATATATATATATATATATATATATGTGTGTGTGTGTGTGTGTTGGGGGGTCTGTATATATATAGTAGTATTGGTTTTTCTATTGAGAAGAAAAAATAAAAACAAAGTAATAAAAAAACGGCACCGAAATGATTTAAACAAATTTTGAAACCCCTTCGACATATGGGGGACATTCAAAAGCACGGTTAAATGTGTTTTTATTCTTTTAGTGAATGATATATTCTAGACAGCCTTTGTCCTTAGACGGATATATCTATAATTCGAAAATCAGTTCAAATTATATTTTCCGTTTAAATTAAAAACGCTGAAAAACAACGCTTTTCCGAAGTATATGATTCACAAAAAAAGAAAAAATAATTTATTAGTGCTTTAAAATAACTGCTCCCAAAATACCGGACCTAGTTTGAAAATAATAAAAAACCAGTGAGTTGCAGATTTCTGCGATTATCATTCTATTTCTCAGAAAGCACACACACACATACACACACACACACACACACACACACACATATATATATATATATATAAATATATATATATATATATATATATATATATATATACGTCGGATTACCCTCATCCTTCCTTTTTCATATATATATATATATATATATATATAAATGTATATAATATACAGATTATATATAAATATATATATATAATATACAGATTATATATAAATATATATATATAATAAACATATATATTTATAATATACATATATATAAATAATATACGTAATATATATATAATAGGCATATATATAATATACATATATATACAAATATATAATACATATACATATATATAATATATATATATATATATATATATATATATATATATAATACATATATATATGATATGAAAAAAAAATATATGTATAAATACTGATTAATAATACACAAATAATTAAATAATTAGGAATAAATAAATACATTCACACATAAATAAATAAATTAATAGATAGTATTTACCATCTCTTTGTCAGACTTACATATACATAATGAATGTGCACATGTTTATATGCTCATAAATAATTGAATACTATTTATTAATTTATAATACACAAATAATAAACTAAAGATGGAATAAATGAATATATTAACACATAACTAAATAAACTAGTATATATTATTTTCCATCTCTTTCTTACATATATATGTACATATGGCACATGCATATACTATTATGCTCAAATATAATTGCATAATGAGTGACTAATTAATGATACACAAATAATTAAATAAATAGGAATAAATAAATACAATTCACATATAAATTAATACACTAATAGATATTATTTTTCATCTCTCTCTTAGACTTATACATACATATTTTATATGCACATACTTATATATTCATACATAATTGAATAATTATTGATTAATTAATAATACACATACATAATTAAATAAGTAGGTGTTATTTCTCATCTCTTTCCTTACACACACACACATTGCTTATATGCTTAAATATAATTTTTTAATTACTGTTTAAATAATGATACACAAATAATTAAATAAATAATAATAAATAAATACATTCACACATAAATAAATAAACAAAGAGATATCCTTCCCTTCTTTTTTAACCATTTCTTCGGTTTTCCTCAGAATTTTCATGCCTAAAACTAATGACGCGAGTATATTACACATAGAAATTCATTTTTCATTTCCACTCCGTTTTAATTCGAAACGTGGCTATGAGTTAAGACTTCCGTCACCCCAAATTTACCCCCGCCCCAAACGCCCGTTTTGGACACGGTGACCCAGACAGTGTCTTTCAAGGCTAAATATATGAAACTCATATCCAACCGACCTATCCTTACCCTCTATAACTCAGTTAACTGCTGCTAATGACACCCAGCCAATTTTGCCTGTCTAAATTTTTTTAATTTCTTTTTACTTACTATATGGTCTGAGGCTCGCCGCCCTCGAGCAGATCAAATTTCATAATTGTACGATGTTTTTCTGCATTTTTCTTCATCCTGAGTAAGTCTCAAAATAAAGACGAAAAGTTGATGAATAATACAGTTTTTTATTTTCCTTTTTCATTTTCCTATATTTACATATATATAATATACATATATATGATTATAATATATATATATATATATATATATATATATATATATATATATATATATATACACTATCCACCAAGCTCAAGCCCTGTCCTATCGCCGCAATGTTGCATCCTTGTGCTTGTTTTACAAATACTTCAATAAATTGTGCTCCGATGAACTGGCTGCTCTAGTACCCCTCTCGACGTAATTTCACACGACCAACTCGACAATCAGCTAAATCACATCCATTCACTGTGGAGGTCCCCAGATGCTGGAGAGCCTTCTACTCCAATAGCTTCTATCCTTGTGCTGTCGGCTTCTAGACCTCCCTCCATGCTCCCTGTTTTATCCGACTGTACTAACATGCAGAGGTTTCAAACTAATGTAAACAGGCATCCCGCTACACAGTACTAAACCTTTTTGAATCTTCTTGGCCTTTTGGCTAAGATCAAAGTGTAGTATCTGTTCCGATGGATACTGCACCCCATACTGGTGTTGTCTTGGCCTTCGGTTCTTGATTTACGCCGGTCAATGCGTCTGCCCTGTGCAGTTCTGGGAGGCCCACCTTCCCAGGCTTTGCCTCCCCTCTTTGGAGAGGAGTAAGTTTATTGCTTACTGCCTGAGGCGCCCCTACCGGGGAATGCCGACGGGGCTGCGCAGGCAATTTTTAAACCCCACTTTCTCGACTCGACCTTGGGTCACATCTTACTTGTGGGAGTAAGATAAAAGCTGGCCTTGTGCCTAACTCCTGGAGAGGAGTAAATCAATACACAGTACTAAACCTAAGATGACACCCTAAAGCTACACCCTAATTCTCAGTAGCCATGTATGTTTATAGTAGCCGCCTGCCTTGTTTGGGGTGAAATATGTTAAATATATATATATATATATAAATTCCCGAAACAGTTTTTCATGGTAAACAACTGATGATCCCTTAAAATAGTGTTAGAAACAAACTAATATAATAACTGTAAAAAATAAATTGACTTACATGAGTGATTTTCCACTGGAAGACTTGGGACTATAAGTTTTTTTTTTTTTTTTTTTAATATAGTTTTAATGGTTGAGAAACTTCCGAGACTATATATATATATATATATATATATATATATATATACATTTATTTATAATATATATATACATATATACATATATATATTTATAATATACTTATATATATTTATAATATATATATATATATATATATATATATATTATACATATAATATAGATATATATATATATATATAGAGAGAGAGATACAGATATAAAACTCTTGTATATAGGTATATACACATACACATGTTAAAACGTAAAAATTCCGTCTTTACTTGTGAAAATATAAGTGTAAAAGAACAACTAAAATTATATATTTAAAAAATAACATACAAAAAGATGTCCCTTGAACCATTAAGTGTTATAATCAAAGAGAAACCATTCTTCGTTTCTGATAAATTCATCAATTCATATAAAATATCGATGCAATTCTTATTGTGTACAAGATGGCCGCTATGCTTTAGCAATAGAAGCGCCCTATTGATTGAAACATGTCTCATCAGTTTTTTGGAATGGCTGCTGCGCTAACGACTTCTTTAAATCGTTTAGATCAGCGTCCTTCAACATTATTATGCTCTTATGCTTCCGGTTTTTATAGATGAGGATTGATAATTTGTATCATTCGGACTACTGCTCTCATCTTTAATGTTATTCTCACAATGTTTCGGTCAATGTAACCTCCGGTGTTTCTTGTCGAACTCGGTAATCTGTACGAAATTTTAAAATGAAAGTTTTATCTAATCAACGGGGTAGATTGTTCTCGTTACGTCAGCCATAACCGAGTAGTCTTAATTAATTCGTAATTTTATTCTTAGTATCGCCCGTACTGAAGATTGAACCTTAAGACTTTTACTTGAGCATGCCTGACGCAACGAGAGTGAGCTACGCAAGCGAATTGAATAAAGGGTTCCGTTTGAAATTCCGTACAAGTTCCTGAGTTCGACAAGACCCACCTGAATAAGGTCGGAGGTTTCATCGGCCGAAACGTTGTGATAATAACATTCAAACTAAGAACAATCGTCTGGATCATGCAAATAATCCAAACTGATTCTGGTTGTGGGGTCTTTCCATCCACATCGAGTTCTGAATGGCCTCTTCATATCAATTCGCCATCATCGCCTTCCCTCAACTTAACAATCTAGGGAATTAGTTTGAATGATACCATAGCATCAAAACATCAAATTCAGTTGTGAATCAAAGAATATTCATGTTTGAATAAATATGTTATAACAATAAACTTATTTTTTTATCAAATATATCATATGAAAGATGCATTAATTCCAATTAAATGTGACAATTACAGAAAAACAAAAATCAAAAAACGAATACGGTTCTTGCCTGAGGAAAGTTTCTTTCGTAGAACATCCGATTGATGGAACAAAATAGCACGGGGTCTCTTCTTAACCGTCTACGACATGGTCGTCTGCAAGTCTTTTGTAACCAAATACTTGTTGAGTCGTCTTCTTGTGTAATCAACTTATATTAAGTAATTTTCTGCTTATTCTACTCATTGTTTCCAATCCTCTCATGGTGGCATTCATCGTACACCTGACATTCTTTTAAATCTTTATCCCCAAGTGAACCCCGGGCCTTGATAAGCAGCGACCGATTAGTATAAAAAAGAAATTTGAAAGATAAGTTGGTTCAACACATACCTTAATTTAAAGAAAGGCGTTTTAAATTTCAAGAAATTAAAAACCAGAAAAACCGCTATTTTGCATAGGTCAGCCGAAAAAAAATGGCTGATTAGATTAATTTTAAGTTTACATAATAATTATTAATTGCAAACAACTTACTATCTACATTTAGTGTGTCTTAAGTTTCTTGTGCCTGCGTGCTCCCGATATTTTTGATGTTTGTGTTGTGGCCGTTTAAAATATAGAATGACCCCTTTAGGTGTTCATATGCAAATCCTTGAGAAAACTTGCTTAAGATTACTAGCTGAAGTATTTGTATACTTCGGTTTTTGAAAATTTAAATCTCATTTCAACTGAAAAACAAATATATTTTACTTTAACAATTAAAACTTCATTAAACGATGTTTTTATTAAAATAAAGCCAATTATAAATGTATTCTGATCATTAATTTATTTTTATTTTGTGAAGTTTTATTTCGTTTCAGGTCAACTAATAATACAAATTTATTTAACAACAACAAATAATGCCATTAAATACGTAAACTTTATCGATAATTAACATTTTTATTAAAAATATAAGACACCGTTAAACACGACATGTGCACATCGGAAAGTGAGGTTCATGTGCAGCAATTAAGTTTAGTTTTTATATTTATATTTTTTCAACTAACGAATTAAATCTTTACTTAAACTAACAAATTTTAATATGAAAAATAAAGTATTTACTATACGAAAAAAAAAATGTATTTCGTGCGTTAGGTTGAACAAAAATATTTATCTCCATTAATTCGGATTGGTCCTAAAGTAAGGGTCCAGGTTGAAATAGATCAGTGTCATGACAAAAGGGATGTGAGTTCAAATGTTATTTAGTTATAAAAAGATTTTCTGCGCAGGTCAATGTATAATTCGTATAGGTTTTAGATTTGCCTTGGACAAGGAAGTAATATACTGTGGACAAGCAAAGAAAAAAAGTAATATTTGTCGAGAGACGAAACTAGCACTTATACTGATATTCACCCCAAACAAGGCACATTGTCACTGAGACGTAAGGTGCTACTGTGAATTAGGGGCAATGCCTACAGGGGCATTCTAAGTAAGGAGTTAAGCAGCGAGATGTCCGTTTGTATTGCATTGAAATTTCTGCATGTTAGTACAGTCAGGGAAGCAGGAACTAGGGATGAAATTCAAAAGTATTTGTGGATATAGGTTCGAACTGTGCAGCTGGCACGTTACTTGTATACGTAGCCACACTGATGAGTCTTGGAGAGACAAAACAAGTGCTTATCCGTGGATATAAACATTTAACTATTAAAATATAATATTTAACTATTAAATCATATATATATATATATATATATATATATATATATATATATATATATATATATATATATATATATATGAATATTAAATTATTTATAATCTTAATGCGCTAGTGTCTCAAACTTATTGATATCATCAGTGCAGTAAAGTAACAATTTCAGACAGTCGGGAGGCGCAACTCTGGTTCACAAAGTTAAGGTAGCATCTACAAGCAGTCGGCCTATCTTCGCGGCCACCGGAAACTGCCACGTGATTAAGTAGAATTAAGATCTATATATACCTAGAATCGGGCACAGGCAGAAGACTAATCGAGAGAGTTCGACGAACGTATCGGAACTTGGCATTAGAGTTATTTGGCAGTTTTTTAAAATCCAATTTCTTAAAAGGGCTAATAATATTTATTTATTAATATTAGATTACTTATAACCTACAGACGCATACGTTTTAAGCTCATTACTCTGATCAGTGAAGGAAAGTAACAATGTTAGACGGTCAGAAGGCGTACCCGGTTCACAGCCAGCACAGCGGAGTGCGGAATAAATTAATTTCATCTTAGTTTAAATGTTTAAATAATAATAAAAAGAATTCAATATTTTATTTTAAGTTAATATAGGAATAATCTTTTTTTCATTTTGAGGCTTTCTTGTCATTATTTTAAAATGTCTCCATTGTAATAGTATTCTTTGCAACATGATTATTTTGGAGCTAGAGCTGGAGCTGGAGTTAGAGCGAGTTGAACATGGTGTATAGATGGAGGAGCAGGTCACTGGTCGGAATACGGTATCGATTTTTCGGATGTGTTGCTATTTGTGTCTAACATTGGGCATCCAACAAGATCAATTGATATATTAGATATAGAAGATATTGATACAGATATAGAAGATGGTTATTTTCTCATTTCTACGATTTTTCGGCGGCGAGAGTTAACCGAATTTCACTTAATTGAATAAAAATGGGAATATGTTTTATTTTTATAAAGAGTGAATTAGGTTTTCTCATAATGAAACAAAACTTTATATAATAAACGAAATATAATGTATTTATTATTGTGTTAATTTTATATCACGGCAGTAAACTAATCCTAGAACTATGGAATCGATGACTCATTATAAATATTCTCATACGTGGGTATGTTTTGTGCATTCACGGTGATGTTATACTGGAGAAGACATCATCGAAAACCTTTAGTAATGTTCGATCGGAAATTATGTCAATTATCTAATTGATATTAAAGTTGTCAGTAAACATGTTAGACTTTATTAGCAATGCACCTGACAAATTGATGTTTTAAAGGGTATCAAAGTAGTTGACTTGAATAATTGCTGGTAAATTAGCATATAATAAGGCTGGATGCACTGCGCAAAATCCGAAACTGTGAAAAAAAGAAATAATTGCGATATTTTTCTTTGAAAAACTTATCTGTTTTTATTCCATATTTCACATATTGTTTAAGTAATGTTTTTGCGCTTACACGGAATCCGGGTGGTGGAAATAATGTTAATATTTCGGAAAAAAACTCACTCTTTCTAAAAAAAACAACACAAAAACAAACGTTTTTTCCGCTTGCAGGGAAGAAACGTCCAAGATAGCTGTTGTATAAAGGATGCAAATTTCGCAGAAAATAAAGTTCAGCAGAATATTTGTGACTGCACTACAGGCTTTTTTATGGTTTGCAAACGATTATGGCGTTTATTTACTTTCACAAGTTGAGTATAAATATTCTTTATATGCACAAGTTAAGAGTACTTTAAAACTACTGGCGATTATGTGTGTAATGCAAGTACGCTTTTAATAAAATAAAAAATTTTCTCATCTCCGCTCTAAAATAAATGCATATTTATCTGGAACTTGCGATTGTTAACAGTGAATATAATAGTTTAGGACTGCAGTTTCAAGTTGAAGATTCTACTACAAAACCAAAGGCATATGATTCAAGACTTTTACTATCGGAATAAGACATTTACAGCCAGATGGAGAAAAAAGCTAACGATAATATTTGCTGTTAAAAAAACATAAATTTGTGTATAGAAGAAAGTTCTTTGCTACGGACACATAACAGTCTTCTATTACCCATATAGCGATCGAATAAAGACATATTGTAGCGGTAGGTGACCATATTATTGAACTCCGATAATACAATGGAAATGTTAACATACGGATGATCTGTCTCGATTTATTCCAAGTTTTTAGAACCATCGCAGAACACAGTAATAGCCGCCTCAACAGTCGATAAGGAATGTAAATATGTACTAGTTGATTCAGCACGAAATATTCCTGTAAGATTAGACCAAATTAAAATTACGCATGAAAAGTTTTAAAAAATAAATGAATTGAACCAGAAGAAAATATCCTGAAAATATAGCATTCTTAATATGTGATAAGGTTCGAATGTGCACAGAAAAGGATATTAATGTCTTCTTCACTTCAGACAATTATTTGGAAGAAATTTCATTCAGGTCATCCAAGAAATTTCATTTAGGTCATCCAAGAAATTTCATTTAGGTCATCCAAGAAATTTCATTTAGGTCATCCAAGAAATTTCATTTAGGTCATCCAAGAAATTTAATTTAGGTCATCCAAGAAATTTCATTTAGGTCATCCAAGAAATTTCATTTAGGTCATCCAAGAAATTTCATTTAGGTCATCCAAGAATATATCGCATAAAACCGTGGCTGTCGTTATAGCAGGCCTAGCGACTGAGTCGAGATTTTCTGGTGGTGTCACTTGGAAATCATATTTAAATTGTTCCTGCTATATTGACGTTATTCACTACCATGAACCTACCTACCTAAGGATTATTCATTCACTTGGAAATCATTGTCACCTTGTTCATTTTTTCAAACGTATTTCCTTTTGTAAGCGAAAGACATTTTTTTAAATCCATCATGGCGTTCAAAGATAAGGCATTGCATTAATATTACGACGGCCATGATTAAAGTTCGAATTTCAAGTCTTAAAAAAATAAATTAAAATTCTATTTCGGGATAAAATATACAATTTCAGATTAAGTAATAAGTTTCATTCAAATCCCTCTAAAGATGATTGTTTTAATTTATTACAACTTTTTACTTCGTTTTGCTAAAAAAACACATTTAAATTTATTTCAATAAATGTTCCCTTAATTAGCTGAATTATTGATTTTGTATTATTTTAATAGATTCGTAATTTTTAATGTTTGATTTATTTTTAAGTTAAAAAAACAAAAACATTTATTATAACATTGTAATAAAATATAGTTTTATTATATGCCTGTTTTATAAAATTTTAAATTATAAAACAAAATCACTGTCAATTGCAGAAACTATATTTTATTACAATCTTTTGGCCAAAATGTTACTTTATTGAAAATAAACTTTATTGTTTTTCTTTCAGAAACTATATTTTATTAAATAAATAAATTTATAAATATTTGGTCGTTATTTATACGGAATTCAGGGGCTTTCTTTCGTAATATGTATGAACTATATTTTAAAAGATGTTTTTATTGTTTACATCTAAGATTCTTTATTTTCATTTAAAAATATAGTAATGCGCTTTTTTAGAACCCTGTGATATAACTTTAGTAAAGGTGTTGTCTTTTTGTTAAGAAATAAAGAAACATCATTTATTTTTTGGGTAAATGAGAGCAACTCATATTATTCAGCTAAAAGTAATTATAATGAAATGTTCATATAAAAATAAAACTCTCTAAAAAAGGATTTTTATTCTTGTGTTTATAAACCAAGAGATATTCTCATACTAGTATTTTCATTCGATGTAGACCAGGTTTAAAATTCAAACATTTGAAATAATCCGGAAAGAATTAACTTATTTAAAGAATGAATATTAAATCAGACTAATCATTTTTCAAAGAAAGATTTTTATATTTTAAAAATTAAAAAAATTAGGACAACATCAATTTATTATAAAGTATTAATTTAATGTTTGCTGTCTAGCCTGCGCAAATTACACGAAATAATATATTTGCACTAAGATTTCTAATTAAGTAATGCGTTAATTATGTTCAGTTATCGTTAATTAATAAGCATTGACAATTTCATTAAAATTGGTTGATTTCTGGAATTTTTAAGTGAAGGGAGGGGTTAAAATGCCTATAGTCTGACTGTTCGACAGACTCGTTTGTTATTTTAGAGCATGACGTCATTTTCTAGTGAACAGGCCTGTTATAACGACGGCCACGATAGAACTCACTCATGAGAATCTATACTTAATGACCACGGATGAATCAAGACTACGAACAACTTCTAAAAACATACCGAATTTACAGCTAAACAATGGCCGAAATGCGATATTCCATGGTTCAAACTATAGAGAGTTTGCAGGATCGTTAAATGAATCATATTATTAATTAATTTATTTATTTATTTATTTGGTGTCCCGAAATGAGTGTCAGTTGCCATGGGACCGATTTTACGAAAAGTTCAGTAAAACGTATTTTGCATATTCTTGTTGATTGAACATATCACTTCCTGTATCCTAAGAAATGGCGGAAGGTTCGTTGACGCTCTCAAGAGAGCCATTAAAACTTCAACGATATAGATACAAAAGAGAGTAAAATTATTTGATTTCTGAATCGTAAAAATAAAATATACAAATTTCCCGAAGGAAATAATCTTCACGAAAGAGCGACTAATACCCCTTATAATGGACTATTCTAGAGTGTACGTAATCACTTGCGGTATTGCGTGAGTCGGCCGGTTTACCAGCATTAAAACGACTATGTCATGTAAATCCATATTATTGTTTTTGTCGAAATCGTTTTTTATATTTGTAAGTGACCGTTAAGTTATTCTTTTATAAGCACCCACAGCCAAACAGTACACAACAGTTATATTCCCCACTTCGGACGTAGAAGACTACTTCAGCGAGTTTATATCAAATGTTCGCATTGATTTGTTATTAATCGATTTCATTATTCGTCTCAAAAGTTTTCTTTATGACTCATTATCGATTCTGAATGTGTTACATCATTCGATATCGGAAAACAACAACAAAATGAACACAATGGCGAAATGGGAATTTATCCACTTTAAACACGATTTGAAACCTTAACATTTTCGGGGGAAAAATCGCCCATATATATATATATATATATATATATATATATTTATAAATAACTATTAATTTCAAATTGACCTATATACACATGTGTTTCATGCCAAACCTGCAATCATCAGTATGAGAGGAACCAATCCCTGCCGCCGGTCACATTATTTAAACCCAATACTAAAGTCATGTTGGACTCAGGGGTCGGAGCGCTAATCGTTGCGGCAAAAACGCATAGCCGTTGAAATAAGGGTGTAAATTAACGTCTAAATGCCGAATTCAGCGGGCATGTTAGCAAACTGTCAAACAGAACTCAATAGGTGAAGCCTAAAGTATTATATATATATATATATATATATGTGATTTTATGAAGGCTTACCAAAGCATTCCTTTCAAGACACCAATGATCACCATTAAAGATATTTTTTCTTACAAATACTATTTATTCAAATTAAATGTTTTTTCCTACACGTGTTTCACTACCAAGCAGTTACTTGCTTGGCAGATCATCAGGGAAATTAAATATCTGGAATACTGGTTTCAACTGCCGACAAAACACAATGTGGCGTTGTAATAGTTGAGGTCACTTAAGAAAAGAAGAGGAAAAAAATAAAAATAAAAATAAAAGTCAAACTTAAAAAGCAAGGAAGAACAACGATAAGAAAAGAAAGTCCTAGAAAAGTCTTAGAAAAGTAGCTTGTGCATTATTTCTTCCACCAAGCCAACAAGCAAGTAGTCGGTCCCAAATACATTCAATAAAACCACAAAACCGGAACAATGTGCGATAATACACTTTCACGTTAGCCGGTACAATGATGAATAAATCCCCCCCCCCCACAATAAAACAAAAGAACTAAATCATTCAAGATACCGCTCACAAGTTACCATTCCAATCCAATGATAGTATGGGAATTCTAAATCCAACTTCTCACAAAGAAAAGTCAACACAAATGTTCGTCCGAGTTCAAAGAGTCTTATTTCAATTGTTGATTTATTACCCTTCGAAATAAACACACGACGAGTTGAATGTCAATCCCGCAGAAAACTCCCTTCCATCAAGAAAAAATCTTAATATAGAAACTATTTATTCAAAATACTGTTTCTAAAAATATTTATTATTAAACCTATTCCTTATAGAAATTAATCATCTAGTGTCTGGGACGTCATTTTACATTTTGGGAAAATATCCTTCATTTAATTAACTGCCGAATTATTATCGTTTTGTTGTTTAACGAAGCGAAAAAAGCCTATCCCGCAGAATTTGTTTTTAAAAAAATTATTCATATATCAAAAATAAACTGTTATTATAAAAAGGCCTTCTACAAAAATCTAGTTATTATTTTAAATCATTTAAAATATTTCCTTAACGGCTGTGTCTGTTTGTAACTCTCTGTGGAGAATATTATTCTATATTCCATAAATAAATGTTACAACGGAATATCGTTATCAGAAATCTATTTTCTATTTTGAAAAAAAACAAACTTTTTTTTTTTTTTTTTTTTTTAATGGACCGGTTTATTTTTTTGTCAACTTTACGGGAAAATATCATAAAATCACATATAAATGCTCTGTACTCTGTAATCGAGTATCATCGAGCTTGTTTTTTATTGGAACAACCCCGGTCTTCACTGAATGATCTATTTTATAAGTGAAAAATCTAAATCTATATATATATATATATATATATATAGTCTCGGAAGAAAAAAAAACAAAAAAAACCTTAAGTCCGAATTCGTTCAGTGGAAAACCACTCATGTAAGTCAATTTAATTTTTACAGTTATTATATTAGTTTGCTTCTAACATTATTTAAGGGATCATCAGTTGTTTACCATGAAAAACTTTTTCGGGAATATATATATACGTTTTCAATAGTTTGCCATGTGTTCTCACAAGTACGTATATTTCTTACCGAAAGAATAAAGTTTTCCAATTTTTAACTTTACATTTTCCCTAGAGTTATCACTATTTCAATAGACAATTTAAAATATATATACGTTACTAGTAATATCACTGTCAGTGTTATGCGGCACTATTTCTCCATATTCTCCCACTATCCTATTACATATTAGAATCTGCCACTAATACTCTTTTTCTTCGATAGCTCGTAGGCCCCATAACATTATACACACATAGCTTAGTATTCATAAAACCTACAGGGTAACAAATTTGTCACCTTTGTATAAAGAAACAAAAAAACGTCAAATCTGAGACAATAATTAATGGATTCTCAAAATGCAAAGTAAATCTCAGTTCACACGAAGGGACCCTTTTCAGCCTCCACCTCTGCTTTCATCCGGGACTTGAACCTTGAGCATGCGGCCTTCGAGGAGTCCTTCGAAATACGCTTCAACACCAGTTTATAGCCTTGCAACCAGCTCGTCCTTGGTGTCACAAGCGATACGATTGTTGTATTTCTTAACGGCGCTTTACACATAATAGTCCATGGGGTTTCAATCAGGTGAGTTTGAACATATTTGGGTTTTCTCGGAGGTGTGAGACGGAATGGATTCCCACTACCACATGTACAACCTTCCCACAGTCACCTTATCCACCCAGAGCTCCACAACAGGGAACATCAACTAAATAGCTATATTAATTAAGTCTGAGTCTTTTTGCAAAGATTTGGGCGACAAGACGTGACATTCGCTGGAAACACACCAAACATATCATCACAGGGAACTTGGTCTTCATGACTTAGGATGACCCCTAAAACCTAAACCCTCTTTCTCAGTAACCCCTTACGTCTACAGTGGCGGTCTACCTTGTTTGGGATAAACTATGTTAAAAGAAATGTAGCGAATGAGCAGGGGACATATTTGTTTTTCGACTGAACCACCAGAAAGAGTCGTTGACTTTTGGATTGCTGCTGCCCTATGTTAGGGGTGGGGCTATGTTATGTGTATACATGTATGTTATGAGGAGAAAATAAAGCCCCAACGAGATTGTTAAAGTTCAAAGAAGAAGAAAAATACAACAGAGAGAAAATACTTTAACTGACATATAACCACTGAAATAGGACCAGGTGATTCTGCTGACAAAGTCGATGTACCGTGGGGATCGAGTAGAACGCACCATGGGGAGTGAAGAACACCTAGACATGCTACATAAGAAAAACAAATATATATTTATGAAAAACGTTTTGAAGTTTCCAAATATTAATTAAAACATTTTGAAGTTTCCAAATATTTATGAAAACATTTTGAAATTTCCAAATATTTCTGAAACTGTTTTTCTCTATCTTGCTTTCTTTCTCTCTCTCTCTCTCTCTCACATCATCTCTTCTCTTTCTCTCTCCACCATTTTCTCCTTTATTTAGAAATGATATTTTGTGAGTGTAATAGGAAAACAAGAAACCAAAAATATGGAAGTAAAAGAGGGAAAAACTGTATGCAGAATAGAAATGAAATCAGTGGCGATTATTGTTTTATCATAAATCCCGAATATCGCTTGACTGCTTCCGAAATTATGTTTCCGAATTTTTCAGAAGAGAATTGAGAATTTGTATCATTTGAATTATTCGCTATACTATCCCCTTCATAGTTGTTATTTTCACAATGTTTCGTCCGATGTAATCTCCGACCTTCTTAATGTGAATATTTTATAACCTGGGAAAATTTATGTCGAACTAGGGAAACTATACGGAATTTAGAACGTAACCTCTTATTTAACCTACTGGGGTGTATTGTTCTCGTTCCGTCAGCAATGACATGGTAGAAGTGTTAACTATTATGGTATTCTTAGATAGTATCGCCAGAAGAAAAGATTGAGCCGTCAACCTCCAGGAGACCGTCACTTAAATCAGATTGTTATTCACGTAGAAAATTCTAGCATTAATTTTTGGTAGCTTTAAACGTAATCCTGTTAGCTATTTCGTATAATTACTTATTACTATATATATTTATATGTATGTGTGTGATATGTTTGTGTTACCTATAGAAAAAAGGTTATAGAATCTACATAAATCTAAACTGTATTCTTATGTAAAATTTACCGGAAGAGACAATGAAAGTGTTCTCGAATCTATAGGTACTCCTCCAAATATATTCTATTTTATAAAATATAAATCATATCTATAAAATTCTCTGAGGAAGAGAATGTAAGTGGTCCTAAATCTCTATGTGCTCTCTTAACCTAAAGGAGTTATGGAAGCCAAACCTCCTTTCAAAGTTCAAATATATCCTATTTTGATGAAATTTATATCATATGTGTAAGATTTTCCGAGGAAGACAATGGAAGTTATTCCGAATCTCTACATTACTCTCTATGTGCTGAATATAAAACTTCAAATACGTATATCCAATTTTAATGACATTAAAACCATATGTATAAGATACTTATTCGGAGAGTTTAAAAACCTTTCAGCTTTTTTCTGACTATGATAGGGGCCGAAACGGGAGGAGTGGGGCAGTAAATACAAAGAAAATCAGATAGTTTTATGAAAATAGTGAAAAAGTAGATAGTAGTGATCCTCATTTAATCCCAAGAAACGTCGGGTCTTCCTGCCAATGTATTATAAAGTTAAGTATTTGTATTTGTGTATATATTTGTAACAGCTAATTCGGTGCTTTATAAAAAGGAATCTTCACTTTACGATTCTTTAAAATTGAAATGTGATCGATGTGAAGATGTTTGGTTAATGGCCTGATGATAAGGTTTTTTTACAGATGTGTCTCGATAATTTAATACACACGTTTACTCGTGTGTGTGGGCGTCGTCTCCAACAATACTAACAAATGTCGCACGAAAATTGAACAGCAGAGGGAACAAAGCCGATTTAGAGTCGTACTTATTAGACTGGCCACCGAAAAGCATTAACATCGAATGCATTAATATATCATAATACAATCATATTATATGTGTAGCAAAGAATATATGAATGCCGCCTACCTCTATCACACACACGCATATATCTATATATATATATATATCTATATATATATATATATACCCCTTTTGAACAACAATGAATGTCTCTAAGTAGTCGGAAATTCTACAGGAAAACGGGAAATACATATGCATTTAAGCGTTAGAAATAAGTGATTGGTAGACAATGAAATTGTACATGTTGAATCGGAAACTTGGGAATAATATGAACCTTAAACTACGGGTCGTAAAGCAGCTTGTATCCAATGAATCGTTTACAACATATATTATGTTTCTGTATGAAATAAATAAAATCAGTTGATATGCCGTAAAAACGCCAAATGCAGAATATGTTTTCAAGTACAAGATAATTACATTGTACTCACATAGAAATAGATAAAATTGTAGGACATATATATATATATATATATATATACACATATAGATGAGTAAATGCCGAAGTTAGGCCTATTTCTCAGACTAATGGGCAAGTCAAAACGGCTTATTTCAAATGAATTTAACTTTACACAATAGACGTACCATCTTTTTATATACTGCTTAGGTATATGCTTAGACGGTTAACTAATTTGCATATTGGTTTTTAAAAAATACATTTACTAATTAACTATTATTTGTTATTATTTTTCTTAATTACATGATTGTTTTGATTTTAATTAGAAATAGTTCTATTTCGCAATACTGTGTTATTTCCTGGACAACTATTTAGCATTTGTGTTCAAATGTTCCCTTCCTTAGAGATACCGATTTCATTTTAAATAATTGAGATCTATTTCTAAATAGCAAGTGAAAAGGCAAATTGATTTCTTCTTTTACTTTGTTGGATTTGCGGTCACATTTAAAAAATAAATATATTTTTATCGAAAGTACAGAAATGTTAATGTCGATCTTTCTATAGAATAAATGAGAAATATTTTGTTTCCTATTCACAACAAAGTTATGAATAAAATGCTGATTATTTTAAATTAAAAACAAGTATTTCAAGTAACGACCTTTGCGAAACAATCACGATCCAACGAAGCCAGCTAGCATGTATATATATATATATATATATATATATATATATATATATATATATATATATATATATATATATTCTCTGCTTATCTCGGCATTGTTTCCAGTCGTCTTGAATTGCTTGCCATTGGAATCAAGCAGTGCCGACTCAGGAGAAGTGTTGTTCGAATTGCGCAACCCTTGCTTCACAATTACACGCGCAGCCAGCCCCTTACAGGGATGTCCATAGTCTCTCTAGACTGAACGGAGCGCATCTGTAAAACCGCTGCAATAAGTATTTAACATTTTTATTCATGATTTTTGCTTGTATACATTTTCTTATAATTCTGACGTTCTGTTTGTTCGTTTTTGTGGATTTAACCCCAGTGTTATTTCCTCTATTCGTTCTGTAATTTTAACTCTTGTGTCTGACATTTGTATGATTTATTAACTAATGAATTAATGTAATTAAAAAAAAACTTATAGATGTTGATGTCAGTTATTATTATTTATATGCAATTTTTCATTTCGGACACGAAATACGTTTTATTAATATACCCATAATCGAAATTAAATGACCACATTTATAAAGAAATTAAGTGACTACTTTTACAAAGAAATAACACCCTGAATATACGCGTGAAAACTACCACAATTTAAGGCAGATCTTGGTAGAAAACGATACTAAAAATTACAAATAAATATCAAATGTCATGTCGTAAGAGCTTTAAATACTGGAGGCCTTTTAAAAGTGTTTTTAGATATCTATCTACCTTAGTGGCGGAACATTTGTTTAGACTTTGGTTTTTAAAATAAGGTCTCCCTGTTATGTTGCGACCCCAGAAACATCCGAACATGGACCAATCATCGGCAACTTTATCTTTAGAACTTCTTTTACAAAACGCAATGTTAAATCAATTTTCGTAATGATTTCACATATTACTACAAATATATATTTACAGAGCAAGAATCAAACAATGTTACGGTTGATGTAGATATAAACTCTTACGAACGTGAAATATAAACAATCATTGCAAAAGCAGAAAATACCTTATTTGGCGTTTGATAATTTAGATAATGCCGAAAACGACGGCGGTGTTCGTGCTGAAATGGATAATGGCATAAACTGACTCCATCAGTGTACCACGTTCGAACCCAGTCGGATCCATAGCACGATTTTTCTTTGCAACCTTCATGTGGTCCCTCCTGTAAGTACCCGATTCTAGAAAAAATCGGCGAAACTAATGCCGAACAAAGATTCATACGAATTTACTTTTTTACTCAGGCAACCATGAAATTAAGTTACATAATGACACAGTTAAATATCTCCAAAGGATTGATATCTCCCAAAAAACCTTTCCCATCTTTTATTCTTTTCTTTAATTTATGATTGTCTTTTTTTAAAGATATCAAACTACATTTTTCTTTTCTTACATAACTCTACTTTTCTTAGCTATGTATGCGCCAGTAATCATTAGAAAAAGGTGTTTTTACTCACCAAGACAGTAAATAATGAAGTCGTTGCCAAAAAAGCAATAATAAAACCGAAAACCGGAAATGAGGAAACGTGCTCAAATCAAAATGGCGAAGGCTGATAAAGACTGTTCAACTGCAGCTGCCGGCAGTTACTTCAGCTGCCGGGGGCTCGGGTGTTTGGGCTGACGGTGGTCCGGTCCGTTCGCCTATGTTCTTCTTACATCTTCTTTTGATGGGGGCAGCCTGAAATATGAAAAGAAAGATTTCATTTCGATAAAATAAAAACAACGAATTGTACGAATTTGACATTTTATTTCTTCAATCATTTTCGTATTTATTATTATGTCAGCTGAAATGTTGTACGAACTTTAAAATTAAAGTCGGGACTTTTTTTTTAATCATAAAAAAATGGCTAAACAACACATGTCGTTGATGTACCTCCAAAACCGTTTACGGTGCTTCCATTAATTAAATCGGTTCCATTGTGTGAAAAAAACGCGTAAAGTAAAAGATGTATAGGAAAACAGAGAAGAGAAATGCTTGTTTCTAAAGTGTACTTCTTAAAACAAAAAAAGTATATTATTTTTACCAATATTTAAAATTAAATTAATTTCCTGCACTATATATATATATATATATATATATATTTTAAGAAATTTTAAAATAAAGTAAAGATTTTTTTTAAAGGTTATGTTATTGTGATCGATAACCTGTTGGATTTAATAATAATAATATATATATATATATATATATATATATATATATATATATATATATATATATGTTCATATTTATATGTATATATATATATATATATATATATATATATATTGTAAAGTAGTAAAACTCAAATGCAAAGCGCAATTATTATTAGAGTACTCATAGTTAATTACAGAGACATTATATCAATAAGAATTTTCTGACTAAAACAAGACCTTCTAAAAAGCAGAACAGGTATTAATGTTAAAAAAAATCAACTGTTTCTTCATCGTCAACAAAATGAAAATATTTTTAAAACAAAGTTCAAATGTTATCAAAAATGAATCCTCTGGTTTATTTAAACAGAACAATCTCACTCCCGACATTATTTACGAACAAAAGTCCATTCTTTTTTTCTTTTTCTCTGATACACGCGATAAACAAAAACTCCATCTGTGTCACCTTTCCACCCTCAAGTGTTCAAGATTGAAATATTCACAACAGTTATATATTATTCGTAAAAACATTTTTTAAAAACTCCAATAAACAAATTTTAGGTAGTTAAAACATATAAACGGAAACCCATTTTTTAATATATATATATATATATATATATATATATATATATATATATACACACAACCATTTTTGGCTACATATTTGGCTACACAATATGGATGTAATGTTTTTTTTCATTTTTGCATCCATATTCAATAGTGGTCGGATAAAGATCGGCCGGTTTCCAACTAGTATAGAAGCATGTTTGCAAATGTGTAGCCCAAAATGTTTGTATAAATAAAATTCTCATACCAAATTATATATATATATATATATATATATATATATATATATATATATATATATATATATAGATATATATATATATATTCATATATATATATATATTAGTAGAGAATGGTTGTTTGCTTGAAGCATTGCTGGATATAGTAGTAGTATGTTTTTAAAGGCTGTGGGCAATGCAAATTCCGGGTAAGATGCAAGTTGTAAGGAACAAAAACAACAAATCGAATACGAAATATGACTTACTATTTATTTTTCCTAAAATCTTACATAACAGCAAGAGTGTTGTTAGCTGTTTGTGTGGTGTCCGGATGATTAAAAAATCATTATTTAATATTTCGGGAAAAGAAACTTCCCTTTGTCAAAAATAATCAATACCAGAAGAAATCCCCGACTATGCAGAGAATCTGAAAAATAAAATGGCTGCCAAAGCAGAATAGCAGCGAAAACTAGGCTCGCAGAAATGTAAATTAAAGTTTTTTTTTTTAAGGTTATGTTATGGTGATCGATAAACTGTTGGATTTAATAATAATAATAATAATAATAATAATAATAATAATAATATATATATATATATATATATATATATATATATATATATATATATATATATATATAATTTATTTATTTATTTATTTATTTTTATTTTTTTTATTTTATTAAGTTTATATTTTGATTATTGGTTATATTTTCAGAGTATTTTTTTCTTCTCTTTCGTATTTTAAGAAATTTTAAAATAAAGTAAAGTAATTAATCTCTCATTTTGACTATTCTAGATATTATTAAATTTATTGATTATCATATATTCATGAATTGAAATTAATTGTGGGTTTCGTCAAATTAGATTATCGAAATAATGCGATATGCATTTACTATAGGATAAAGGGAAGTAATTTTTTATGTAAATTAATTTATAGATTCGGATTGTAGAATTCTGTAATAGATTAATATAACTATTACGAAGATTAAAATCAAGATGTAATTTTACTGAATCTTATGTCTAGTAGCCTTATTCCAAATTTGATCAAATCCATGACATGATTTTGATTCTTGAAAATATCTCAAATGTAAGGTTTAAGCTTAAGGGGTCTTAAGAAGAAATAAAAAATCAAGTGTTAAATATTTAGCGTGTAGAAATCATAGTATATTAATTAATTAGTTGAGAATGACAGAAAATGAAAATTGTTGATAGGTCAGCTGAGGGCATCTCGATGGTCACGAGTTCCAACGATCAAACAATTTGAAACGGAATTTAAAGAGTGTATAACTCCTAGCTTTATTTTTCGTTAAAATAACCAGAAAATACGAAATAAATACATGCTCGTTTCAGAAACAATAAAAGAATGAAATACAAAACAAATCATGAATTCTAAAAGAAAAATACACCCATTCAATCTACGCGTTTAGCGATGAACATTTTATCGTATACTTTAGAAAGACGAACGCAAATTTTATTTGAAACTCAAGTTCAGAGAAAAACGAAAACGATATTTCCATATGAAGTGTGACAAACGGACGAATAGGATATCTAAAACTTGAGCCTATGTTCTTCTTACATCTTCTTTTGATGGGTGCAGCCTGAAATATGAAAAGAAAGATTTCATTTCGATAAAATAAAAAGAACGATTTGTACGAATTTGAAATTTTATTTCTTGAATCATTTTCGTATTTATTATTATGTCAGTTGAAATGTTGCACGAACTTTAAAATTAAAGTAGGGACTTTTTTTGAATCATAAAAAACTGGCTAAACAACACATGTCGTTGATGTACCTCTAAAACCGTTTACGGTGCTTCCATTAATTAAATCGGTTCCATTGTGTGAAAAAAACGCATAAAGTAAAAGATGTATAGGAAAACAGAGAAGAGAAATGCTTGTTTCTAAAGTGTACTTCTTAAAACAAAAAAAGTATATTATTTTTACCAATATTTAAAATTAAATTAATTTCCTGCACTGAATATATATATATATATATATATATATATATATATATATATATATATATATATATATATATATATTAAGAAATTTTAAAATAAAGTAAAAAATTTTTTAAAGGTTATGTTATGGTGATCGATACACTGTTTGATTTAATAATAATAATAATATATATATATATATATATATATATATATATATATATATATATATATATATATATATATATATATGTTCATATTTATATGTATATATGTATATATATATATATGTTTAGGTTTATATTTTTGTAAAGTAGTAACACTCAAATGCAAAGCGCAATGATTATTATTAGAGTGCTCATAGTTAATTACAGAGACATTATATCAATAAGAATGTTCTGACTAAAACAAGAACTTCTAAAAAGCAGACAGGTATTAATGTTTAAAAAAAATCAACTGTTTCTTCATCGTCAACAAAATGAAAAGATTTTTAAAACAAAGTTCAAATTTTATCAAAAATGAATCCTCCGGTTTATTTAAAAAGAACAATCTCACTCCCGACATTATTTACGAACAAAAGTCCATTCTTTTTTTATTTTTCCCTGATACACGCGATAAACAAAAAACTCCATCTTTGTCATCTTTCCACCCTCAAGTGTTCAAGATTGAAATATTCACAACAGTTATATATTATTCGTAAAAACATTTTTAAAAAGCTCCAATAAACAAATTTTAGGTAGTTAAAACATATAAAGGGAAAATCATTTTTTAATATATATATACAACCATTTTCGGCTACATATTTGGCTACACAATATGGATGCAATGTTTTTTTTCATTTTTGTATCCATATTCAATAGTGGTCGGATAAAGATCGGCCGGTTTCCAACTAGTATAGAAACATGTTTGCAAATGTGTAGCCCAAAATGTTTGTATAAATAAAATTCTCATACCAAATTATATATATATATATATATATATATATATATATATATATATACATATATATATATATATATATATATATATATATGTAGAGAATGGTAGTTTGCTTGAAGCATTGCTGGGTATAGTAGTAGTATGTTCTTTAAAGGCTGTGGGCAATGCAAATTCCGGGTAAGATGAAAGTTGTAAGGAACAAAAACAACAAATCGAATACGACATATGACTTACTATTTATTTTTCCTAAAATCTTACATAACAGCAAGAGTGTTCTTAGCTGTTTGTGTGATGTCCGGATGATTAAATAATCATTATTTAATATTTCGGGAAAAGAAACTTCCCTTTGTCAAAAATAATCAATACCAGAAGAAATCCCCAACTATGCAGAGAATCTGAAAAATAAAATGGCTGCCAAAGCAGAATAGCAGCGAAAACCAGGCTCGCAGAAATGTAAATTAAAGTTTTTTTTTTAAGGTTATGTTATGGTGATCGATAAACTGTTGGATTTAATAATAATAATAATAATAATAATAATAATAATAATAATAATAATAATAATAATAATAATAATATATATATATATATATATATATATATATATATATATATATATATATATATATATATATAATTTATTTATTATTTATTTTTAATTTTTGATTTTATTAAGTTTATATTTTGATTATTGGTTATATTTTCAGAGTGTGTTATCTTCGTATTTTTTTCTTCTCTTTCGTATTTTAAGAAATTTTAAAATAATGTAAAGTAATTAATCTCTCATTTTGACTATTCTAGATATTATTAAATTTATTGATTATCATATATTCATGAAGTGAAATTAATTGTGGGTTTCGTCAAATTAGATTATCGAAATAATGCGATATGCATTTACTATAGGATAAAGGGAAGTAATTTTTTATGTAAATTAATTTATAGATTCGGATTGTAGAATTCTGTAATAGATTAATATAACTATTACGAAGATTAAGATCAAGATGAATCTTATGTCTAGTAGCCTTATTCCAAATTTGATCAAATCCATGACATGATTTTGATTCTTGAAAATATCTAAAATGTAAGGTTTAAGCTTAAGGGGTCTTAAGAAGAAATAGAAAATCAAGTGTTAAATATTTAGCGTGTAGAAATCATAGTATATTAATTAATTAGTTGAGAATGAGAGAAAATGAAAATTGTTGATAGGTCAGCTGAGGGCATCTCGATGGTCACGAGTTCCAACGATCAAACAATTTGAAACGGAATTTCAAGAGTGTATAACTCCTAGCTTTATTTTTCGTTAAAATAACCAGAAAATACGAAATAAAAGCATGCTCGTTTCAAAAACAATAAAAGAATGAAATACAAAACAAATCATGAATTCTAAAAGAAAAATACACCCATTCAATCTACGCGTTTAGCGATGAAGATTTAATCGTATACTTTAGAAAGACGAACGCAAATTTTATTTGAAACTCAAGTTCAGAGAAAAACGAAAACGATATTTCCAAATGAAGTGTGACAAACGGACGAATAGGATATCTAAAACTTAAGCGTGACAGACCAACCAAAATAATATTTCAAACTTAAGCATGACAGAGAAATGAAAATGACATTTTGAATTTAAGTGTGAAACAGTAACGAAAATTATACTCTAAAATAAAACATTGCAAACAAACATTTTTTCGAACTTAAATGTAAACGAAAATTATATTTCGATTTTTTATGTGACAGACCAACCGACAGGCATATTTTTTTATAAAGATGATTGAACACGAAATGATTGGGCACGAAATGATTGGGCACGTCTAAATAAGGTGTGTCCGTTTAATTTGAGGGATGAATATGCTATTTCAAACTTAGTTCTGATAAACAGAAAGACAGACGGACTAAGCTTCTCTAAAGATACCAGGTTTCATCAAAAAACGACTTTACTGATAATAACGTCAAAATAATTGTAGACGGTGTCTTTCCGCTTATTTCGTATGTGTATTATTACCTATGAGATAAGATTATTTAAGAGAGCCAGAGCGTGTACGTGTTTATATATATATATATATATATATATATATATATATATATATATATACATATATATATATATATATATATACATATATATATATATATATATACATATATATACATATATATATACATATATATACATATATATATACATATATACATATATATGTATACATATATATACATATGTATACATATATATACATATGTATACATATAGATACACATATATATATACATATATACATACATATATACATATATATACACATATATACATATATATATATATACATATATGTATACATATCTATTTATATATATATATATATATATATATATATATATATATATATATATATATATATATATATATATATATACGCACGTGTGTGGGCGTGTGGTTTAGACCAACACATCACTTTTATCAACAAACTGCGGATGGATAGAAAAGGAAATAGCGAAAAAAGAGCCCATCGATAAAACTGACAGTGACATGCACGTATTCTTTAGAGGGTCAGGAGAAGTATTAACGAAAACGAGGGGTATAATTAAGAGAGGGAGGTGGGAGTGAAAAGCGAAAGAAACGAAATGATAAAGTAGAGATGAAGAGAGATAGACGACAAGAGAAAGGATTGTGTTTGCGTATTTCTTTATGATACGAAATAACGAAATAAGCAAACAATAAACTAAAGATATAGGAGGAAAAATTAACAGGAAACCATTATGCATTTATTGATCCGATATTTCGTGTCAGTTATGAAACTTTGTCCAGATTCATCATTAATGGAACATATACACATTAAATATTCAGACATATGTTAAGTTGTTTATGTTTATTCAGGATATTTTATAATTTTATAAACATTTTTTTTGGGGGGGGGGTTACGACGGCCTCTTAATTCGACCCTTTATAGAATTGAATATAATATGGAAATTAACAATTATAAATAGTAGATTAGGAGACCAGTTAATAAAATCGCAATATGAGTAACGGTAAATCTTTTTTTAAATAATAATAATAATAATAATAATAATAATAATAATAATAATAATAATAATAATAATAATAATAATAATAATAATAATAATAATAATAATAATAATAATAATATAGTTAGTAATACACATTTAGAAAAGAGTCGTTTATAGGCTGCAAAATTCATACTAAAATTATTCACATGGACATCAAGCGTAATGGTTAATAACGTAGAGGAACAATCAGCCATATGCGGCAGTCTTCCGGGGGTTGAAGGTTCAATCCTTACTACGTGTAATAAAAACCAGGATTAACACTATGGCCGAGGAATATAAACAATCTATCCACGTGGTTCAGTTCGAAATGCTGTACCGGCGGTTTCGATATAAAATTCGGAAGTTGGAATAGATGAACCTAATTAAGATTAGGGCTACAAACATTAGTCCCATACCTTCATTAGGTTCATCTTTTAAACATTAGCCCAAACTGTTTAACTTATCCTTAATTTAACTAAACAAAATACACGCATTACCTCCTCCTTCGGGAGTACTTTATTGCTGATCGCCTGAGGCGCTTCTACCGATGTATGCCGAAGGGTCTGATCATGGCTATTATTATAACCTTCCAGAGTTGCACCCCACATGGAACTTATTTCATATCAAAACGTTTCTGCGGAAGGAAGTGGGTAGATATTGTTTAGTGGTTCACATAATATAAATAATATAAGTTGCAGCATCAGTTTTTGGTTTTTGGTTTTTGATTTTTGGTTTCAGTTTCAGATTTAGTCCCATGACGCGCGGGTGTGTCGGATTGGTTAGTTAAATCATGTGACATAGACAGGACTTGAAGTGAGAGATCAGTTGCAGGAAACATAATAATGCAATATCCTGCTAAATCTTTACTACATGTGATAATAACCAGCATTCTCTTGCCCTGAACTGAAAATATCCTAAAATGAATACCCATAAGTTAAATTAAATAATGTACGTTCCATTTCAAAACGTATTTATGAGTGTTCCAGCCCACCTCAGATTTAAAAAAATACTTACACTACAGAAGACATCGTATACTTTCACCGACGAGAAAAAAAGATATTGCGACCCATTGTCTCCATTCAAATCGGATATACAACATGTGATCGACCATTAAAAAAGCTAACTGTATACTTTTAATATTTTCTTTATTTATATCTAACAAGCTGGGCCCGACCTCAGCGTCGCCCGGCAGAAATGTAAAAGAATGGATTAGAGTGTAAACATCCGGGCGAACGCAAATAGCTCACATTTTGGAATTGTTGCAGGGTGAAATAAGGAAGAAAGGAATTTAGGAAAGAGGGAGACGCGGTTGTTGGCGTCTTCCTGCCTATCCTATGGTACCGGTATTTACTCCTAAGTTTCTTTTTGGATTTAACACCGGCGCTGTCTAAAATTAAAGAGGCCTACAGAGCCGTATTACATCAAATTCCCACCCTATCATCGTTGTTTAGAACTTTCTATTAATTTAGAGACGAAATAAAAATGGAAAAAGGAAAAATAGAAAAAAAAAGGAATAAGAAAATGCTTTCTGAGCACTACTGAAACACACAAATATAATTAAGGAGGTCTGCAGAGCAGTTCATGTTGGTTTGAAAGAAAAATGATGATATTCATAATAGGTATAGTACTAAATATTACAGTAATTTTTTTCAAATTACTACATGATAACGTTTAATATAAAAAATGCGAAAGTATGACAATATAAGAAAAATAAATAAATTGTATGGGACGACTGGGATCGAACTATAAACCTTTCGGTTTTGGAGCTACGCTGTTAACGTTGAGGCTACCAAGGCGAATAAAAAATGTAAGCCACATTAGGTCATCTAAACCAAGACAGTCGGTAGCTGACATGGATTAGAATTTACGATATTACGTCCAAATCTAGGGTCCATCATTCGCACGTTTTGGATCGTTTCAATTGAAATAAATCGATGTTTCTTTTCTAATTTTGGGATATTAGGCGTGTGAAAGGTGTAGGATTCAGGAAATGTCAACTTTATGGATCTATGATGGGTATCTTGGCGTATATGAACTTACATCGGAAGTCGAGTCGCTGAAAAAATTGTAGCCGCTATCTTAAATGTCGAAATACAGAAGCAACTATGTTCGTTAATTGCATTCTCTAAAAACTGGAATGAGTATACATGTATACGAATAGGTTGAAGTAACGTATTCCGATAATCAACAGAATTAGCGGGAGCGTCCATTAAATGTTTACGTAACGTTTTGTATTATGTAGTAAATTAATAGCAGACAAATTGTAAATATTAACGGACACTTAACAAAAAATAGACGTTGATAATTAGTTCCCGGTGACGACTGGGGAAGTGTCAGTACATAATGTTAGTTTTTGCTTCCACCTATATGGAGTATGTTTTGAAGAGAGTCGGGGATGGTGGGCCAAAAGTAATATTTAGTGTTAGCTGGAGAAAAATAATAACAAATTTACTAAAACACGATTGAGTGAATACGCGTAATGTGTTGGCGAGTTTAGTAGCCCGTGATGCATGCGATTAGTTTTCTTATTCTTCAAGAAGGTACAGGGAGAAATCGTCTCAATTTTATATATTATGTCACGCCGACGTTTTATTTTCAAGAATAAGCTGCAATTCTATTTACGACTTAGCAGATTTAACCAGATTTTCCTGGCTTTCAAATATGTTAGAACAACATCTCTATATATTCAACTAAAGCTAAGGATCTTACTTGCTTGTCACCGTGCACACTTCATATGTAAATGAATGTTTAAGATGACGAGGTTGAGAACAAATAATGTCACTAGAAAGACTAATCATAGGAGAAGTGTCGATAGAAATGGAATGATGTAAATAATACAGAGAAAAAGGGGAGAGATGAAAATAATGATAGAGAAGGAAAGGGTTGGAAATAGATATAGAGGTGGAAGTGAGGAAGAAAGGTAAGGGAGAGGGTCGACTGTGACACTGCAATGTTTTCTAATGTGCGATGCTGGAAAAGAAAGATGGTCAATTATGACATCACAATATATCGTAAAATAGGAGTTTTATTTTGAAGCGTAATTTATTAAACTAGCTGAATTGTTTTATAAGAAAAGAAAATCGATTCTAGTGGAATAAATATTTTACCGAAATCAAGTGCTCTGTTTGACGCAAAAAGTATGAAAACTAAAAATCAACCAGGTTAGATTAGTATCAGCAATTTAAATTGTGAACGCGGCCATCCTTAAATACATGCAATGCGTGTAAGCGAACTTTTATGGAAAAACAATATGGAATGATTGAGTATTTTTGAAGTAAATGGGAGTTTTATACGAATGACGGAATGAGTATTTTAAAGAAGACGATGCCTGTTTTAACAGGAGAGTAAGAGAAAACAGAATGAGTATGCTAGATAAATCAATGTGTATATAAACCATGCCGACGCGATATTTCTGGGTATACATGAACGGAATGAGGTAATAACGACTAGGCGTGTTTTAAACGAAACTGATGTCGAAGCCTTTTTTTCATAAACCGATCGAGCATGAAAGAACGGGATGGCGTTATAAGGATTAAAGATGATGTAGTCAACCCGAGAGAAGGCAAACGTATCGTGTTTTAAAGACGGATATCCGCTCTATACTGATAGAATACTATATATTTCTTTAACTTAAATGTATGCCAAAAACAATGGGGCCCGCGATTTTCGTATTTGGAGAAGGTATAACTGGTTTAGAATGACCAGAGGGAGAAAGACTTCTACAAATATAAATCTGTTAATCTTTTATTCTAGTGAGCTTAAATGCAAAAGAAATTAGCCAATACAAACTTGTGTATGTAAAAGAATGGTTTAGGTGTAAAATATAGAGTATCTTACGTATAACAATATGATTTAACTATGAAATAATAACGGTGCTATAAAAGCATGTATCCTATGCAAAAGTATTCAAGGTGTACGTTTGTGGCAGATATAGTAGATCTGATTCTGAAAGTGAAGATTCTTCTGACTTCCTGTATGTATGACTATCTTAAGAAAACATATCTAGCAGGAATAAGTATAAAAATCTATGAAATTTAACAAAACAAAAGTTATAGCTTATTTAAACACGTACCAATAATTAGCCAAAATCGATAGCGAAGATGTGTATATGAAGCTTTTGATGAGAAAGCTATATCGATCTACGTCACAGGGAAAGTGTCACTCGACTTTATATAGACTATTATTTTAATAGAAAAACAAACCGGGCTTAAATATAAGGAAGCTACTGATTCTAAATAGGTCAATGATTTTGCTAGAAGATCAACAATTCAGAAAGAGACACACATAGACCTATTTTCTTTACAAAAACACACACACAGAATTGTTGAATGCTTATTTCCGTATCTAAATATTCAAAATTATAATTAATGTCTTGAATTTTTTATAGCAGATTTATATATCTTATATATATATGATATTATTTTTACCTGCAATTTATAAAACATATTCTGTTCACTTAATAATTTTTATAGTTCACTAAACGCATGTATTAATGGTAACCTTTACATTTTTGTAGTTCACTAACTTAAGCTTTTCCTATATATATATATATATATATATATATATATATATATATATATGAGAGAGAGAGAGAGAGAGAAGAGCGCGGAGGAAGATAAACCAACGGTCATAAATCCCATTTCTTTAGCAAGTGACAATTTAAGCAGGCTCTATAAAATGGAAGGTCAGAACTCGAAAAGCATTTTGAAGAAACGTATAAGAACGACATGTTGACTCTAATAATGTGACTTGATCCGTGGCTCAAAGTGCATCAAATTGCCCTCAGTGTTTCAAATCAATATCGCCTTTCTGTTATGTTCATTACTAGACTTGTTGACGCAATCAAGCTGTTCTAAAATACGGCTACCTATGTATTGTGTAGCGGCCAACATATTCCAGCATAATCTAAATCGAGTTCAAAAGACTGGATTCCAATCACCTGTTAACAATATCCATATTGAGTCCATCACAAACGAGTTGCGTTGGTTCATACTCTCATTAGCAACACACATTAGTAAACAAATAAAAACAGGGTAAAAATCATTCTAGCATTTATAAATAGAAAGGTCATGAATCACGACGGAGACCTTGACAAGAGGATTTATAAGCAGAAACCGTTTTATGTGTCAGAAATGTTATATCCGCCGGAATAGGAACCAAAGTTCGAATTTGTATTATAATTGGTTGGCAAATAAGTTTCCGCCGTTGTTTAATTTAAATTTTAAAGTATTAATAAAAATAACAACTATTCAGTCAATAATGTATGCCGCTTACAATTTTTACAACAACGTTCAACAAGATTTTCTAATAACTCTATGGTAGAAATTAAAAAATAAAATAAAAGATCCAAGTGGTCCTCGATGGCTGTTCATCCATGCAACATGACATAAATGTTGGCGTACCCCAGGGATCCATACTTGGGACTCTACTGTTCCTGATTTTCATAAACGACCTTCCTGATGACATTGAGTCTGAGATGGGTATATTTGCTGACGACAGCACGCTCCACTCTCCTCATGTGGGCAAAACGGACGCGATCTTATCCGAGGCAATGGTTGAATCCTTAAAAAGTAAACCTTAGTCTGTAGTGGAATGGGGTCATACATGGATGGTTACTTTTAATGCCACAAAGACAAAGCTGCTTTCCTTCAATAACTACAAGAAACTTCTTCAACCACCGATTACTATGACAAATAACACCCTACCTGAGAGTCCAATGTTCAAACTCCTCAGCCTAACATTCACAGGTAACATGAGTTGGAACAAATACATTGAAGACATTGTCAAAGCTGCTGCAAAGAACGTGGGCTCCCTCTATCTACCGTGCTAGTAAACATCTCACACTTGACATTATCTTATATCTCTACAAAGCCACTATCCGCCCATGCATGGAGTATTGTATTCACATATGGCTGGTGCCTAATCCACTAGTCTCTCCCTCTTAGACAACGTCCTAAAAGAGTCGCCAACTTAATAGGTCCCTCACTATCCATCAAGCTCCAGCTCCTGTCCCAACGCCGCAATGTTGCATCCTTGTGCTAGTTTTACAAGTACTTGCTCCGATGAATTTGCTGCTCTAGTGCCCCCTCCACATAAATACACTCGACCAACCTGACAATCAGCTAAGTCCTATCCATTCACTGTCGAGATCTCCATATGCCGGAGAGCCTTCTACTCTAATAGCTCATTTCCTAGTGCTGCCGGCCTCTGGAACTCCCTTACTGCTTGCTGTTTCCTCGACTGTACCGACATGCAGAAGTTTAGAAGTCACTGAACAGCTTCCAACTTAAGATTACCCCCAAACCTTACACCCTAATTCTCAGTAGCCCCTTACATCTACAGCCTGCCTTGTTTGGGGTGAAAAATAATAAATAAATAAAAGAGAAAGTGCGGTATTGAATGATCAGAAAATAAACAGAAATTAACTCAAATCAACTAAAAAAGAGATTATAAAATAGGTTTAGTTAAAAGCACACCCCTGTTTGTTGTCTTCTATTTCGATGGATGAGCGCGGTTGATATCCAGTGCGCAGAAGCCTATCGAAAAAGTAATTTTGTTGTTGTACTTATTAATGTTTTTCTAGGGCTGGGCAGACGGTTGAATAACCCCTTGTAGTCCTGGTTCAGGGGTCAACCTGTCAGTTGATTTTTGTTCTTGTTTTTGGTTGCCTATCATGTCTGCCGTTTCGTAAATTATGTAATACGAATGTATGATTTTTTTCAATGTATATAATTATAATATATGGTTTGCTGTAATTGATGTAATATGAATGTATAATTGTATTTTATAATTTATGTTATAAATGACAAGTTGGACATGAGAGATGCGTGATATTATAGACTGTCCCCTCCGCCACAGGCAATACACCGAAAGAATGTTAGGGAAATGATTCACAAACAAAGAAGTGTTGAGGAAGTGAGATCAATGGAGGCCGAATCTATTGAACATCCTAGACTAGATGGGGTCCTTACCATTATGTGTTAGCTTTTGGGTGTCTGGAGGGCGATGGAGAGAGTAAGCTAAAAAAATGCGGATGTGAACATTTTCGGGGGTGGACTGGGAAAGAGACCAGATATTTAGGTATTCCTGTCAAAAGTTAATTGATTGTGGAGATAGAGCAGACGTCAGGCAGTTAGAGTTTGTCAGAGATTTAGATCGGGTCGAGCAGACGATGAGATGACCTGACGAGTAGATGACCTCAGACGAACGACAATGATGGCCCCGAGGGACCAATTATTTCAGTTAGGTCTTAGCTGATATACTGGAACTTAACTCAAACGTTAACGTCAGCGGCGGAGACCCAACGACACACACGCATGAACCACTTAACAAGAAGTCAAATACTCAAGGTATACATATGTTTGTACTTTTATCAAGTGAGTGTATGATTTTTGCTTTGAATTCAACTTGTAAACCAACTTGTAAACATTGGTGTGGTTAACATCGTAGCGGTGTTTTTCAGATAACATTCTGCAATTTCTAACTTCACTTTTTATTTAATCTATTAGTATAACCTTCTCTGGTAGATGATAGTAGATTATAGTAGAAAGGTAATAATAAGCGGAATTGTGAGTGGGAAAATAGGTGATGAAGACGTAAATAAACACGTATAAAGAAGGCAATATGTAAGAGCTGTGAAATGAGACAATGAGTAAACGATAAAAAAGACGAAAGTGTCTGCATTGGCCATAATAACCTTTGATGACGGTTGCCTTTCTTTCTGATGAAGATATGTTGGCTTACGTAATCGATTATAATTTAAATTTCTTTTCTTCAGGGGAACCGAAGTTGAATATCCGTATTTATATTATAGCAATATTTCAATGCGGGTGTGCGAAAATAATGTTTTTGAACGGTGTTTTCTACGTAAGCTAAATATTTGACGTTGAAGTGATCGGATACGGAATTCGACTCCTCCTTCACCTTACAAGGGTTGGAAGGAGGAAGATTCAATTAATAGTACTACATGCTGTAAATCACTGTAAGAAGTTCCGTAGAATTACAAGTAAAAATCCGTGGACTGATATTGCAAGTATCCAATTCAGCGGATCCGAGGCAAAGATTGTCTGTTAAAAGACGCTATGTGGCAAGGTTCATATCTGCCTTCAAATACCTGGCTTCCGGGAAGAGAGATGTTTCAAAAGTTGTCATATATCATCTTAAATATTCGGCTTTTGGTAGGAAACTCAGCCGACTAAAGAGAACAGAACTGGATCCACCGAAATCAGTTGGAATAACAGAAAATCTTCGCCTCGGATCCGCCGAATTAGATACTTACAATATCAGTCCACGGATTTTTACTTGTAATTCTACGGAACTATAAAACGGAGACACGAATCCCTACGGACCAAGTCAGATATTTTTGAACCCTCTGCCTTTTATTTGTAAAGCATTTTTTAAAACTTTCTCCAAATTTACAAACTTTTGCTATTTTGCTATCTGCACCATAGCGTCCCCTTTTGTCTTCGGCAATGGCTACTCAATACTGCTACCATTCTCCCTTTCTGCCATTTATTTCTTTATCCCCAGCCTTTCCTGTTATTTCTTCTTCAATTTTCAAAGTTAAATGGAACAGGTAATATTTATTTATTATAAATATCACATTACCGAATGTTATCCTCTGACGAGAAGAGTTTTATCTTAGAAAACCCATGGTTTAAGGATTAGTGTAACTCCTTTCATCTGAACTTTCGATGTAATAAAATGTGTATCAATTTTATGTCATTTTAGGCAATTTTGTATCTACATCTTTCTTTCTTTATATATATATATATATATATATATATATATATATATATATATATATTCATTACATTTCTAAAAAAACTGTTTACCTTTTTGCAGCCAGTAAACATTGCAAAGTACGTACATTTCGTTCTTCTCATCTACGATGTAAATTAGTATTCGTCGATTTATTTAAGTATATTTTTATAATGACGAATAATGTTCCTTTATTTAACTCACGAGAGTTAAAAGACTTCGGAATCAATTTCGAACACAGACAGGCGTAACATTTAAAATATCTTTTTATATACTTTCTCCGTCGCTAAAACTGTTACTTATAATGTAACACCTTTGCGTTCCTTCGGCATTTTAATAATAGATATTATACATGCGGCCCGTATCAAATAATCATAGTTTCGTCTTTTTGCACTCATACTTGCTTCAAACAATATTTAATGACAGACACATCGCATTTCTATCTTCATACGAAATTGGGATTTACGTGACAAAAATCGTAATTAATAAACACCTTTATTTGCGCAATGCATATCCAAATTGATTTAATTGTTTTATTATTACACAATATATATTTATCTTACGGGTCTAAACAAGAATTTACATTCGTTACACAATGGGCACTCTCAGTCGCATTTGACTCCCCACAAGGGCACAGTAAGACACAACGTAAGTACTTATTGTATCGAAAATCTACCAACATAAATAAACATTTCCGCATTCTACAAGTATTTGCTTTTAATGACCGACGAGAGAATAGCTAACAGATCGAACAAATATCCCAGCTATAAAGAAGTGCCCTTTTCCATAATCTATTTTGGTTCCATATGTGACCAATTTACGTTCCGTCTGCATTTTAATAATACATATTATACACGTGGCCAATATCAAACAATCATAGTTTAAATTGCCTCATACAGTATTTAGTGACCGACACCTCAGATTTGTTTTGCATTTCTAGCTCCATACAAAATTGGGATTTACGTGACTAAAATAGTACTTAATCAACACCTTAATTTGCGCAATTCAGATCAAAATTGATTTCATTATCTTCTTTTTATTATTGCGCAATACATATTCATCAAACTTGCCTAAAATATAATTTACTTACAAATATCCCGGCCCGAAATAAGTAACCTTTTTCTATAACTGGTCAGTGAATGAGATATGCTTCTACACGGTGGCAATTTTTATTTCTGTTAAACTCAGAAGTAATCCTTTTCGTAGGTAAATAGATTTACCACAATTCTAAAGCGACATTTATTCTAAACATTTAAATTGTCTGATGTGACCTATTTGCGTTCTGTCGGATGTTTACAAATTTTAATCCATTCTTTTAGATTTCACCCGGGCAACATCGGGCGACGGGTCCTGATAGTATTTATATAAAGTAATTCCTGATCTGGTAGGTGTCTATTTCCTATCAATTCATTCCAATCTCTTCTATGTGTATCTGAGTTTTTTATCTATTGATCTATCGTAAATCACAGTTTTATTTGTTTCTAGTGGAGTTTATTTTTGCTTTTTCAAATTGGATATTAATGGATATATGTGTATATGTATATATGTTTGTCCATGTTTCAGTTTAGTGTGTATTATCGTATTTGGTGATGAGTGCACAATTTCCACATGTTACAGTAGACTGATTACTAGTTGTTTTTATGTTACTGTTGTCTTTTGTATCTTTTTTAATACTGTAGCGTTTATTTTTCTCTTTTTCTTTACATTATATTATGACGAATAAATCAATTAGGGAGTTGCGCGGAAGGGTTCACCTTGTAGGTATGTCCCCTCTCCCGCTAACATTTGTATATTTTTTGTATTTGAAAATTATTAAATCAAAACGTTTTATTATGGTTATCACACTAGAAGTTTTCATACAGGTCACTATCAGTGATTATTCGGACAATAACCAGTAGTGTTCCTGGGGTTTGAGTGACAACACGTTACCCCAAATTTCCAGCACTATTCACCTCTTTTCAATAACCAATTCAGATCATTTTGCATCATCGTAACAGCCCTTTATCATTGATTTATCTCGAGCGACGACTATTGGTTTGCTCTGCAATTTCAGTTGCACTTAGACTCTCCAATGTTCCAGTACTTTCCCCACTCTTCCAGCGGAAGTCTGGTTGCTTCTCTACCTACTCGTTTTTTTTCATACTCCTTGACCCGTCACGACAGTCGTTTGTGGTGCAAGCCAAGGCTGATGTCATCGTATGCATGTGTGTATGACTGAATCTTATTTTTATCATT
>OY744545.1:23884457-23921957 GCA_963556195.1 Sepiola atlantica | reverse complement strand
CGATCGTAGTTTATATTAGACCCTGTTAGACAACTGACAACAAAGCTGAGAATAGCCGGGGGTTAACGCCTTCTTGGCGTGAAACCAAGTGTTACTGATTTTTTGTACAAATAATAATTAAACATTACACTCTTTATTTTGATTTTCTCAATTAATTGAGCACTCTGCTGCGAGTTTTTTATGCTATCTTAGAAAAGAAGTATATGTATATATATATACATATAAAAATGCATATTACGTATAAACTTCTAGTAGATAACACAAAAATCATCGCACAAAATACCAATACACTTAAACTCCACATACTCGAAGCACTATACATTAAAACAGAAAAACCAGCTATTAACAAGATTTATTATACTATTAGTACTAATATACTCAAATGCCTATAAATATAAATTTAAATTAAACACAGTTCTTTTATTTTTCCCGCCTAAATAGAATATATATTCACTCCTAGGTCTATGCCTGGTTAACATTACTCCACTGACGATGGACCTGGAAGGGTTTGAAAGCGCTTTGGGAAGCTTTGGCAATTTTATCAGCCAGTTTCCGTCTGAAACTAAGAACCTAATCAGAAAAACGGAAAGGATCATAGAAAAAATATCCAGACACAAGATGTCCGTTATTTTTAATGATACTTATATATATATATATATATATATATATATATATATATATATATATATATATATATATAGAAGCAATCTGGAAGCAGTCCAAATACGTGAAATTGAAGGGGCCGGCAAAGTTAATCATTAACATTGAATATGGACACATTTCGCGACTGGATAACTTTGCCGGCCCCTTCAATTTCACGTATTTGGACTGCTGTTTGTATCTTGGAGTAATGTCCTTCCTGATTATGCTTCTCAACTTGTATGACCTGGATGGACTGTATGGATTCAACAAAAGTATGTTTTTGGATTGATATGTTTGATGTTATGTATTTTTGTATATTTGTGTATATAATTTTATATATTTTCAAAGCGTAATTTTATTGCCTGTAGTAGTATAACTGCGGTAATGGTCATCTGAAGAGAAGAATTATCTTTGAAAACTCATGAGCTAAGGACTTAAGGATGCTTTGCATGAACTTTGAATTCTAATAAAATTTGATTGACACCTTATTTTATTACTTCATTTTATATTATAATATATATATATATATGTATATATTTTTAATGATACTTGTATAAAAGAAAAGATGCTGCCAAGATACACATTTTTCCCCAAAAGATGAAACCTGCGCCAAACATCGAATAAACTTGACGTATTCTAACACGTCTTTTGCAACTTGGCGTGCTTTTCTACCGTGATTCGAGCTCTCGGGGTTAATACCATCACAATGAGGAAGAAGAAGAAGAAAAGAAAGAAACACTAATGATAATCCTGCCTGACAAAGTGGTTTAAAAACGAAAGCTACCCCAAAAAATGATTTTATGATTTAAATTGTATAAATAATATATATAAATATATATATATATATATATATATATATATTTATTTTGGTACAGAAAACTGAGTACAACATTCGTACCGTCGGTTTCAAGCTCGGAAAGTCTTAGCCATCCGGCTCACTTCAGCTTCTGCTGTACTCTCTCTCTATATATATATATAATACATCAGGTCGTTTTAATTTTATTCGAATTGGATTTACTGGAGCTTTTATTTAACCAGGAAGTTATGATTTACACTATTCTGATCACCTCATAAGAACTGTGATTATAATTATTCAAAACCAAGTAAGTTTTCTGAACTTTTCATATGTTTTGTTTTTTTTATCGTGTTATTAATTTGCATACACCTTGGATACATTTTTCACTGTCATTTACTACATCGATTGCAAACGGGTTTTCCGCTTGGAAAACTTTTTCGTTTTTTGGACTACCATTCACCACCTGGATCACTTTTCAATCCACATGGTGGATGTCTTTCCTGAATATGTTTTAAACTTTGATGAACTGTATAGCTTTAACAAAAAACTATGTTTTGGGCTGATATATTTGATGTTTTATATACATTTATGTATTTTTATATATATTTTTATATATTTTCAAAGTTTAATTTCATTATCTGCAGTAATGTCATTGCAGTAATGGTCCTCTGAGGAGAAGGATTTTCTTTGAAAACTCATGAGTTAAGGACTTTAAGGTACTTTGCCTGAACATTGAATTCTAATAAAATTTGATTCGCACCTTATTTTATTACTTCATTTTATAATATGCCATATATATATATATATATATATATATATATATATATATTATATTAATAAGTTCCAATGCCCTCTGGTAAGATGAAACTTTTATAATAATAATAATAATAATAATAATAATAATAATAATAATAATAATGATAATAATAATAGCTATATCTATTTTACTATGACTACCCTTTTCATACATGATTTAAGACAAATTTAAGTTAATAACACAAAAATATAACAAAAATATAGTAATTTAATTTGTGTGAACTAAAAAAATACTATCTCCATTAAAACCAAGAAACCTACAAAAAATAACGTTTTAAACCAGTAACAACAGTTTGAAATGATTAACGCAAATACAATTTATCCTGTGATGCTAATTCTGGCGTCTCGGAATTTAAATTCTAAACGTTCTTTTGGAACTGCACCGGTTTGTTCTTTTGATGTCTAACGACTTCATATCTAGTGTTCTCGGCTGCTTTTTAAAATTCTCTTTTCTTCTCCAGCTTTTATGTTCATTTGTTTCTTGTAACCTGAAGATGATTCGACAAATACTCAAAAGTGCTAGTATACTTATGGAACATTCATTATATTTTTTGATTTGACACAAAAAAGAATATTAGAACAGTTATTATCAAGCAAGAATTATGTTATGTTAAACAATGTTTGCTTTAATAAATTTATATACTTGTGATCACTCTATTTATGCAAATGTCGTAGGTTTCCACGCGACAAAGGATTTTATCAACAGATCTGGGGACGGAGTCTGGGGAGGAATACATTTATTTTATTGCGATAGCATCATTGCGTATTGAACGTGGAGAAAGTTAACGAAGCCAAACTTTAAACTCCGTGAATTGATTCTATACTTATAAACTTTTACGCTCTCGCCCATTATGTGTAGGACACAGTGGAAACGTGTAAGAGAATTTTGGAGGGGAAAATGAAACCCCCCAAAAAGGGACAGGGAGAAGAGATTTAGAAAAAGAAATGTGTGAAAGAAAGTGGCAAATAAAAAGCTATGCGAGGGAAAGGGAGTAAAGGAGAGTGCGCAAGTGAAATAGAAATAGAAATAGAGGCCGAGGAAGAAAAAGAAGAGAAAATGAGAAAGCGATGGGTCGAGTGTGAGGAATAGAGATACAAGGGAAACGATAGAGAGTTAATGATAGAGATTGAAAGAAGGAAAGTATGAGATAGAAAGAGTGACTAAGGGAAAAAAGAGACCGAGGGGAAGAGAATGAGAAAGAGAGAGAGAGACAAAAAGGTTGTGAAAGAAAAATTAAAGGGAGAGAGAAAGGAAAATAGATTATAGAGAGTAGAAGCTAATAATAAGTTGAAAAGGAAGAAGAGGGTTAGGGTTAGGAATGAGAAAGTGATGAATAAAAATAGAATGAGATGAAGGTAGAAAGAGAGAAAGAGAATGAGAGATAGAATGGGAAAGAAAGTGACAAAAAGATAAAAGTGTCACAGAGAAAACGAGAAAATGAATTATAAAGAATGATAGAAAGAGAGAGACAATAAAACGGAAATATGAACAAAAAACAGAGATAGAATGAGAACGAGAGATATAAAAAGGAAGCGATAGAAAATATGGAAGCCCACATTTGTCTCCAATTATTAGACTTTATTATTCGATCTCTGTGTAACGACTACAGTAGGATTGGCTAGGTGTAAAGTGTAGTATCTGTTCTCATACAACACTTCATTTTTCTGTTCTCGGTTAGTGAAGCAGACTGCGTCAGTTTTTATTTTCATTACAATCTAGGGTACCACTATTGGGGAAAACTAGAGTTTCCCTTGATTAGAAACCGTCAGTATCATTGTCGTCGATGCTCCTACCCTTAACCCTGACGATCAAAATGAAGACGTTTTCTACAACCACTTGCATGCTATTGTTGACCGCGTACCCTCGAGTGATCTGCTAATTATTGCAGGTGATTTTGCATGCGTCACACTTGCTAGAATGTAGTATAAAACCTGGAGGGGTCCAAAATGGACTATTTTCCATTAGTTTTGGTACAAAAGAAAAAAGATTAACAATATAACATCTGATGGAGAGAGAGTGTAGAGACGAAGAAAGGATGGGGCCAATCCAATTACATATACTCATAAAAGGCCCTGGGGTGTATATTTCAACTAGTTCTTTAATATAAGGGTTTACATTATTGCAACTAATGCGCTTCGTGTGCCACGGGTCGTGATAAAAACTGAAGCAGGCTCGAAATAAGCAAAGGAACCGATGAGTTTAGTGAGCCAATACATTCGTTCCGCTTGATCAGCCACCAAACAATGATTGGTTCTGATTGACAAGTCGAAACATGTATTAACGCTGTTCATGTCGAAACGAGCAAGACTCGCGCTGAAGCTTCCAAGCATTGATTTTTGCTTTGCGCTGGAAACAACTTATCTCATCACTAATGATGTCTTTGAAGTTATAACATTGAAAATGTTTCAGCATTTCCGCGATGTTGTTGGCCCAAAAATGTGGATGCGATCAACCCGATCGTATTTGGTTATCCAAGTTCTACACTCTCATATTTACTACATATAGATATACGAGTGTACAGCCTTCGTCAAAAATAACGGGAAAACATTAAGTTTCGCCGTATCATAACGCATTAGCGTTGGTAGACGTGGCTAGTGTTTCGCGTTAAGATTTGAAACCCGGCTTTTGTTCATTCGTCAACACATTTTACATATACGTTATTATTCTCACAACGCAAGTAAGGGAAAATTTAATGCCTTATATATGTCTACATTTGCATTACCGGCTGCCGGAGTGCTCGATTCTTTTAGGAAAATCTATATAATGCAATATATTTGATTTCGGTAGAATATCCTGATGACATTGAATTATATATATATGTATATATATATATATATATATATATATATATATATATATATAACTGAAGTTTTGCCTCTTGATTTCATACAAATAAAGGCTTATTTAGTGGTGTATTATAGAAAAAGAAAAAATAATAAAACTGGTTTACAAATAAATTAAGGCAAACCTAAGAATGTGTTCCAACTGATTTCTAAGTGCTAGTTTTATGTATGATCTGCATTTCCATTCATCACTTCTATTATGAGATATAAACACACACCACAAATGTTGGATACTGTAATTGCGGACGAAGGTGAGATATCTTCCCTTCCACTGACCGATTCGCTTTCTCATCATCACACTCGTCATCAGACCAGAGCAAAATCGAAGCGTGGTACAACTTGTATCTGACAATCTATGCAACTTATATATTTTTAATAAATATTTTATTTATTATCCGAATATATATATATATATATATATATATATATATATATATATATATATATCGTTTCTCTAATATATATATATATATATATATATATATATATATATATATATATATATATACTGTTATGTTTTAATAATAATCATCAGTGTGGCTAGATAAGTCTATACTATTAGTCGGGGCGTTACCATTGACTTTATTCCAACGTCTTAATCCTATATATATATATATATATATATATATATATATATATATATATATATATATATATATATATATATATATATATAAATTTTAAATAAATAATATTAAATTATTTTTACCTACATACGCTAGCGTTTCGAACTTTAGCTCTCATCAGTGCAATCTAATGATAATCTTGGACGGTCGCACGGTTCGAACCCCTGCCACAGAGTCAACCTAGCAAGCGCTGTAACCATTAGGCCACGGGACATAACCACATTCAATAAGAGAATTTAAGTTCTATTAATGCGAAGGGCGGCAAATCAAGAAAGACTGACTAGAGATTCTACGAAGTTGTCGGAATATGCCTTATAGCTACGTGTCAGTCTATGTTTAACATATATAGGGTTCGCGCTCTGTGACCGTCTGAAATTATCATTTCCTACACTGATGAGAGCGATAGCTTGAAACGCCTGCGTGTCTAGGAAAAAATAATTCAATATTTATTTATAAATATTATTATAAAAGCCCATTTAAGAAATTTAAGTTGAACATTCTTGGAAGATATTCAAAACAGACTATCATTTAGCAACAATAATGTTCGTTGAACCCTTTAGATAGTCTACCGTTTACTGGCCGCTGTATTTAGGCAAAAATAGAACTTAATTCCCCCTGTATCGCGTGATAATTTCCGATTGCCTTGAGATAGAGCGAAAGTGTGCGGAGTTTTGGTTTACTCTGTTATCCGGGTTCGCGCTCTGTGACCGTCTGAAATGATTATTTCCTACACTGATGAGAGCGAAAGCTTGAGCGTGAACCCAAAGGATTTAAATATTTCGGACAGAAAATCAATACTGCCTGTCATCTGTGCTATAATATCTCTATATTGTATCAGTCTAATAATGGTAAAATTCAGTTCTGGCAATGATTTATATCCATGTTATGTTATAGAGATGTTAGTACCCATCTAATATAGGCTGCGTCTATTCAATCCACGCGTTTACCCATATGAAATTTGTCAAACTGAAAGACTGACAAATCAGTCGACAGACAACGCTTCTATAGACCATACGTGACAGAGCAAAACTATTCGGACATTTATATTCATCAAATGAAAATGAGCAAAAATTATTATGCTGTACATTTGGTTAACTTTTATTTACTTGCCTCCCGACGCATTGGCAGACGATACGTGAAAAGGTAGAACTATTTGGACATTTAAATTGATCTTATACTTTCAACCAACAAAAGCTATGGTAAAACAAAGTGGCACCCTCCTCTTTGTCTCGGTGTAATAATCAACGAGAATTGAGCCTACGATTGATCCTCGACTACGATTGACCTATTTTGTTTCACTAGTGATTGTAGGCCTAACACTCTTGAAAAGTAAGTTTAAAGATTCTTTTTTTGGGAAATTCTCTTGAACAACTGTAGGTTTTAACTCAATTATCAACACCCAAAATATTTCACTACAGTAAAACGAAGTAATCGAAGAAAGTCATTTTTTGGTGCACGTGATGGTCGATTGTGTCGAATATAAAAGGCAAATAGGTTTAATAAATTTCCATCAGCTGAAAACGTTCAACAAACGAAGCATCTGTTCTCTCAGATTGCAAAACCCATTAGTTTTTCTTAGTGAACATTTTCCAATTATATTCATCTTAGATGTGCATTCTCCCAAAAGCCATGGTAACACGATGTCTTAATCCATTATTTAGAGTTGTCCATTTGTAATTTGCAATAATGGACTTGCCAATATATTCAGCATCTGCTCTAAACATGGCTGCCAATATATATATATATATATATATATACTATTTAAATAATAAATATTTAAATATTATCTACATACGTATACGTTTCAGTCTTGCGAAGTCTTCAGTGTGGAGATAACTAGTCAAGCCAATATATATATATATATATATATATATATATATATATATATATATATATATATATATATATATATGAATAAGATTGAACAGGAAGAAAGTGGTAAAAGCGCTTGATTAATTAAAAGAACAACATATATTTATATACTGAACTACACTATTGGTATAAGTTCGCTATTGAGTGTTTGTGAAATCTCGAATTATTACTTCATGATAGCGAGTTTATGATATCAATTTAAAATGTCCGCCTAGAAATGAAAGCATGTGTAGTTTGATTAGTGAATATACTTATAAGGTAACATCACTTCTAGTGTTTTTTCTCTACTTTATGGATGACGAAAACCCTGAACACAGCACCTAACACTGATGATACGCTTACGTAGTAATGGCTGCATAAGTCTGTCAATATATACGACATTATATCCTTCATTATTTGAAGATAATTCCCACTCATAACTTCGACCTACATTGAGATGACCGGTGTTTGCCTGTCCTAAAACTGAAGCAGCCACAAACCAGTGTGAGTCAGCTACTTACTAAGTTCTCGCCACAAAATCAAGATGGACACAAAGCTCACCATATCAACTTGCTACCTGTAAACTTAGATTAAGACTGTATTCACCACAAACCATAAATATTGATCAACAATCTTGCAACCACATGATAATCTTGACAAACCTTTAAAACGTCTTCCTTTTCATCTAATAAATAAATGTCCAATAATGCTTTCCGTTTACGATGACAGTGGATGTAAAGAGAATGTTGCATTTGAACGTTCTAAGTAATGCTGGTAACAACCTCATAGAAACAAAACTTTGACTACGCCCTCACTTAACAGATTTTTCAACTATCATACAATCAAAACAGATTTTTCATGCGACTCAAAATTTTCATCAGTAAAAATATATCGTATAAAAAGCCTAGCTGTTTATGCTGCATGAAGAAAAACTGACCGCTTTAACAAGAAATGCAACATCAAATCGATTATATAAAAAGCAGAGATCAAATCACTCAATAGTAACACATCCGCCACAAATACATCTATTATTATACTAAAGGTGAGTCAATCAACGTTTACGTCTTTAATTCTTTTTCCATATATATCTAATCACATAAAATACATGCTAAAATATTCCTTAGTTTTGGAATCGGGCAATACTTGATACAAACATTCCATTGTAACTGTTCTAATGAGCTGCATTTTGCCATTAACTCAACAATTGACTTATCTCTAGTTTAGCGTCTATCAATCACTATCACATTCTCGCACCGTATGCTATTTAACCCCCGGTCTCATTTCATAAGGTATATATTATTTCTCCTGCGCTCTCTCTCTCTCCTCTCTCTCTCTTTCTCTCTCACTCACTTGCTCTCTCTCTCTCTCTCTGCCTACTAATAGTCAGAGATAATAAAAGAAATTAAAGAATAAAATAAATAGTAATTCCATTATAAACCAAGGGATATCTCATCACAAGTAGTAATATTATTTAATCATTGTTAGATAGTGAACAAGAAAAAGAGACAGGGGAGATAAAGCGAGCAGAAGGATACTAATTTTAGATTTTGTCTTTATTTTTACTATTATTTGCTTTTGTAAACTCACTTTTTCCTGGTTCAAACAATATAATCAGAGCGGAATGTGTGATGTAGTAATATATAGGCGTGGTACAAGGCCGTTTTAACAAATGCTCGACACATATTGCGCATTCTTCAGACACCCACAACATAGCACCGCATGAATATCGCTGATAATTGAATGGATAAATTTGGAGAAATCTGCCTCAGAAATGGAACAACTAAAATGTCACCTAAACGCCTTTACACAACAGAAAAAAACTTCCTACTTTACAAGAACTTCCATCTTTCCAATTTGCTCTTCAAATCTTGCTCGCCGAGAAAAGCATGCTTATTATGTTCATGCGATTCATCAACAATTTTAACAACCTCATTACACATCTGCTATAGAAGATGGCTTTCATGCAAACACATTCCGCTAAAGAGAGATCAGCCCGGTCGCCTCTGCAAAAACACAGAAACATTTTTAATATCCTAATCCATTATTTACAATTGTCCATTTGTAATTTTCAGTAATCGACTAGGCAATATATTGGGACAGGGTCAAATGTCATCTACTGGACAAACTTTAATACCCCTGAGGGTCTCATGTACTACTTAAGCTGTGTGAATCTGTGAGCCTGTTATCTTGATTGTTTGCTCAGTGCACGCTGCATGACGTCATGATTTGTGACGTCATCTGTTCAAACAGAGGTGCGAATAATCATGGGCAATGGATGACGCTATTAACGAATGACGCCATTAACGAATGACGCCATTAACGAATGACGCCATTAAAAAGAGAAATTTGGATAGCCGTGCACAGTGTACGCCGGTGTTTTCTTGGCCTTTTGGCCAGGATCAAAGTGTAGTATCTGTTCCGATGGATACTGCACCCCATACTGTTATTGTTTGGGCCTTCGGGCCTGGATTTACGCCGGTCAATGGGTCTGTCCTGTGCAGTTCTGGGAAGTAATGCTCCCAGGCTTTGCCTCCCCTCTTTGGGAGGATTAAGTTTAATGCTTAATGTCTGAGGCAACTCTGTCCAGGCAATTAAAAAAAACAGCACTCCTCCTCTGGAGTGCATTCCCACTTTCCGACCTTGTGTCACATTCGACTGTGTGGGACGAGTAAGTTTATTGCTTACTGTCTGAGGCGCCCTGCCCAGGCAATTTTTAAGAAGCCCTGAGTACTCTTCCTCTGGAGTGCAAATTCCCACTTTCCGACCTTGTGTCACATTCTACTTGTGGGAAGTAGATAAATAGGGTTTACGGAGATATCCTTTCCGAAGTGTCACATGTCGACCTCTAAACGAAACGTCTATTACACATACACATATATACATGTATGCTTGTTTGGTTGTTTTTTTACGACATCTAAAGCCTTTTCGAGCTATTTAATGCCGAATCTGGTCATTTTGGTAAAAGTTATTCTTCAAGTTCTTTATATGTTCAGGTATTTATACATAATGTTTATAGGTTTGGTTGTTTTATTTACAGCATATCAACCCTTTTCGTGTTATTTAATGCCGACTCCGGTCATTTCACACACACACACACACACAGAGACACACACACACATATATATATATATATATATATATATATATATATATATATATATATATATATATGAATATCATTATATATATATAGTGAGGTTTCCACGTATGCTTCGTTTGTATTATGCCTTTCCAATGGGAGAAATACAAAGAACAATATTTTTATAGTGCTTCTAAATGTTCAACCAACTGCCGTGCGGAGACTAATAAACAAGCCAGTTACTTACAGTTTCCTGTATTTTATTATTTTTATTTCTTTTTTCTAAAAAGTCGATATCACACATATGTGTGTACACATGAATCAGACGTAAATACCGCTCCATAAAAGCTATCTTTAACCTTACCTGGACAGACTTGAGATTCGGAAAGGTGTTAGAATTAAATGCACGTTCTTCTTAACAAATGTACAGATTTGAAACTCACCGATATTTGCAATATAATATATAATTGAGAAAAAAGGAGGTTCCTTTTAAAATAATCACTCTTCAATAAGGAAAAAGGCAAGATAGTAATACGTGCTTCTAAATGTTCAATCAAATACCGGGCAAAAACTAATAAACACGGCATGGAGTTTTCTGTGGGGTTTTTTTGTATACTTTTGTTTAAAGGTTTATATATATATATATATATATATATATATATATATATATATATATATATATATATATATATATATACTAGCAGGAAGACCCGACGTTGCTGGGAATTGAATGAGGATAATTACTATATACGTTTTCACCATATTACTTTTTTGTTTTTATTTGCTCTCAATATAGTCGGAATAAACTGAAATGTTGAAAAACTGTCTGAATTAATGTCTTATAGATATGGTATATATTTAATTAAAATCAGAAGTTTTCAACTGTTCTGTCCTCATGGTCTACTTAGAGGTGGAGACACGTAGATATTCGTTACAACTTCCATTGTCTTCTTCGGAGAATTTTGTACATATAATATAATTTCATAAAAATAGGATATATTTGAAATATTAAAGTATGTTCGTCCCCATAGCCTCTTTAGGGGTGACGTTAGAGATTCGGGAAAACTTTCATTGTCTTCCTCGGTAAATAATGCTCACACACACACACACACACACACACACACACACACACATATATATATATATATATATATATATATATATATATATATATTACATCATGCTGTGATTTCTTGTCAGTTTTAAAGAAAAGAATAGCTAACGTTTGTTGTTATGAGTATCAAAACATACTTGAACGAATTACAGGTGGTAAACAAAAAAAACTCACGTGGTCAGAGAATTGTTGTCATATGAAAACCGTACACCATTAAAGCCAAACTTGATGTTTACTGCATGAATTTGTACAAGTTTGTTTTTGAGTCTCCTAGAAACACGTGCTATTTTTGTTTGCTTCGAAACTAACAACAACATATTACAGTATAACATCACTTTGAGCTGTCAATTTATTCGTTTAGAGTTTTATTACAAATTTGTAAATAACCATTTAAAAGTTCGAATATGGAGCTTCATTTTGCTCTAGAATTTGATTCCCACACGAATCGATCTGAATCATAAAAAATAATTGTTATTTTATATTATCATATATATATATATATATACATATATTCATATATACATACATACATGCATGCATGCATGCATGCATACATACATACACATACGTATCGTTCATGCGATTAACTCTATAAAGTATACTTTTGCAAAAAAATATATTTATTCGTTATAACATACTACATCAAAACGGTTGTTTCATTGCGTTTGCAATTCTCAAGTGATTCTAATTCAAACAGATCATTCAATTACAAATTACGTCAAAAACAGTAATAAACGCATTCAACAACATTTATGAGGTGATGCATCTTTAATCAATGTAGAAACGGAGTTAATTTTCTATGGCGACTTTTAGTTTTCTCGCAAAGGAAAGATAATCAAAAACATATTGCACGCCCTTTCGACTGATCTATATACCTCCATTTATATAAAGTGTACGAAACTTCCTGGTGAATAAGACGTTAAAAAGTTCAGATGTTTTTTTTTTTACATCAGCATAGAAAGTAAATGTTGAATTCATAGACGCTATACAATTTTCTACAAGATTGTAATGTTCATCTATCAGATGACGTAGAGGGTGTACTGGGCTAGTATTGAATAGTTGCTTTATATTTATGATGAAAGTGGTGCAGTAGTTAGCTGTGCGGAATGTGGGCCCAGTTCGAGTTCTATTGGTGATGTGTATTACTTACACCAATACCCTTTAAAAACTATGTATGAATCTGTCACCCCTCACGATACTTTTTTTTTTACTAATGGGTCACCGCTTATCAAGGTCCGTGGGCACTCGAGGATCAGGGTTAAAGAGATTGTCAGTTGGGCGATGCTCGCCAACACGATAGGATTGGAATTTGCAGAAGATGAAGATGTGGAATTTACAGAAGATTATTTAAGAGCAAGAAGATGCTCAACAAGTATTTGTTTATATTAGACTTGTAGACGATCATGCAGTTGGTGGGGAAAAGCCTCTTGCTTTACTATCTCAACGCAATGACTCCGCGAAAGAACACCTGCGACCTGACCAGTCCGCATTTACCTGGTTAAGAAAGTGGATCCACTTCAAACAAATGCATTAATATTAACGGACATCGTCTGATAATATCGAACTGTCATTATCGTGAACACAACTAAAAATATGGGATTGGCTTTATACGTGCAGATAAAGTAAGCGCAGCTATTTCTGATTTGAAAAGAAAGTTTCATTTTATTGTCCGAGTTATATTTAGCGTGACAGCTCTGAGCATTGAATAGAAACAATCCTTTCACACCGTAGACACTCATTCGATGGACGCCATTAACACGAGTCGTTCTTCCGCATCGGCCTAGGCTAATTGATGGAACATTTATACAGCGTCCGCGGCGTCGCCTTCACGTTCACTGCTGACATGTCCACCACATGTAATAATGAACAATCGAGCGCAATCCTATTGCTGAAGATAATCAATGACAGAGACAATATCATTCTTCGGTAACTTTCGAAATGATGGATACAGATTGGCTTGACGACAAACGAACATCAGTACTCACCAGTCACATGAGGCTATTAGAAAAAGGACAAAAAGACAGCGGCTGTGAAAAACAGGCACAAGTTCCCCATACACATTAAACACTATTACATCAAAAAGAACATGAAAATTAAAGGGAAATAAATACACAAATAAAATCACAAAATAAACACTCACACACACACACACACACACACACACACACCTCACACAGAAGAAAGGTACGCCAATAAGAAATAAATAGGTTGATAACATTTAATGACTTGATGGCTATTCCACATAAAACCCTGATAATTCTTCTATCACTAGCAGAAAAACAACTGCCTGGAGAAAATAAATGTAAAGAAATTTTAAACGTTCGCAGTTCTCAATTTTATATATATATATATATAATATATATATATATATATATATATATATGTATATATATATATATTATATATATATATATATATGTATATATATATTATATATATATATAATATATATATATATATATTATATATATATGTATATATATATATATATATGTATATATATATTATATATATATATATGTATATATATATATTATATATATATAATATATATATATATATTATATATATGTATATATATATTTATATATATATTTAAATGTATATATATTTATATATTTATATATATGTATATATATATATATATGTATATATATATATATATATGATCGTAATGAAAGGTATAAAAAGATTAACAAAACATGTTTTTTTCAGTTGCAATTAAAAAAACAGATCGCAACTTGTAAACCAAATCGGTCCCTCTAAAGAAATTTGTGTTAAAATGTTCCTTCTTTAGAGGGATCAATTTGGTTTTACACAAGTCGTGATCCATTTCTAAATTGCAAGTGAATTAGAAAATTGACATACACCTGTCGTTCTATCAGACTTTCTTGATGTTTACGCTCGACCCTTTAAGCATAAAAATAATTGTATTTCTCACATGACAACCTTCCATGGCCAAGAAGATAGAGCGAAGGCTTACAGATTAAAAGTGTCTCTGTGAACCGGGTTCGCACCCCGTGACCGTTTGAGATTGTAATTTCCCCGCACTGATGAGGCCCGAAAGCTCGAAACGACGTTCTATGTACGTAAAATATAATTTAATATTATTATAAACCTCTTTAAGAAAATTAAATTCAAGCACTGTGGGAGAGATTCAAAATAGACATTCACCTAAGATTCAGTTCGATAATCCGACTCTGTCGTTGAGTTCTATCATATGTTTACGTTCGCCGCATTCAGCGTAAATATAAGTTAATTTCTTCGTATCACGTGACAATCTCATATACAGATTACAGATTCAAGAGTCAAAAGCTTGAATCGACATCGTATGTAGGTAAAATATTAAATATAATTTAACATTTTATATATATATATCATTATTCATTTGTATACGTACTTAAAATAAAAACAATTACATAAAATACATTAAATATTTAAGTGATAAAAACCGTACATATTTCCATGTAAGGCGTCATACTCCGGAGGTAAAACGCCAAACTATTGATATCAACATCGAAGGTTCGATCCTTGTCCAACTTAACCATGCTGATAACGCCTGTAAACCAGGAACACGTGTCCATGGATTACTTTTATGTACGTATAAAATTGATTCAAAAAATATTTATTAACGAAAAATACGTCCTATAAAGTTACGGGCGAATAATGATGCAATGTTCTGCATTAATCTGTATCACTTAGGAAGTAAACAATTATAATTGAAGCGTTGCAGAATAACACACGCTACAATCACCAATAAAAACAATTACATAAAATACATTAAATTTTTAGGTGATGAAAGCCGTGCATATTTCTAGGCAAGGCGTCATAGTTCGGAGGTAAAACGCTAGACTATTGACATTAACATGGAAGGTCCGATCCTTGTTCAAGTTAGCCAGCTCCTTTCAACCTGCTTTTCCGCTCTACACTGCAAAGAAATGTTATTCTCGCCAACGCATCAAATTCTACCGCCTTTTATTTTCTCTTTCATTTTCTTCCTCTCACCCCTGACCTTCTGTGTTCTACCTCCTTACTATTCATGTCTATCGCATTTCTGTAAAGAATAATAACAGTTCTTCACTCATTGATGATGAAGTAATTTTGTTATAAATACAAACTATAAACAATCGTCATCACATGACTTGATTTCATTAGTACTGTTTTATGTTTCCGATTATTTAACTTCTCATACATTTTGTGCGATTTAACTAAACATTTTTCAATACATGGAAAAATATTTAGTTTAATCACACAAAATATATACATATATTTATATATATATATATATATATATATATATATATATATATATATATATATTTATATTTTTATATATAACTGTTTTATTAACACAAAAGTTTAAATTATAGCTCAATATTGTCGAACTAGAGCTCTTAATTACATTTAATATAATATAAACTATAAACGCAGAGGACAAATTATTATAAATTCAACAAATACAATTTTATTTGCATACAATTGTTTCTGCTGTCCTAAATCACATACATGTTCGTTATATACAAAATATACACAAAATCAACGATTTCTTGAGAAAGCTTCATCAATGCCAAAAGTTTACCCATCGGGATAAAAAAAACTTAAGTGCGTTCAGTATTTATTAATTTTTAACATTTTTGTTCTAATATATTTTCCGTTTGTTGACCATATCATTTAAAGAAAAGATCTTGTTTGCCATTTGCATTTTCAAACTGTGGTATGTCCGTACCTTGTGTGATTTACATATATATATATATATATATATCGTCGATTTAATATAGTGTGGATTTTATCTAAATACATGTGTTTTGAGCCAAAATTTCGATCTAAAAGAATGTTTTTTTCATATTATTTTGATTTTTCTGGTCAATCATTGTCCTAAAAGATTCAATATATACTTGAAAACCTTGATGGTCTGTGAAATTGAAGAAATGGCCGTTATTTGCTGAAAAAATAAGATGTCGTTAGAATCAGCTTTTCTATTGTCTATTTATAAATGATCTGGAATCATAATTAATATATATTGAGCTTACACATTGAACATTTTACTACAAATAATAATTGTATACATTATCATATACGTAATTGTTGATGGGTTTCATATGCATTTAAATAAAGTTTCAGAAAGAAGATTCATTTAAATAAGGTTTATATTTATCCAATATTGGTAGAAAAATAATCAGTACTTATTCAGGCATATATGCTTCTCATCAGAAGGTTACATGAAGAAAAAATAACACATACCCAGATATAGTCAAACAGAGAATAAGCAATTGAAAATGTTATTTGTGGTAAGCAGTTCCAGAAGAAAATTCGGTCATTAGAATGTTCCATGTAAAGCATACATTTCTAGTCGAACCAGCATCTTATCAGGTTCAACAAAATGGCCGTACTTTTTATTAGAGAGTTTCATAATTAATGGAGATAATTTAAATTCACGAAATATTAGTTTCATTTTATTAAATTTAATTAATTTGTTAGTCTGATATATAGAAAATTTTGTGGTCTAAAAGAAAAAATCTATGTTTTTGCCAGAATTCTAATTTTAATATATAATTTTTATATATCATTATAGTTAATTATCCAAAGGTAAACTGGTAATTAAGGTTATATTACTCAGTTCTTAAGCAATGCCTAATTTGGCTTCATAGTTTCTGTCATTTAGCCTAAGATTGGTATACCCTCTTTGGGATGTCTCATCAACAATTTTAATCTTGCAGTTTAAAACGCCTAATTTGATACTAGTTTGTCAATTGACTAAAATGATCACGTTTCAAGGTAAATGCATTACACAGGAATTCAACGTCACAGTCCTAGATGTGACTAACCTCGCACAAATGTTGGTGGCCCTTGAATTATTTAACATTTGCAATTGCAAGTAAAATTCTTAAATAGTATATTCAATTCTGTGTTTTATTTGGATTATTCAGACTACTGTTTCATCTTTGATGTTATTCTCACAACGTTTCGGCTGATGTAACCTTCACATCTCCTTCAGATGCATCTTGTCGAACTCGGATCTTTATGTCGAACTTTCGAATTTGTACGGAAGTTTGAACGGAGCTTTTTATTTAATATACGGAGGTAGATTGATCGCGTTCCATCAGGATAGAAGTCTTACGTAATGCGTAATTGTCGTCTTAGTATCGCTTGCACTGAAGATTGAACCTTCAACCCCGAAGAAAACTGTCAGTGAGAACTGATTATTACTTAGCACTTATATCCGTTATGTTATAGGTCCTTGCATATGAAGAAGATCGAAACGTAATCCAGATGAAAACAGTAGTCCGAATAATACAAATTATCAATCCTCATCTAGTAAATTCCGAAACATAATATTATTGCATTCTAATTTCCCATTCAAAACGACAAAAAACATAACACTTTCAGAAATATTCTATCAATGGTGATATATGAGAAAATAGTCATTAAACTTTTACTCCCGTTTGCTCGCATGTTTTTTAGCATATCAACTTTTTTTTTTGGGGGGGGGGGTTATGTAATACTGAAACACAATACACCTTGGAAACGGTCTATTGCTTGCTATGATATGTTTGTTTTACGGCATATCAACTTTTGGCGGAGTTTTATTCCGAGACGCAATAATTAGTGAATACAATTTATAGATTAGTTTGGTTTGTCTGTTTTACGGCATATCAACTTTTTTTATGTTGTTTAATGGCAAACTATTATACATGATACATTGTATATAATTAAGTGAACCCAAGTTTCTATTTACCCGCATGTAGGTTAACATCGTAGTTGTATAATTTTACCAAGCTATTAGTGCGTAAATGGCAACTCTGGATTCGACGGGATTTATACTTGAGATAACAGATTCCATACGCCGTGACAATATCATTCATGTAACCCTTTCCCTGCCATATCTGTATTACAAAACCGACTCCGCAATCTAGTGGGGGGGTTATCTTTTCTTTTCCCTACAGCGCTTTTCACACAGAAGAGATGGTGCTAATATCTCTCCACTATATCGTTATGTTCATGGCAGATGCTTGATTGAGCTCCAGCACCTGTAAAAAATTCACAGCGAAAACTCGACTAGCTACAACCACAACAAAAACACTTTGCTTTCTCATTCTTTCTCTCTTTGTTTCTCTATGCACCAAAAACGAAACGGAACTTCCATGAACAAAGTTTGTTTCATAGAACATCTCGTGTGTTGTACAAAATACGATGAGGCTGCTTTCCGACTGATTACCAAATGGTCCTATACAAATTTAACCTAAACAAATACGTGCTGAACCGTCAACTTGGATAATCAAGTTCTATTAAGTAATCTTCTGTCTATTCTCGCCATTGTTTCCAATGCTTTCGTAGTGGCATTTATCGTCAAGCTGACAATCTCTTTAACCCTTATCCTCGAGTGGCTCCTGGACTTTGATCAGTAAATATAAAAAACGTAAGGTCTGTTAATGTGTTTAACCTTATAATGTATTTCATGTAGGTATATTTAGAATGACTATTTACTGATGCAATGTCACAATATGTGCAACTATGTTTATTCATGAATAGCGTGTTGTTGGAGATGCTCGAATATATTGATCATAAATTTAATGTAGATTGCGTTCTTTAGCAACTTCCTATTTAGTATATCTAAAAGCGTTTTGCAATTCCAGCTTGTTAGTACATGAAAGCCGTTGATTGGTTCTGCTTGTGTGCAGCCACCTCCAGACGGTAAAGAAAATCTAATGTCACCTGAAATCGAATATATAAAGTACAGTTAGTCTCTTGATTTTATCATCGATTTCAGCTTTTTTCATAGAAAAGCATTCGATTTGATTCTGGTTTGTCAGTATCTTCGTAATAACAATAAAATGTAATTCGATTTAATTTCTTTCCAGAAAATATATTAACCAGGTTGGAATTATTTTCGTATGGGCGCCATTTTAAAAGGAGGTGTTACTCTGTATTGATCAATGCGACGGCTCTTGTTAACGTGAAGACTCAACAGGTCTCGTTGCAGTATAACTGTGTATTAAACGAGTTCGTCAGAATTATACGGAACTGGATGAAGCCTGAATCAACTAATTTTATCCAGAATTATTTTAGCGATAAAAACGAAAAATAAACATCGAGGCATACCTGGGGCAGGTGGCAATTGGGAAGTATCTACGCACCTCCCCGGCTGGCGTAATAATTATCCGAAGAGAGTATCTAGTACAGAACTGCGGTTAACACAGTTATGATTTTAATGGGGAAATAAAAATCAGTAGATATGAAGATCTTAAATCTAGCAAGGAAAAGAAGGTATTAGTATTAGAGCAAAATGATTCATTACAGGCCACTAGAGCCTCATAGCAGTAAAGGGGAGGTGTGCAAATAAAATCGGAAGGCCCTAAACGGTTCACATTCTTTACTGCGGGCCTCTATATACTAATATATGATATATTTATGAAGTAGAAATGCTCGGTGAAAATGATAATGGCAGTACTTTACTATCAACTCGGTTTCTGGTGAGTTTCAATAAACTGTCAAGTAATTTACCTCGACAATAATAGTTTTCTATAAAACTCATACATCGCCACAATATAACGAAACAAAATATGAATTTCCTGAACGCAAAATCCCTGGAAACTCGCTCCATGTGAGTATTACGATATGCGCCATTTTACTAATCTGACACTGGACATAGTTTTTTTATGTGATCTGCTAGAAACATCAATGACTCAAGTATTTTAGCTGGAGCCAGTTCTCGCCAAGATAGGTCGTATGTTTCATTTTCATTAAATATATATATATATATATATATATTTTTTTCCATTTTGCTTATTTGTTAGTTTATTTCATGTTTGTTTTATCTATAAGCACGCATGCTATTGTAGCTTTACTGAGGCTTCAATACGGTCTATATGAGTCGATAAAGATCACGATGTTCTCATTACACTTCCTTGTTGAACAGGCAAACGCTGTTTAGTCGTCATTGGCAACACTTACACAGACATCAGGCAAAATCAATGTTCACAGCATTTTGCTTAGTACAACGAGGACGATCATTAAGTGACAACGTATTCTGCAATATGATTAATACGTTTAAACAACGAGCATAAGTATATATAAATATAAATCGAGGGAGAGGGTAGTGAGAGGGGAGTGAGAGGGAAGTGAGAGGAGAGAAGAGGGGGAAGAGAGAGAAGATAGGTTAATTAGTTTACGAGTGAATCCTGTACATACGAATATATAAATATGTACACAAACCTAAGTTTATATAAATAGAGATGAAGTTATTTATGATATTTCTCTATTTCTCTCTCTCTCTTTCTCTCTCTCTCTCTCTCGATATATATATATATATATATATATATATTATATATATATATATATAGAGAGAGATGTGATGAAAGGCGGACACCTCTGTGTAGCTTAATTGTATAAATATGTTTTCATACTTTACTACTAAGCTTTACTCACGTATTGAGCACTGTTGAAGGAATACTGAAAATATGTATGCGTTATATTGTATCACCGTACAATATTATGCGTGTGTGCATGAAAAAAAAAAATTTTTTTTGTTTCATGCACACACGCATAATATATATATATATATATATATATATATATATATATATATATATATATATATATGTGTGTGTGTGTGTGTGTGTGTGTGTGTGTGTGTGTGTGTGTGTGTTGAGGGGGACTGCGGCGCTTCTTAGTAAAGTCAATCTGTATGAACCATTACGACTTTTTTAACCGGTTTGATTCTATTGTTGGTATTGGTTTCCTCGATTTATTACAGAATCAGGTGCTTACAGGAGGGACCACGAGAAGGTTACCTATAAATGAAAAGCGATGCTATGGAACCGACGAAATTCGAACACGGTAAACATAGATTGTCAGTACGCGTCGCTATTAGCTTCACTTCGAAAGTAATAAACCGATCATTATGAACTTTAGAACAATCCGTTAGGCCAGATGTAGCTTAATTTAGTTTTATGAAAAAGGAGCAAAGTGGGTGGAAGGATTTTGTGAAAATTCAGATACGTGTCATCATTACGATGACATTGTTTACCATAGGTATTGGATATCAATTAATAAATATTCGCAGGATTTTAATTTATTTTGAGAGGGTCGTTAAGAAAAAATAATATGGACAAAGCTTCCTGTTTGAAAATTCAAATATTTCCGATTTGCATGGAGTTTTATTTCATCCATATTTTTTCACCATCAATTAATGAAGATCTTCTGCATTTCAATTAATGAAGATCTTCTGCATTTTAATTTCATCTTCAAACACCTGAAAAGTAAACTCCAGATTTTAGACATTTTTATAGATTTAAAATCATTGCATGTTTTTTTTGGTATCAGAATTCGAATAGCGATTCATCTTCGTGAAAAACTTCACAAATAGACTACCAGGTCCTTGGACAGGTATTTAGATACTTGCTATATACGAGAAGAATCAATAAAATGCGGCATTAATGTAGCATAACGCATAGACCTCAAATTCAACGTAATCTCATCGAGTGCGATTTTATCAACAAACACCACGAGAAATAAGTGACTTTTTTTTTTATCAAAATGACATCATAAAAAGAAAAGAAATAAAGAAAAATTTAAAGAAATCTTGAAGAAAATCTTCAAGAAAATGATTACCAGAAAAGATAATGTAAAAGTAAAATCTATTGAAGCATAAAAGATAAATAATTGGATTTTCTACAATAGATGCGTCATAGAAGCGTGTCGATATACTAAATGTCTAAAAAATAACTATGTTCGTGATATTAGTTGATGTCTTTAATTCTTGTCGTAATAAAGTTATGTATTTTTAGCAAAAATTCTTCTATTTACAAAACTTTGACTGTAATTATTAATGTGTCCCATTACACATCCCTGTCACGAAGAACGCGAAAAAAACTAGTGTTTGTTGTAAAATGCGAAGAATAGAGGCGAGAAATTTATTGACAATTTTGAGAAGTCGTTTCGTGAGAAACCTTCAACAGACAACATAGCTATTTCTGAGTTGTTAACGAGATCTCGTGTCATAAATCACTTTCTCATAATTCCAATTATTTTTAAAATGAAGTAGACGGGCAGACTGACAAGATGGCAGACACGCAAAGAAAGAGAAGACTGAAAAGAAAGAGAACACGGATGTAACGATTATTAGATATATATATAGAATCTTGTGGTCACACTATTAATATATACACACCACCAACAATACAACTACTACTACTACTACTATTATTATTATTAGTATTACTACTACTACTACCCCGAGGCCTGCTTAGTCTTGATCGACAACCTTCCTAGAGTTGGAGACTCGAACAAAAATATCATGTTTGCAAAACTGCAATTGCTTAAGAGTAGATAGGTTCCCCTGTTGCTCGACCACACTCTTCCTTTGTCTATTAGTCAGGCACAAAGATACATCACAGATAAAATATGTAAGAGACTCAGTGCTTGGCCCTGTTTCCTGACAAAGATAATGAACTCCGTCCCACCCTTTCTCTTTTTCTAGGCCCAATGAGGATACTTGTTTGTTACTTAGTTTCTCATGACTATTTTGAGGCGCTCTTGTTCGGACAGGTCGAAATTACAAGTTTAACAGATTGTCTGGCAACTGGTTTCGAAAGGATCACTTATTATTAGGTAGCTTTAAGAGCGGCTGATTTATAAACCGTTGCATAATATCAGGATAACAGTACTGTCATGTCGCGCATAGATAGAGACCCTGCACTTATCTCCGGTGGGCTTTCTCGACGCCAGAACCTCATAGATACATATTCGGCTAGCAGTCTACATATTTTGCCCTATAAATATGACCCCGATTCCAGTAGCCCCTTACGTTTCAGTGTCAGTATGCGTGTTTGAGGTAAACAAAAGTAAAATTTAAAAAAATAATCGCTAATAATAGCCGCAGGAAACAACAGAATCGGAACGAAATATATCAAAACTAAAATAAAAAAAACAGGTAAACACTGAAGGTAGATTGTGTAAACAAAGTGACGATGCTTAATCAACCAGCTACATTTAGAAACTACAGTTTCCAAATGTTGCTGGTTGATTAAGCATCCGATGAGACCAACTGGATAGTAGTTTTTTCTTTTACATTTATTCCTGCTCTGTTTTAGATTGAGTTCTCATACTCGGATTTCCTACCGAAATTACTCAACTTTGCACACACACACTATATATATATATATATATACATATTATATATATTATATATATATATATATTATATATATACATATTATATATATTATATATATATATATATTATATATATATACATATTATATATATTATATATATATATATATTATATATATACATATTATATATATATTATATATACATATTATATATATATATACATTATATATATATTGTATATATATATATATATATATATATATATATGTATATATATTATATAGAGTGTCAGGTTGTATATGAAAAGAAATCAAATAAAGTGCTCGATCATATAAGAGAGCTAATATAATTTATTTAGATACTGTATATTACATATTTCAGCAATGTACCGCGGTTTCATCCAAAAGGGCAGAATTAGACATCTTTAGTAAATCTTCGTGCCCAGTGGAATCATCGGCAAGCTGAAAGGATTGCAGGCACGCCTGACAGGGAATGGCGTCAACAATGACAGAATAAACGGTGCATCTCTGAGGGTGTCCCCGAAAAAAACTCCGGTGTGGGAAGCGATTAACTAGGGCTCAAGGGGGGGCCTTCATTTCTTAGGAGGTTTTATTTATTATTTATTTATCTGTTAGCAAGTTTATTTATTTAATTATCTGTTCTTTTGTAATGTTATTATTATACCTGACAAAATGGCCACGTATGTATCACATTGCACACTGCAAATGTTACATATAGGGGTACCAACTGCTCGGGGACAATGCGAGCTGTCACCTCGTTTACATACTTTCCAAAATCATGCAGCTTGCTTCAATTGGAAGCGTGATCGGCCGTTTCTTTCGCAACATCCGTGCAACGCAGGCAGCAAGGATTTAGGCTGGTTTTAGCTTCAAAGAGTTTGTCATAAGGCGGGAAGCGTACCCCGGACTAATTGCCAGGTCAGAGAAAACTCAGAGTTATTAGGATGACCTCGAAGCTCTCTTTAGAAATGATTGGAATTAGCGTAAATATTGGAATACATAGAATTTAATTTTTTCACGGTGGTTTAGTCCCTATTTACTTGCCTCACCATGTGGGCAGAGCTTGACACAAGGTCGGTTTTAATGTGGAGAAAATCATAAGTCAAGAAGGACTTTTTCTTCACTGGCCGAGGCAGAAAAGATGAAGTGTAGTCTCAGAACAGATACTACACTTTGCTCCCAACTAAAATGTCAAGAGTTTAGGCTTCTCTACAGATTAGTTCATATGAACACTAAAACAGATCCATTGTTAATCTGCGCGTTTATCCTATATCTCTACAAAATAACCATTGGCCTATGTAGGGAGTATTGTTGCCACATATGGGCTGTTGTACAAACAACTCTATTTCTTAGAGCCCTCAAATAGGTCTCACGCTGTCTACCAAGCTCCAACCTTTGTCTTATCGCCGCAATGTTGCATCCTTATGCTTGTTTTACAAGTACGTCAATGGACTATGCTCTGACGAACTTGATGAACTTGTGTCCTCCTCAACATGAATACACCTGACAAACCCAACGTAGAGGTCCCCAAATACCGGAAAGCTTTCTAGTTTCGTAGTTTCTTTTCGGGAACAGCTTTCCTATGGAATTGCTTCCTTGCTCTCTATTTCCCCAATTGAACAAAATGCAGAAATTTAAATGTAATGTGAACAAACATCTCACGTCACAACTCTATTCGTAGCATGCCCAGATAAATCTAGCTCTTAATTCACAGTAAGTCTCTTGTGGGTGAATATAAGTTTTTAAAGAATACGATGCATAAAACAATTCACGCAACATATTTAACATGATTATACTTTCATTTTCGTAAATATATCTGATAAGAAGATTCTTATAAAATGTATTCAGAGTCGAAATTCAAATACGCGTTCAATGGAAAGAGTGTATAAAGCAATACAAGTAGCAAAAGCCAACTCTTCTCTGTTAGCATCGTACCTGTACGTGTCTTGGATGCATTTACTGAATACAATAATGGCAACAAAAGGAGAGCAATGTCGAATTAGTGCACGCTTTATATGTTACCGAACCACATTAAGAAAGTAAGACTGAGGGGATATTGAAAAGCCGTAGAGAAGACATTAGAATCAAGCATCTATGACACGTTGTCCCATGTGTTATGTAACATAGTCCCCGGTCTTTTTCTTGGTCCCCAAATCGAAAAAGGTTTCAAGTCGAAGTGAAGAAATGAAAAAGAAGAAGCGGTTTATATATAGCTTACAACTTATTGCATGTAAAATGTTGACATTAATGTTTTGCACACTCCGCTATAGCTGCAGTTAACTCCCCAAACCCTAAACTGGAGGAGCAACAGGCGGAACGTCGACTCACTTTGATCGTCAAATCTTCTGTTAGGTTTTTCCGATTCTCTGTTGATCGATGACGTAACTATGAAATTAGTTTAATACATTACTTAATCAGCATAATTCAACATAAAAACAATCAAATGTTTACAATTTACATTTTAGGCTCAGTCTTGCAAATATCAAAGCAATCACAGTCGCATCTTGTTAGCATTTATTATTTCTATTTAATATCCTTTCGAGATATGCAGACAGATAAGGCGACAAAATTGACCACGAAACAATGGAAAACACCTAGAGGAAGCTTAAAATCCTGGTGGAGAGACGACCTCGATGGTAAACTGGGTCCTACGTGGCCACGTCTAGCCAGGGACAAAACAAGGTTGAAGAGAAACCAGGTTCGTCCTCCAGGAGTGATAACAAAACTCTAATGGTGATGATGATGATGATTCGCTATCCTTCTTTTTCCAATCACTCCAAGCCAATCTCGTAACATATATCTAGAGAAAGAGAGACGTCACTGACTCTTGTGGAATGATATGTATAGCAATGATGGGACGATTCCAAAATTTTTCCCGATTCCGATAAAATTACCGATTTTAATTCCGATACTTTTTAAATTTCTAAATATTGAATTAGAGATTTGTTTGCTTTTTAAATTTTCAAATTACTGTAAAACCTCCGTGTAATGTTCGCATATATTTTTGCAAACGTAAAAAAATACACTTATAGGGGCGGGGCGGGGCGTGACGTATATTACACAATAGATCTTTCTGAATATGTTTCTCAAATGTTTCCCTTGTAATTGATTAAAAATAGTTAGAAAACTAAAGATTTATTTCTCTTTTAAAACAAAGCTAATTGTTATTAGTTCGTCGTTAGAATACAAAATGCTATTTAGATTTTTTCATAAACAATAGAAAATAGTCGACGATTGAGATGCAAAATCATACGGTGTAAGAACAGAATAGTTAACAAAGGCCCTTCCTCATGTTAAGAATGAGTTTCTAAATAATAATGTTACTATTTAGGAAACAATTCTTAACATGAGGAAGGCAGATGGGGACTGGGCTTGGTTAACTATTCTATGCCTTTCCTCAAAGAATGTTCATATTTTTATCTTAATTATAAAGATTGTGTCGGTAATTAGATTGATTTGTTTTATTGTAAAAAGAAAAACAAGATACACACATAATAATAATAATAATAATAATAATAATAATAATAATAATAATAACAACAAAAATGGCAAGATTGTAAATTACCACCTTCAACTAAATCACCCCCCAAATGAGATTCAATTTTTTTTAGGTGATTACGTGTGAACACGTTCAAAAATGTGGTGGAAAGAAAACAAAACAATTATTTTAGAATTTAGAATGCGAGATCAGTTTCGTATATAAATTTAACGTACAATGATCATAATTCTCGGCCATTCTGACATTTAGGGATGTTCACTAGATTTTTTTACCACTAACCCTAAGTCCAACTGGCAAAGTCGTAAAACCATGCGTAATCGCTTAAAAAAGTAGACCCCTTACATCCCCCCCCCCCAAAATAAAACAAACGCACAGAATTTATCTCCCAGGAAAATTTTTAAAATGTTGGTGAACTGCTCTAAAATTCTAGACTGTGTAGGAAATAGGAGCTGATTTTACGTTTACTGGATGTGTTAAACACATAGGAGCTGATTTTACGTTTACTGGATGTGTTAAACACATAGGGGCTGATTTTACGTTTACTGGCTGTGTTAAGCACATAGGCTGATTTTACGTTTACTGGATGTGTTAAACACATAGGAGCTGATTTTACGTTTACTGGATGTGTTAAACACATAGGAGCTGATTTTACGTTTACTGGCTGTTTTAAGCACATAGGAGCTGATTTTACGTTTACTGGATGTGTTAAACACATAGGAGCTGATTTTACGTTTACTGGATGTGTTAAACACATAGGAGCTGATTTTACGTTTACTGGATGTGTTAAACACATAGGAGCTGATTTTACGTTTACTGGATGTGTTAAACACATAGGGGTTGATTTTACGTTTACTGGCTGTGTTAAGCACATAGGAGCTGATTTTACGTTTACTGGATGTGTTAAACACATAGGAGCTGATTTTACGTTTACTGGATGTGTTAAACACATAGGAGCTGATTTTACGTTTACTGGCTGTGTTAAGCACATAGGAGCTGATTTTACGTTTACTGGATGTGTTAAGCACATAGGAGCTGATTTTACGTTTACTGGATGTGTTAAACACATAGGAGCTGATTTTACGTTTACTGGATGTGTTAAACACATAGGGGCTGATTTTACGTTTACTGGATGTGTACAACACATAGGGGCTGATTTTACGTTTACTGGATGTGTTAAACACATAGGAGCTGATTTTACGTTTACTGGATGTGTTAAACACATAGGAGCTGATTTTACGTTTACTGGATGTGTTAAACACATTCTACCCTCTAAATTCTTAAATCGTTGTTGTTGTTGTTTTTTCATGGTGTTCACAATAACAAATAGAATATAATTGGAGGGAGGGGGGATATAGCACTGACGGAACAAAAGCCCATAAGACAAAAGCCGACCAAAATAATTAAAGCACAGACAAAATCCACCAACGAAAGAATTAATTAATTTTTTACACTTAAAAAAAAATAGTTATATATTTATTTTTTCTTATAACTATCAATAAATGTTTATCAGTAATATTTTTACTTGACAAAAATATTATTATTTCAGTTTTAAATATTTTTCCCGCTATTTTGTAAATACTGCATTCTCATAAAATTATCGGTGCTTATTTTGTTTTTGTTTTTTTTTGTCTCTGATTTCGAATTATACCTTTTTGTTGTGAAATAAAATAAAATATTATTAGCGCACTCCGCCCTATGCTAATTAACCCGAAAAGAAAAATGCGATTCTCCATTTTTTAGGCGGTTAAATGTAAACATCCTAAAAACTTAGTGGTAAAAATAAAATAAACAACAAAAATTCAGTTTCACATATAAATTTAACGTAAAATGATCATTCCTTTCGGACGAGACAGTGTTTTAAGTAAACGGCATTTAACCGATTTTGTTTATTTTAAATATTGCTCATGTTAATGTTCCTGATCAAACTTTAGTATAAACATATGTTAGAGTAAAAAGTCATAATAAACACGCCTCCTCCCTTCTACTAACCCTAAATCCGTGTGGTAATACGAAAATTAAGTAATTAAACGTGTTTTTATGACTTTGCCGGTTGGATCTAGGGTTTGTGGTAAGAATTTAGTTAATGTCCTAAAAGGATAAAATAGTCCGGAAATAAGGGATCCTTTCACGTTGAATTTATATGTGTTACTAACCCGGCATTGTAAATTATGAAATAATTGTCTGTTTATTTCAATTTCAGTGTGTTCACACATAATCGCCTAAAAAAGTAGAATCTCATTTTTGGGCGGAGTGGGTGTACTTTTAAATATACATATAGTTTCTTTTTTTAATTTTACAAACTTCAAATGTTTTCCATTTATTTTGTTAACCTCATTGTGTGATTTTCAGTTTTAATTTTCAATTAATTACTTATCATGCATACTGTTTTATATAGTAAATATTAAAAAATGCAATGAAGAAATTTAAATTTTAAAATCTTTTTAAAAATGAATAATTTTGTAAAATACGGCATGCACCTATTGGTGAGTTGAAGTGCGAACAGCTTTACATTGGATGAGTAATTATTACGTCTTGTGGGGAGTGTGAGGATGGAATAGAATAAATGTAACGAGCTATTAAGTCAAAATAACAGATGATAGGATCGCCGACAACTGCCAGACGACGGTTCGACCGCCCCTACGGATTGGTCGAATGCTCTCGTTCCGAGTATATCTCTTTCCCCTCTTCCACAAATACCGCATCTCTATATAAACGAAAAATAAAAAAAGATTTACTTATTTAGAATTAACATGCAGTCACTTATTTTAACCAACCAACGTAAACGACAAACATACGTCAGACATCAGAGAAAAACTACAAACTGTCTGAAATGATGAAATTAGGACAAAGATCGAAGTGTCCTGGCACAACCCTCATAGTATAAGAGATATTCAACACACAGACAGGAACACGCCCCTTCTATGAGTATAGATTTGAGATATATGTCATTCTTTACAGAATGTTGTATCCACTACAGTCTGAAGTCATCCACTAATGCCCTGTTCTTTTTTGTGGACAGTTACAATATGACTCCAAACTGTACTTTCCCATAAACAAATAGAAGACGGAATTCCGGATGATTGAATGTAAATTGAAAGCCAAGAAACCTGATTACTGATGCCAAATTCATTTCACGTGGTCCCTTGAGACAGTAAATCAATGAGAGCGACGCGTGGGTGTTGTTATTGAGGATATAGGAGAACGTGCGGGGGGGGGGAGAAACAGAGATGTTAGACGAGAAGGAAAACAATTTGGCGACAAACTGCGAGCTGAGTTTCAATTCGTCGTCATATAATAATGCGAGATAAACAGTGAGAAGATAGAACAGGTGTGATAAAGCGAATGAGTGTGAATACAAGCTCGAGTATCCGACCACTAAATTGGTTTTCAGCTACGATTGGAAATGATGTTAATTTGAAGCAATTTACAATTGAATTACGTCATGGATATTTCGTTATATATTCTTCTCGTTGGGAAAGGAAATACAGTTCATATCTTTGGGGAGGAGTAAGTTTATTGCTTACTGTCTGAGGCGCCCCTACCGGGGAATGCCGACGGGGCTGCCCAGGCTATTTTTAAATGGTCAGAATTGCTCACCCTCGAGCGCTGGCTTATCTAATCCCACTTTCCGACCTTGTGTCACATTTTACCTTGTGGGAGGTAGATAAATAATAGTTCATATCTCCAAGTTTCGGACGCTTTCTTGGTCTTTTGGCCAAGATCTAAGTGTAGTATCTGTTCCGATGGATACTGCACCCCATACTGGTATTGTCTTGGCCTTCGGGTCTTGATTTACGCCGGTCAATGGGTATGTCCTGTGCAGTTCTGGGAGGTTAACCCCCTCCTAGGTTTTGCCTCCCCTCTTTGGGGAGGAGTAAGTTTATTGCTTACTGTCTGAGGCGCCCTGCACAGGCACTTTTTTAAGAAACTCCGTACTCTTCCTCTAGAGTGCAAATTCCCACTTTCCGACCTTGTGTCACATTCTACTTTGTGGGACGTAGATAAATACGAGTTCATATCTCCAAGAGTCGACTTATTGAAATGTAGTCGAAGTATTGAGTGCCGTAACATTAGAACAGTTTTACGACTGAATTTATAAGTTCTCATTCTTTCTTATTGCCAATCCTTTTATTAGAGAGTTTTCGAATGATGTAAATTTGCTAAAATCTTCAGAATTAACGTAAATCCGGAATTGAAAAATATCACAAACTGTTTTGACTTGGTCTCAATTTAGAACAAATGAACGTTCCAAGTCTCACTTTTTACACCGTAACGCTTATTTCCGTATTATTTACAGCATTATGTAATTATGTTCTTTCCGTTTACACCATTATGTTATATTGTTAAATAAAGGTTTTCAAAACCATATCTCAAAAATTAAGAATACCATATTTTGGCATGACCACGCCAATTTCATTATCATTGTTACACCGGCCGTTCTTACACAGGAGAAACTGCACCGGTTGTCACTATTTATAGTGCAGGTTCTCCTGTGTAACAATAATGCATATCAGAAATATTTTAATAATTGAACAATTGAGCTTTGCAAATTATTTACATAGCCCCGCTAAGCATGCGTAGTACGCACACACGTCTCGGATCTACTTTTATGAGTCTTGTCAAGATATGCGTCGGAATATGGTTTGAGTTAGATTAGAATTGGGATGTATAAAAATCCAGAAAAAATGCAACTGTGGAACGTATCGCAGAATGTTGGAGAGTTTATGTGTAGGCAAAGATATACGGGAAATTATTTTCAGGCAAATACTTAATTACGTGAATGGATTCAATCTTATCTAGTAAGTAATAAAATACTTTTTTTATACTATAACCTGTATGTTGTCTGTTTTGGGGGATGGCGTCGGTATTTCGAGAAGAATAATCAATGTGGCAAATAAAATGTGTTTTTTGCACATTGTGCATAATTGTTACATGAGTTAACACGAATATTTTAGCTATTATTTTAGACTTGCAGGAAGACCCAACTTTGCTGGGGATTTAATGAGGATCACTACTATCTACATTTTCACTATGATCATAAAACCACATCACTTTTTTTTTGTTTTTACTGCTCCCTTCTCTTGTTTCGATCCGTAATAAAGTTGGAAGAAGCTGAAATGTTCGAAAACTCTCTGAATTAGTGTCTCATACAAATAGTTTAACTTTCATTAAAATCGAATATACTTATTTCAAGTTTTAAAAATGGTTCTGTCTCATTAGGTCACTTAGAGGTAGGAGCACATAGACATTCGGCACATAGATGGTACGTAGAGATTTGTAACAACTTCCATTGTCTTCCCCTAAAATGTTATACATATGATATAAATTTCAGAAAAATAGGATATAGTTGGAGTTTTAAGCAGGTTATGCCTTCACAGCCCCCCACCTTAGGGATCCACTTAGTTATTCGGGAACACTTCCATTATCTAACCCGGTAAATTTTACATAAGAATACACTTTTAGATTTTTTGTAGATCATGTAACTTTTCTTTCTATAGCTAATACACAAATATTATACACACATACACAGAGAGATGTATTTATATATACATTACTTTGATTTATATGTAACCAGTATTTTTTCGATGTCGAAAACTCAAGGTTTTGTAGTTTATATAATTGCCGTTCTTATATTCTTGTAGTAAAAGTTTAAATTCAAGTTAATTACGTCATTTTTAAATGTAACATGCCACATAATATGACATTTGCTTATTATTTTTTTACACTGGTGATCATTTCAATATGTGTTGACATTTTACTACCTTGAACCTCCAGGTGAATATCTCGAATGAATCCTATATGACCTTTTGTTAAAGCACATTTCTTGGGTCAAATGAACAGAATCGCTACATTTGAATTGTGTACACACTGATCCATTAAAATCGAGCTGAAAAGTTTATATTTGATAATAAATGATAGAATATCCAATATCCAAAGATCTTACAAAAATATAATTAAGATCAATTTTGTTTTGGTTTTATTAAACGGACATTTACGATCATAATAATTTGTAACATTTATTTAAAATGTGAGCATTTTTGTTTTCAATTATTAAAATAAAAACATATTATTCGTATTTAATGGGAAAACGATTTACCGTTTTAATTTAATTTAACGCTACTGAAACGTAACAGTTTATTTAACGCTCATCAATTTATATAATAATATACTCAGACATTCCTGTTTGTACGTACATGATCACCTTCCACATTCAATTGTTTTAATGAGATTGTCCCATTTCCAATTATTTTTTTCGCATTGCAATGCGAAAAAGTAATTCAAAATGTACTGGTGTTGTTACGATACATGTACTGACTTTACCCATTTTAAAATGAATTGTTCGAAAATCGAATTCAAGTGTCCGTTTTAAACATAACTCTGGCAATAAAAAAAAGACGGAGTTTATTATTTCAAACTTGAACCCGATTTTGTGTAATCTATTATTTTGAAGAATAATTTGAGCCGAGTCGGAAGTTACCCGTTAAGTGGAATCCTTGGCAGAAACACAAGTTATAATCGCTATAGAATTCAAAGCCTATAAAGTAGGAAACAGGACGTTCCCAAATTAAACTTTTTCAATTATAAAAATTATTTTTTATTGTGAATAGTATTAATTTATTAGTTGTTAGTTTGAAACTTCTGAAGCCAAATTAAATTACCAGCTTAAAATAATTTGATGGTAAACTTTTTCGTTTCTCACCATTTTATTGTTTAGTACAGAAACATTAACGTCGCTGGTTATGTATACATATTTCATAGTCTATGTCTAAATATATACGTTTTTTATTGAGTATTTTTTTTAGAGAAGTCTTAAAAGTAACGGGTAGGTGTCTGTTTTGTTCTGTGTGAACTATAGGCGAAAGAGGGATAATAAATTGTACTATCAACTATTTTAATATCTTAATTTGAGTAAATAATAACTGTAATCTTAGCTTTCTGTAATCATTTTTATTTTGTTTCGGATTTTTTAAGATGAAGATTGATAATTTGGATTATTTGGATTATTACAACTGCTGTTATTCTTGCAAGGACATCTGGCGTAAAAGATAAAAGCGCTAAGTAATAATCACGTCTAAGTGGCAGTCTTCTGGGGGTTGAAAGTTCAATCTATAGTGTGGCCGAGAAGAATATAATTACAAATTACTTAAGACTTCTACCCGATCATGGCTGAAAACTGAAAGATTTATTTTCTCGGAGTCTGCTCTGGTGAAAGTGGTTCCATATTGGCTTAAGCAACCTACGATTGACTGTTCTTTATGTGACTGAAAATAAAAGCATTTGGAAACAGCTGTAAGCAAAGCTTTATTTTGGATTATTATTTAAAGATAATTTGAGTATCTCTCATTTTATATATATATATATATATATATATATAAAGGAAAGCATGGTAATGGTAGAAGAGGAGAGCGGAAGAGAGGCATTGAGAGAAAGATATGCCGGCGATAAATGCCCATTCAATAATTCTGAATACAACAAAAGAACTGGAAACTAACAGTCAATAATCAATCAGCAACAGTGATTTGAAAAACTATTAGAAAAACCAGTACCTGTAGTTCCTTGTACTCACCCTGTTACTTATGTCTAACTGAAAAACTTGAGATAGTTAGATTTAGTGATAAATGTAAACTTCTAAACAGAAAACAAGAAACCTCAATTAACTGTAAGCACAATTAACCGCACATTCTTAGTAATTCACATATAATCATCTGAAAATAGATGAAAAACCAAAAAACTATTTTTTAACTCTAACTAAACCCATCATTCTATAGTATCTACTAAATTCCATAGAATCAATTACCCCCTAAAACATTGAAACACCAGGCATTATATTAGGAAAAAACTAATCTATCCACAATAAAAAATTAGACAAAATTTGTAGGAAGGTGCATTTATTTTTATTTTCGATATCATTAAACTAAATGATTGCTTCGGCAGTATTGGCCCACTGGTTTAATTCTAGGTCTTTTTTATTTGCTTGTTAATTCTACATAGTGTTGTTTTACTAATTCTTCCTATTTTGGGTTTTGTCGGATTAATTAAGCTAGTGCTAGGGTTATTGTTAAAATTACTTTTGTTGTCTTTAAATAAGCTATAGGCTTTCATTAGACCAACGATTGGCTAATAGAAACATTAACCCCTGGGAGAGAAAAACAAAGAATCTTATTGCTTCGCTTCACTAGCCAGACTAAACACTACGTGTATATACAAAAACACCCAGCAATACAAACTCTGCATTTTAGCCTGACTATTGCCTACGGTGATGAAACGATGAAACCTCTGTGTAGCTTAATTGCCATAAATATATTTTCATAACTTACTACCTAGCTCTACTCACGTATTGAGCACTGTTGAAGTAAATACTGAAAATCGATACATAAAACATTTTATCGACTTCTAATATTTTATGTGAATACATGAAATAATATATATATATATATATATGGGTGTGTGTGTGTGTTCTCATATATAGGGTGTGAAGCGTGCATTGATTGGTTGTTTTGTTTACAGCATATAAACCGTTTTCGAGTCATTTAATGCTGAATACGGTCATTTTGGTAAAAGTTGTTGTGCTTCAAGTTCTTTATATATTCAAATTTTTATGTATAGTCTTTGGTTCTGTTGTTTTGTTTTACGGCAAATCAACCCTTTCTGGGTTATCTTATGCTGAATCCTGTCATTTTGGTAAAAGTTTTATGCTTCAGTTCCTTATATCTTCAAATGTTTATTGATGGTGTTTAGTTTGGTTTTGTTGTTTTTTTTTACGGCAGTTCAACCCTTTCCGGGTTATTTCATGCCGAATTCGGCATGGAATAATTGTTTTTGGCTTTACAGAACATGATTGAGTTTTGCAAAGAGAATAAAAGAACAATAAGACATCAATGTTTGACGCATTTTCGGCCAGGAAGCGAATATCTTCAGACAGTCTGATGTGGTATCACCATGGAGAAAGCGTACAGATAGATCGAAAGATATATAAGTCAGTAATAAGTTTACAATGGTAAGCATCTGAATAATAAAGCTCAATTCGTATATATTTTAAAATTACGACCACAACAGCACATTTGCAAACAAAGAACGTCGAATAAAACAGCACTAGTGAACCATTACTATACAGTGAAATAGAGTTTCTGGGAACATTAGCTGTAAGCACATTTTTTTAAAAGAGTTATATTTCTCTTTCTTTCGAAGAATATCTCGAGTAGCCATAACCAGAGGTAAACCTTATTTCATAGCATTGCGAATACAAGGTAATCTCACTAAATAAACAGAATGTTCTTCTTTCTAATTTCCCTTATCAGACAAACATTCTGATTCCAAGCAGTAATCTAGAATTTTTGGCCTCAAGTCAAAACATGTGTGTGTGTGTGTGTATGACCACCTCCGATAGCCGGTTAAATAGTGGGTCGATGTAAGCCAAAACACACACACATTATATATATACTAGTTCTACTTATTATCGAGCACTTTTTACATGAATATATATTATATTATATTGGAGAGCAAAATTTCCGAGTTCGCCAAGATACACCTGAAAATGTCGGAGGGTACATTGATCGAAATGTTGTAAGTATAAAATCTAATATGAGAACAGTAGTTCGAATAATCTAAATAATAACAGTCGTTATATATATATACTAATTTTATACGTACATAAAAGTAATCCATGGACACGTGTTTCTGGCTCACAGCCGTCATCAGCATGGCTAACTTACACAGAGATCGAACCCTCGATGTTGATGTCTATAGTCCAGCGTTCTGCCACTGGGCCAAGACGCTCTGTGTAGAAATATGTACGATTTTTATCACCCATTTAATACATTTCTATGTAATGACGGCTGTGAGCCAGAAACACGTGTCCATGGATTACTTTCATGTACGTATGAAATTAATATATGTATATATATATATATATTAACGAAAAATACGGCCTTTGAAGTTTAGGATGACTAATAATGCAGTTTACTGCATCTTAATCACTTAGGAAGTGAAACAATTGAAATAATAGTAAGCTCAATAACAACGAGCTGAAAATCACCTATAAAAATAATTACATAGAAATAAAATATATATATATATATATATATATATATATATA
>OY744545.1:23869457-23881957 GCA_963556195.1 Sepiola atlantica | reverse complement strand
TATTTATATATATATATATATATATATAGAGAGAGAGAGAGAGGGGGGGAGAGAGAGAGCGAGAGAGAGACTTATTTGTATGTGTAAATAACGAAACGACCGTAAAGAAATCTACCTCTTCACTGATTAATGGCGATATAATTACTGGATCTGAATTCTAGTTATACATGCACTGAAATTAAAAATGTATATCTATCGAGCTTAAACCTATCAACATACACATATATATATATATATATATATATATATATATATATATATATATATATATATATATATATATATGTAGAGAGAGAGAGAGAGATGATGATAAAGAGACCTCTGGTTAGTTTTGAGAGACAATGGATACACTATGTAAGTGTTTCTTTTTGCAGCAAATGTTGCAGAATCAGAACCAAACCTTTCCTGAATCGGCATTAATTGACTTCAATGGTAAAGATGATTAGAAACAATGCCGTATAAGCAGAGAGTTCTCCCACATACGGCTTGTATTCTTAAATGGTCACACCAGACTATATATATATATATATATATATATATATATATATATATATATATATATATCTAAATGAATAAATGCGAAATAGTTTTCCATTTATCCTAACTATGTTTATATCAAAACACATTACGCTTATTTAATGCAATTATACATTTTAGTATTTTCAAATACATTATATATAGCCAACAGAACACTGCGTAAACACATTCATCACGATGTTTCATTAGCATAATAATTTTATAAACACCTTCTAATAAATTAATATTCTGAACAATTCATTTCTATTTTCATTTTACAGTTTTCTTATATATATTAAAAGGTTTAATATTAATGTTATTATTAGTAGTAGTACTAATATTAATTTCAAAAATTTCATGAAAAACGTTTAAAGTTCAAACTGATTATTTTAAAATTTGAATAACTTTCGGTTACGTTTTAAGCATGAGTATGTTTACACGAACCAACAACTTAGATTACCTGGAATAATTTATTTTAAAAAATTGCACTCCGCATTGAACGCAATAATGAATTGGGATTTCTTGCTAGTGAACTGAACAATGTCCAAGTGACGAATAAGGGATTTACACAATAACTAACCAAGTTTTTCTTTAGATATATACTTTATCTTTAAAACTAAAGTTGTTGTTGTTTTCGACAACAACGACGACGACTATTGAATATGATTACATTTGCTATAATAAACAAAAAAGAAAAGTTATCAACCCGTCTCAGCTGTTTAAATAACAAAAAAAATGGATTTATATTTTTTTAAACTTAATTTTTTTTCTGTCTTCTAAATGAATACATGCGAAAGTTTTTTCTCCATTTATCCAAACTATATTTATATCAGCACATTTGAAAACTAAGAACGTCGAATAAAAACAGCACTAGCGAACCATTACTATACAGTGAAACAGAGTGTATGAGAAACACTTTGAGTTTCTGGGAACATTAGCTATAAGCACATTTTTTTAAAAGAGATATATTTCTCTTTCTTTCGAAGAATATCTCGAGTAGCCATAACCAGAGGTAAATCTTATTTCCTAGCATTGCGAATACAAGGTAATCTCACTAAATAAACAGAGTGTGCTTCTTTCTAATTTCCCTTATCAGACTAACATTCTGATTCACACCAGTAATCTAGCGTTCTTGGCCCCAATACGGCACAATCACGTTGACACACCGGTTCCCGTTAGATCATCGAAGTTAAGCGACGCCGAGTCTAGGCAGTACTAACATGGGTGACCATTTGGGAATACCAGGTGTTCTATGTGCTCTCTGCTTATATTTTCAGTCGTCTTGAATTGCTTGCCATTGGAATCAAGCATTGTCGACTCAGGGGAAGTGTTGTTAGAAATTGCGTAACCCTTGCTTCACAATTACACGCGCAGCCAGCATCTTACAGGGGTGTCCATAGTCTCTCTAGACTGAACGGAGGGCATGGCAATGAATTTATATCAAAAGACAAATTAATTGGGGATGGGTATAGTTAAAACAATGTTTTTACTCAGAGAATTCCATAATTTTTACAACAAACTTTGATAAATTTGTAGATTAACACCCTCAGCTAAGTTTAAGCAATGTGATTCTACTTTTTAGCGTAATTCTAACTTATTGCGACATATAACTAATATATTTTTAACACTGGCAAGGTCATAAAACCACATGTAATCGCCTAAAAGAGTTGACCGCTGCCCCCTAAATTAACGCACAGAATTTATCTCCAATAGCAAAATGGTTACTGCCATAAAAGCCTAGAATGGCCCGGATGTTGAGGATCATTTTAAGTTAAATTTATATGCGACACTGATACCCAACTCTAAATTCTAAAATATTTTTGTTGTTGTTTTCTATTGCCGCTAGGATATTCTAAGTGCCCACACGTAATCGCCTAAAAAGTAGAATCGTATTTTTTTTAGGGGGGGGTGACGAGCTGAAAGTGTTAATCTACAAAAATATCGAAACTTTTAATATTTTTTTTAATTTATACATGAAAAATAAGGTATTTAATTATTTGGATAATTTTAAAGAAGCTATTTATTTAATTTTCACACGAAAAAATAACGCAACTAAAATAAAAATAAAAAAGGGACGTACATTTAAAAAATATAAGATTTAAAAAATAAAATATGGGTAAATTTGCAGATTAACACACTACGCTACCCCCCAAGTAAATATATTGTGCTTTTTTAGGCGATTACGTGTGGACACCATGGAAAATGGAAAGAAGGAAAACATATTTTAGAATTTAGAGTGATGGATCAGTTTCATATATATTTAATGCAAATTGTGCGTTGTTCTGTGTGCTATTTTTTGTTCGGGGCCGCACGCTTTTAGGCGATTACGTGCCAGTCGGACTTAGAGTTAATATTACAAATATATTAGTTAATTATACCCTCCCCCAATTAAGGTAGGTTTTGCTAGTATATATATATATATATATATATATATATATATATATATATATATATATATATATATATATATATATATATATATATTGGCGTGTCTGTGTGTTTATGTATTTTAAATAGTAGATGGTGAGTGTACTAAGCGAGAGTTGTTTTATATTGGCCCATCCTGAATGTTGACCGAGAGTTTTTGCCTCCCACTCTATATTTTTATCTGCTCTGAACGGACATTAGCTAATAGCAGTTCAGAAAAATGGCTTCCGATGTAAAAATACGCTTGAAACAAAATGTGTGTCATTTAAAATCATAAACGTGACTTTACTTGCGTAGACAAAGTTGCGTCCATCTAAAATGAATGCGAAAAACCTTTTTCTCCTAAGGACATAAATAACCCTTGCGAGATGTTTTATTACCACTTGAAAAGAACAGAATGCGATACGATTTTCCGATGAATTCACGTATCGTATCATAATGGAAATTGATGTCTGTCTGAAACGAATAATGACTCATATTTCTCAAAGAATGTGCTTAATCGGCCTAATTGATATGACCACCGTCTGCCGAATAGGGTACGTCGAATTCGATTGATAGAATTCACACACTAATACCTTTGGAAGTGGGAATTGTGGTGAAGTTGGTAACGACACAGACTGGCAACCTGGGTGTGCCAGGTTCGAATCATGCAAAGTTGTGAATGGTGATAATATTTTAATATTAACTCACCTTCCCATCTACATGCAGTTTGGGAAAAAGATCTAAAACAGCCAGGAATATCATTAGTACGTATTAGAAAATGAAATCTTAAATATATGGCAGCCATTTTGAATTAGGATCCTAATCATTTTTATAAAGAATGCCGTTGTTATGAAATCAAAACTGTCTTTCTGGACGCTTTTAACAGTCAACCCAAAGAGTTTTACAATTATAATTCACAGACCAACTGGAGCTTACTGAATAATCCCACGCTCTATTTTCGTCATGTGGGCAAAAACGGATGTGCACATATCCGATGCAATGGCTGAATCCTTATAAAGTGACCTCCAGTCTGTAATGGAATTGGGTCATAAATTGATATTAAAATTTAATGCTGCTAAGACAAAGCTCCCTGCCTTCAACAACTACCAGAAACATCTTAAACTACGGATTGCCATGGCAAATAACACCCTACCTAAACATCCAATATTAAAACTCCTCGGCCTAACATTCACAGGTAGCATGAATTGGAACAACTACATAGAAGACATTGCCAAGGCTGCTACAAAGAAAGTGAGCGCTATCTACCGCTAGAAAACTTTAGTATCCTCTATCTCTACAAAGCCACTATCCGTCCATGCATGGAGTATTGTGTATCTCTCTTAAAAAAGGCCCAACAAAGAGTATTTAAATAAGTCCATCACTATCCACCAAGCTCCAGCCTCTGTCCCATCGCCGCAATGTTGCATCCTTGCGCTTGTTTTACAAGTACTTCAATGGAATATGCTTCGATGAACTTGCTGCTCGACGTAAATACACTCGACCGACCTGACAATCATCTAAATCCCATCTATTCACTGTGGGAGTTCCCAGATGCCGGACAGTCTTCTACTCAAATAGCTTATTTCATTGTGCTGCCGGCATTTGGAACTCTCTCACTGCTCCCTGTTTGTTGACTGTAGCGACATGCAGAAATTTAAAACTAATGTGAACAAGCATCTCTCCGCACAACTCCCAATTTAAAATGACCCTCAAAACTTCCCAGTATCCTCTTACGTCTACAGTGGCAACTTGCATTGTTTGGGGTGAACTGTATTAAAAAAAATCCTTCGTTTTAACCAACTCTGAATTTATACGCCTAGCTTAAAATTGTTTCAGAAGTTGACTAATGTATCATGAACTTTTTGCTTTTTTCTCTTGTTTCAGTTATAGCTTGAACTTCATATATCTGAAACAATTATAAGCCAAACAATTGTATTATTTAATAAATAATATGATCGCCTGTGAATTCTTTGATGGTTTGGAACTAATGTTTTTTGAAAAATAAAAAAAATTTATATATATATATACATATATATATATATATATATATATATATATATATATATATATATATATATATATATAAGGTAATTATAGTTTGCTTGAAGCATTGCTGGTAAATATAAATGTAAGTTCGTAATCCAAGGCAGGAGCAATGTCAAGCAATTTAAAAGGTCCGGACCTTTTAAATTGCTTGACAGTAAACTTTTTTTTATATTTACTGTTCTGGTATTTAAACCGTTAAACCGTGAAATATTAATAAATTGATTTGAGATTCCATTCATATTTTCTCTTCTCATTAGTTTTGTTCATCTGTTCCACCTTCCGGTACCTATATCACATTGCTCCTGCCTCGGGTTACGAACTTACATTTATATATATATACATATATATATATATATATATATATATATATATATATATATATATATATATATATATATATATATATGTATATATATATCATTTCATCGATAAATTTATAGATGGATATTAATCCACGGACATATTATTTCACTGTATCACATCTCCTCAGACAAGCAGCAAACCGCATTTTAACAAATAAAAATAAACCCCGTATATGTCTCTAACTGTTGGCGTACCTAGCTGACTTATGATTTGGCATGGCGGTCACAACATTATTGATGTTATTCATTTTAAATCTTATTAGCCTACCGCCGCTGCACCGACACATCATCTCGCGCCCATATATACACAGACTAGTTGTATAGATGGGAAATGTAAAACATTAAATACCATCCTTCTATATGAATCCACACACTAATTTATATTTACCTCCGGAAGACGCATATTAATGTTAGTACAACATAACGATGCTGTCTTTGCAGTGCAAACTTCATGATGAAACACATTTTGCAAATAATATTAATATGGAAAAAAGCGAAACATAGAAATGTTTTGTAAAAGTAATTTTTGCAAATTGCAAAAGTGTTACCGTGTGAAGTTACGTTGAAATGCCATATGCTCTGACGAAGAAACATCGAAAATTGCACTTTTAAAAAAATATTTTTATGATTATATTTTTATGATTATATTTTTATGATTGTATTTAAATTTTATTTTGTTTATGTATTTTTCTGTAACGCTTTTATCAGATGTTTCTTACAATACTTGCAAGTTGGAAATCTACACATCCGGAGAGTATTATAAAATTTGACATTTTTTATGTGCGGTCTCTCTCTCTCTCTCTCTCTCTCTCTCTCTCTGCCTGTTTGTTTTTAGTCTATCTAAATCAGGTGTTCCCAACCTTATTTCTCATATGGGCCCCTGATAGCTATTTTATCATATGTAGACCCCAGATATGCATATACAATTTTTAAATCAAATACTACTAAGAAAATAAGTATTTAATAAAGCTGTTAAGTCGTGCGGTAAATCTCAGAACGGTGGAAGAAGAGATGAACAAAAACAAGTGGAGACAAATATGCGATATTTTTCTTTAAAATACTTTCTTTTATTTCTCAGTAGGTGTGAATATGTACTTTATATTTTTATATTTCTGGAGAAAAAAGAACATTTACTTTTTGAGAAGGGGTGTACCCCTTCTTAAAAAGTAAATGTTCTTTCTGATTTCAGAAAAGAAACGTTATTAATAAATATTACTATTAAATTCTACTAACATATGGCAATGTGTTCATGAAAATACAGCGGATTAAAATGTTATAAGTGATTTACAAATGATGAAAATCGACATGAGTTCAAAAATAGCGAGGAATGAGTGACACATCCACGGTAATCGTACATCTGGCGCTACAATTCATACTAATCCAAAAAAGCGGCGTTTATCTATATTACATACTATTGTTATACTATTATTATATATTTACAATATCATTGTTATGCATATTATTATTTATATTCAGCATATGTCCCTTCAATTTTAATTTCGTAACCCCCACTTGAAGCTTCTTTGATCTCCCGCCCCCATCCCCCCGGGAAATCAATGTGGACCGCGGTTTGGAATTCATGATCTAAATCTACGGAAAGTAACATCTTGTTAATTTTCTCTAAATAAAATCTTCTATTTAATATCGTCAGCAAACGAGGATTTTTCCTGTAAACTTATAAGGGCGTTAAAATGATCGGACGTCTTTTTGGAGGGTGCGTCACAAAATACAGCTCATCAAGATGTATTGTGTTGCAAACTACTGGTTAATTAAACTAAAGTCTAAAACAAATGATGATTCTTTTGTTGTTTTTTAATTCCTTCCATTATTATAGCTACCAGAAGGAATGAAGAATAGGCTGAGAGGCGAAATATCTACGTGGAAATGGGCGACATGTCAACAGAACGCCAGCCAGAAATGTTTGTTACAATCTGGGAGAAACGAACATCCCATACTATGCTATAGATTAGATCTATCTTTTAAACGCTTTAAACGGAAAAACAATTCATAAGATCACTTATATTATTTGACCCTAACTCAATTCACATGTACGAATTCTACTTTATTTTTCAAGATACGTGTTTATTTTAACTTTTAGAGGCAATCATCCACATCACACTTATATATTATCTTCTTCTTTCGTGTGAATCAGATGATTCTGGTGTTGGCATTAGTTTCCCCCAATGTTTTTCTAGTTAGAAATCTTTCTGGAAAGACATCGGGTACTTACGGGAAGGACCACGAGAAGGTTGCCAACATCTTTAAGTGAAAGTGGTATTGTGGAACCGACTGGATTCGAACTTGGAACACCCAGGTCTTCAGTCCGTGTCGTTATCCACTAAACCACCGTCACCTCCCAATATAGTAACCATTAGAAGTTATTAGACTAGAGTTACGATTACGTCACAGGATATTACATCATAAGAGGAAGTACGTGGAAGAGAAACCAGATCAATTCTGCTTTTTTGTGACGTATATTTATTTATATAAATAAATATAATATATCCGTCCCATCAAAGTAAAAGTAAAAGTTAAAAACATGTATTTTTCTCGATCCCCGGGCAAAAACCATTTTCATTTATTAAAAGCTTATATGATTCATCTTTCATTTTAAGGGCCTATATGATCGTCTTTTTTATTAAGGGCCTATATGATTCATCTTTCTTGTTAAGGACCTATATGATTCATCTTTCTTATTAAGGGCCTATATGATTCATCTTTCTTATTAAGGGCCTATATGAGTCATATTTCTTATCAAGGGCCTATGTGATTCATCTTTATTATTAAGGACCTATATAATTCATCTTTCTTATCAAGGGCCTATATGATTCATCTTTCTGGTCAAGGGCCTATATGATTCAACTTTTCTTATTAAGGGCCTATATGATTTTTCTTGTTAAGGGCCTATGTGATTTATCTTTGTTATTAAGGGATTAGATGATTCATCTTTTTTGTTAAGGGCCTAGATAATTCATCTTTATTTTTAATAATTGAAACTTCAACCTCCAGGAGAATGCCCCTTAAAACTGATTATTCCTGATCACTTTATGTATTGCGCGACAGGTCCATGTGCCACAATGTAACTATTTAAGAAGATTTAGAAGAAGATGTAAAAAGTCAGAGGTCACATCGACTGAAATGTTCTGAGAATAGCATCCTTGATGAGAACAGTGGTCCGTATAATCCAAATAATACAAATTAGCATTCCCAAAATTCGGAACAGTAACAGTTTATGTAAAACATAATAACGTAAATCAACTTTCAAAAAGTGGATCGAAAAATGGACGATTATTTTGAGTAGAAATTTGATAGCAGAAAAAAGATTGATACTAACATAATATTTTTTCTCATCGCCGTCGTATCAGTCATCGATTTTCAATCAAAATAACTTAAACCTAAAGTTTGAACTTGCCCTCTTTTAAACTGTTCATAAATGAATGAGTGAAGGAAGATAACATTTCAACGTCATTTCAAAAATCAATACTTCTATTTGTCCGGTTTGCATATATTTTTATATTCTGCTGATTATGGTCTTATGGGTTTGGTCAGGATGAAATATTACACGCTGATTAGAGACCCGCTTATTTGTTATATATATATATATATATATATATATATATATATATAAATTATACACATATAAATGAATAACTGTGAAAGTTTATACTAACATATCATCTATATATCCTAAAGACGAACGATCGAAGGACATATATTAGATGTGTTAATTTGCATATTTATTTTTTAAGCACTTTATAATTAATTAATATGTGATGTCATTTATTTTGAATTTTATTGAACTATTTTATCTACCTATGTACAATAGTTTCGTCGATATTAACAGTAAGTAATTAACATGATTTAATAAAAAAAATGGATAAACTTAAGAAAAATTATTGTTTACATCGCCCTGGAGAGTTCTTATCGACCAGAAAATGAGAAATCTTGTGGCTAGCTAGCAAGCGAGCTATTGATTGGCTGTTTATCTCTGTCCACCACTTCCCTCTCCCTTACCTCTCTTCCGTTAAAGACGCCGTATTATTTCCCAATTCACGTCCGATGTCGCTGTACTGCTCAGAACAAATACTACAGTTTAATCTTAGGCAAGAAAGCCAAATAACTATCAAAATAAGGTTCTATGATTATGCATTTTTAAATGAATAAAGAAAAAACTGATTTAATCTATCATTGTATTCGGTGTTGTTGTCATAAGACCATCCTCCTAGGAATTACCTCCTCTTTTTAAAGGGATTGGGAGTAATCCTTCCAAGGATTACGTCCTTTTTTGAGGGAGGGTTAATGTAGTATCTGTTCTGTTGCCATCAGATTATCTTCCCAGGTACTACCTTCTTTTTCTTGGAGGCAGGAATGTCGTATCTTTTATGTTGTTCCTTCTCCTTTTATGGGGAAGATACTCCTCCTTTGAGGGTCGGTGTATGTAGTTCGTTAATCTTAACATCCTCCCAGCCTAACAAAATTATGCGAGCGGAGTGAGCATATTTTTGGTAGTATATCAAGGGAGGCGCGATAGCGCTCTATCCCTTAATAGACTTCAAAAACGACCTATGCTAGAAATCTCATTTCTTTGATCAGTCATAACTCAAAATCCAATACACCAAATTAGTTAAAACTTTGCACAAAGTTTTCATTTGATAGGATCTATAAGTGTGTAGAATTTCAGCATCATTAGTCAAGGCAACCCAGAGATCCAGAAAGGTTAGGAGTTATTTTGTCTTATCCGTGTGTACGTACGTACGTGTGTGCCACCCTGTATCTCATCAACTAGTTGATGGATTCAGCTGATAGAGGTTCTAGGGTCTAGTTGATAGTATTTTAATTTCAGTTTACCATATACCTTAGTTTTCCAGAAAATTTTAAAAAACTGAAAAATTACCAATTACACTAAATGTACAAAAGCAAGGAAATTCCTAAATGTTTACACTTTTATTGTCATTAAGGGTATGACTACATATCAACCAAACCATTTCATTATCACATCACTACAGTATAATTATCTATGCATGAGTGGATGAAGTGTGTGAGGTGCGCTGAAGAAAAATTCCTACAAATAAAATACATAGCCCTGTTGTGCTCGTATACCCGTAATGACAATAAAAGTGTAAAAATTTAGTGTATATGAATTTTCATCTTAACTCTATTAAGGGCATATGATTTCAGTATACTGGCATTTATCATAGAATATATATATAAATATATATATATATATATATATATATATATATATATATATATATATATATATATATATATGAACAACTAAATGCTGAAAATAAAAATTGTGTAAAATACAATATCTATTATATCATCAATTATTCAAAACAAGGGTGTTTAAATAAGTGAAATGTTATCATTCTTTCCTTAAACCATAGGTTTTCAAAGAATGATATCTTATCGTCAGAGGAGAGTAGACGGATAAGTCCGTAAAAAATAAATTATCGAAATGCCAATATGTGAACAAATATAAAAATAAAAATAATATAAAGTGTAATAAGCAAACGTCGAACATATAGGGAATGTTCACTGTATAAGGTAGCAAAAGAGTTCGTAGAAACAGATTAGAGTTAATTTCTTTTTACCAATTTATCTGTCCTCTCTTCTCTGACGATAAGATATCATTCTTTGAAAGACCATAATAAAATGTATCTTATTTAAAACCTGTTGTTTAGAAAAAATGATGACTTAATAGATATTGTATTTTGCACAATTTTCATTCTCATATATCGAGCATAAACTCTTTATGAGACGTTTTACTGTTAAGGTATATATATATCATATATTTATTCTCTATTTCCTTATATATATACTAGCAACAATTTGAAAACATCATATAGTCTAAAGAAGACAAGTTTAGTTCGAAATTTGTCATGCAATATACAATCAGCATTATGAGTGTAAACCTAATTATGTTCGATATAATTACCATTAAATAAACAAAAGTAAAAACAACTCAAACCTTTGTTCAGATAACATCAGATGATATCTTAAAGGTTAGATACAAAGAATATACTATAAACTACTTATGACTTCTACCCGGTATCTCTTCTGATAGTACATTTCATCTTTCTGTGCTCGGTCAGTTAAAAAGAAATCCTTCTAGACTTGGGCAGTTTTTATTTGTATCCTAAATGTCCCATTTTAGAGAGCTGGATTTCCACCACCTTAAAAACCGACCTTGTGTCCAACTCAATCATCGTTCGGCGACAAGTAAATAGTGACTTCAACCCGGTCATGGGTGACGAAACAAGAAAAATCTACCCTCGTGTATTTAATAAATGGTTCACTTCGAAATGTTGTACAGATGACCGAATTCGACATTAAGATTTACGAGTTCGACAAGAGGCACCTGAAGAAGATAGGAGATTACATCGGTCGAAACGTTGTGAGAATAACATCCAAGATACGAAGAGTAGTTCGAATGATCTAAATAATAAGAGATAGTAATCGTTAAAATTATTGCTTTGAACGTTGCGTATGAAAATGCAGTCAAAATAGAAGAAAAGTCGTGAATATTGGTTGTATCAAATTTCAGACACATTTACTTATTAAGTTCTTAATCACTGATAAAAAAAATTGAAATTGTAAATACGAAATCAAGTTATTCCATCGTCTACTGAAATCGTTATTAAATGTAGTGTTTATATTAATCAAGTAAAAGATTTGATTACAATAAAACAAATTCCATTTTACGTAAGTACTTGCATTTATAAATAAGTCGTGGACTGCAGGCAGCATCGTCTGTCGATGGTAATTGTGTCGCATCTGTTAATTTGGACAAAATATAAGAAAATCGTACGTTAAAATGAATGCAAAGCCCCAAAATGAAAGTATTTTTATAGAATCAGCCGAGCTCCAATGGCTTTTTTCCTACCTAATTTGAACCGTTGGGTTAGAGTATACCCTTACGTAATTTAACGTAACGACCAAAACTTATTTGCGACGGTATTAAATGCCAAAATCGTTCCGAGAGCACCGAATGAATCCATGAAACCATGCAAGGTTATAATTCTATAAAATTAGAAAAAATAAATTATTGTGTAAACCCAAGCATTGATTGACTAATTTAGTCAAAATCTTTTCAAAATCTTATTTTAATAAAACAACAATGGCCGCCGAGATAACTTAATTACGCTTAACTTAGGCGATTAT